>JAWNNH010000763.1:0-553215 GCA_035043045.1 Hirtodrosophila alboralis | reverse complement strand
TAAAACAAACGACGACAACGATGCGATTTTCTGCCGTTAGCTTTTTTTTATGCGGCGCACAGCGCAAAGCTCGAGAGCCGCCACACCAATTTTGAGAGTGGAAGATGGAGAGCGCAAAATTGGAATGCGAGAGAAGAGAGCAAGAGAGCGCGGAGAGCAAGTGACGCGACTTGGCTCGCTGCTGCAGCAGCGCTGTCCAAAGAAGACAACTGCAGCGCAGACAAGTCAAAATAACAGCCGACAAACGCGTCGCAAACGATTTTACTTATAGCCCCATTTCACTATTAACACTATTAACATTTTTTTGATACTCTTGGTTGAAAATGTTCAATATGTTGCCTGTAAATTTTTCTATAAAAAACAACATATATTGGCATTTCCATGGATACGTTCGGGGCATTCGTGTCGTTCGTGACAAAATACACATAATTTAAATAAAATAAAAGGATGAAGAAGTCATTTTTTTCTTCTTGTCATGATATTTTAATAACCCTTGACTAGTAGTTTATTAAGTGTAAATGTTGGTAGTTATCGTTGATCAAAAAATTAATATCGTGTTATAAGTACATAAACGCAAAAACTCTGCGAATTGTGCGTGAGTATTTAAATACAATATTTTTTAAAACCGTCTATAATAAATGTACTAAATATTTTAAATTGTTTTATTGAAAAATTAGTTAACTGATTTTTATACGGAACCAGACGGGACATTTTCTCCTATTTAAAAATTCAATAAAAGCTAAGAATTTATTTGATACACAACATAAGAAAATTTCAAATGAAAATTTTAGCATGACATTCGAAAAAAGAATACTCTAGGACAAAATTATATATATTATATTAAATATAATGTAATACATATTTTATGATAAAATCCAAAATTAACGGATCTTTGTTTAATGATGGTCTACAATGCTATTTAATTAAATTTAAGATTATAATATTTAAATTTATGAAAAATCATACGTACGAATAAATATATACGCAAAAAATAAGTGACATGTGAAATTCAATATACATTTTCTTCAACATAATTTATTTTTGGATTGCGCTAATTACACTTGATAAGGCAACAATTTTCAGAGTCTTTTATTAAACAACGTCTACAAGGTTAACAAACAATTTTTTTGAGGAACATTTAACAATATCATTTCTTCTGCATTTGCTCTCTTATAATTTTTTTTTCTTGCCTATTGTTGTTGTTATGAACAATTCGTGTAATTCTTACTCTTCTTATGTAAAGAAAAAATTGTATAAAATGTTCCCTACAGCAAAAAATACATACATTTATTCAGCTTAGCAGTATTTTTTATGATGGTCTCTAAATTTGAATTGAAATTATTAAAATTAATAAAAATTTAATATATTTGTAATATTATTTTATATCTAAACGATTGTTTATTAACATTTAATTTTTTGTTTATTATGGACCTTTCTGTGGAAGTATTAATGTACAAATCTAGATGTGTCACTTGCAATATATATATATATAAGTTTATTTATATTTTCGATTGGAAAACCGACCATTATTATTGTGATTTAAACATATGAATTTGTAATTTTGACATATTTGTCACCTGTGTACGGAGAGCATTCTCAGTCGCAATCGTTGTAATGTCGTGAGCCGGATGCTTTGCTAGCTTTTTCTCAATAAAATAAAAGAATAAAGGCAACAACAACAACAAAAACAACAAAATTACCCCTATAGCAACAAAACAAATGAATGCAGAGAGTGAGCAAGAGACGTTAAAAGAGAGCTCGGCGCAGTTAAAAAATTGCGTTGTTCATAAATCAGTTGCAATTAAAATTAACTGAAAAATACAGCGCTAATTAGATCTGCGGTCAGCACTCAGCACTCAGCTTGGGGCAAGTAGGCTGTGGACACTGGGCCTGAACTTGGATGAGACTGCATTGCACGGAGCTAGAAACCGGCCGGCACTTAAGTAAAACTTGGGTGGGGCAGAACGGTGCGGTGCAGTGCGGTGCGGTGCGATGCAATGCGGTACGGTATGGATGGCACTACATTTTATTGGGCGTACATACATTCGTGTATATTATTTACAATGTGCAGCAAAAACAATGCGGCATTTGTTGAATAACAATAATAATGGTAGCAACAATAAACCGAAACGAGCCGACAAAACGTACCGAACGAGCATGACAATAATTACAAGTTGTTGTTGCGCACTGACTGAAAACAACATGCAAAATGCCGTCAATAACAATACCACAATACAAAAACAAAACAAAAAAACAACAAGAACAATTATTATCTATCAACAGCACGCGCGATTCACGTTACGTATACGTCATACGATTCACGTCGCTTCATCATCAACACATCTTCGTATTCTAACCACAAACGTCGTCGGCATCGTTGCCGTTGCCGATTCGTTACGTTACGTTGTCGTCCCGACGTCTAAATGAGCACTAAAACGTAACTCGTCGACGTCGACGTCAACGACGCCGGCCAGCCGGCAACGTCAAAAAAAAACGTCGACAACAACAAAAAGGAAAAAGAAAATAAAGCAAAAACATAACTATCCTTATTGCACTCTCTCTCTTTGCTCTCTCGCTGTTGCTAGCTCTTGTCGTCAGCTTGTAACAGAAACGCAGCAGCCAAAACAGCAGTAGCCGCCATAGTGTAATACCATAAGGTGATGTCTGACATGAAGCAAGGTACCAGTTGTTAAGGTTGGGTTTACTTGCCCTTAAGTTGAGCAAAATTGTTTAATTTGAGGTGGTGTGTGTTTGGACTATCTTATATTTACGTTTAATATATATAGTTCAAACAAAATTTGGAAAGTAATTTTTGCACTTATCTTTACATTTACTTGTTTTACAAATGTACAAATATATAGCATGCCGAAACTTTATATACCATTTAAATAAATTTTTAAAATTAAACTCAGAATTGACAAGTTTAATTGAAATAACTCTAAAATCAAATAAAGTTGTTAATACAACACAGTTTTCAAACAATTTCATTCGCGCTATGAACTAATTCGACTTTGATCAAATTATATTAGATTGTAGATAGTATAATAATACTTTATCGCAAAAGATTGGATTTTATATTTTAAAAACAAAAAAGTTTTTTATATGAGCACAACCCTAGCAACCCTAGAAGCTAAGCCTTCAATCCGCATGCTTATTTGTGGATATGAAAATGGGAAAAATATATCGACATAGAATCTCAATATTTTCCCCTTTAGATAAAAAATATTTTTAAGAGTAATTTGGACTGACAGCTGGTACCTTAAAAATAAGAGCACTTGCTCGCAAGCCGACACCTTAATATATTTCCATGCAGCTTGAGAAGGGTTGCGAAGGGGACGTCGGGACAGCTATGTATATGCTCTCTTTTTTTCTTATATTTTATATACATATCTATGTATTTATATATATGTAAATATGTTTGTGTGTACTTCAACGTGGATGAACGAACGTCAAATAGAACATGTGCTAATGAATTATCAACTGTCAGCATAGCGTAAAGTGCAAACACTCACGCGTACATATGGACGGACGGATGGACGACGAAGGATGAATGAATGGATGAGGACAAACGATAGATTCAACATATCGACATATAGGTATTTTATGTGTGTGTGAGAGTGTGTGTGTGTGTTTGTATGTAGGACAATCCAAATGGTAGCCTACTTAATATAGAAACAGACACTGTGCAATCAACGGCAAATGAATAACAGCTTAATGAATGAGTGCATTCACACTGAACGAGTGTGAATGTGTTGTGAGTCAGCGTTTAAGCTGATTGACACCCCAAAATGCAGTAAATACTTATAAACATAAGTCAAAAGTGTTTAAAATAAATTTCAATAAGTGCTGCATTTTAATAATTGCAAAAAAAAAAAGTTAAATAAACATTAGTTTAGTATACATTTATTAAATTAATATCTTTATATATTAAAAAAAAATTATATATATAAAAGGACTCGTAAGTAGGACTCGTAAGGTCTTTTTCTACAAAAAAGAACCGAATAACAACTAAATTGTTAACTCAGTAAATCAATAATATAGTCACTATATTATATATTATATTATAGTGTATAAAGTTAAGCAGCGAATATGTATTAATAATTTTGGTATAATATCAGAAAATTTGTCAAATCTGAAATTCAATATACCTATGAGCTCTATATGATATAGTAGTCAAATTTTTATAAAATTAATTATTTATATATTATCATATTATATTAAATTAATAATATTCATAATAAACATGTAATAATTAATATAAATAAAAATCAAATAGGTAAGCTTGGGCGCGATAACTTGAAAAACAAAAAAGTTTTTCATAGAAAAGCATATTTGACGACCGATTCTTCCTATGGGAGTTAGAAAATGGGAGTTAGAGATTTGATCAGATTTTTTCGATTAAAATACTTCATCGATTTGCCAATATTGTTTTCGATATCTTGGCATCTTGAAAATTGTTCACGTAAAATTTTTTGACCGATCATATCTGCTATCTGATATAGTGGTTCGATTCGACTGATTCTAACATATTTAATGCCTTTAACAGAAAGAAGCATCTGTATCAAATTTCATGCAAATTTCATAAAAACTAAGAGACAAGATGAACATGTCTCCGATCGTCGTCTCCTGATCAAGACTATATATTCTATTTGCAGTCGGAATGTTTTCTTCTATATATAATACATTTCGAAGCAAATTTATAATTATCTTTTGTAAGGGTATAAAAACAACACTATAAACGGGATCGGAATTAAATTTTCTATTCCGAATTCATCTCCAGTTTCTATTGTTAACCTTGGGGTTGGACTGTTATTATCTCATATGTGGCAGCAGCAGCAGCCGCATAAATTGTATGTAGCACACTTTTAGGCGCCTGCGAGCGCAACTTTCTGTAAAATGCATTTGTAGTGGTTTGTCTGTGTGGCTGTGTCTGTGTGTGTGTGTGTGTGTGTCTGTACCGAAAGGTAAATGACATCAATGGAGGTTGGCTGGCTCCTCAGTCGCAAGCTACGCTGACTGCGCTGCACTGCGCTGCGACTGCGACTGCAGCGTGTTTACTTTTTACTTGCATTCTCTGGTCTCGGTCTCGGTTTCCGTTTGCTGCTTGCCTGTTTACAGTTTCCGGCTTTGGCCAACACTCACACACACACACACAGAGCTAAAGTTTCTATGCGCGCGCCTAAATGCATATATGCAATGATTTTATTTTTTCATTTTTAACAGCCTCAACTAACTGTGAACTAGTGGAAGAGGCACACACACACACACACATCTTTAAGTTGAAACCTCTTTAATAAGTTATCAAAGAGCCAAAATGTGGGCGACGCCTGGCAGGCATTTGCCAAGTTATTGGATGCGTTGTAAAGTTTTTTGGGGAAACTAGAAATTGCCGCTCATTGTTTGTTGATAACTGAAATCAAAGCAGCTCTGGGTCGTGCCAGTGTTCAGGTTTCCCCTGTCTTGGCGCATTGCCAGCAATTAAATACGTTAATATTATCGAAAGTCAGATGCTCTTTTTTATATAAAAAAAATAAGAATAATAAAAAATCAAAATAAATAAAGTATTACTAGTTGCCTTTTACACTAGGCAGCATTCCGCATTTTTAACAAATGCTGAAAAAATACTGTGTAACTGCGACTTTAGTACGTGTTGTTTTCGTTGTTGTAGACCATGTCAACAAAGTCGCCTTTACGATTTTATCGATTAGTGCAAATTTCAACTCGATAGTACCCTTTTTTTTAGGTGTGGTAATCTTGAAATTTTACTGTTAAATTTAGAATATTACGCAGTTTGGAAAGTGCGAACAAGTATAGTTTGAAATTCTTCCAACATATTGGCCTCCACCTGTTCTTATAATATTTGCATTAAAATTGCGTTTTAATTTTCAACAAAGTTCATTTTTAATAAAATTTTATTATCCATTTTAGCTAATATTGCTTAAATGCCAAATTCATTCAGCTGTCTATGCATAATAACATGTACAAGTACACACATATGTCAAATCAAAACAAAAAACAGCTGATCAAATGCTGAAATGTGTAGTGTAAACAAACATTTCAGCATTTGACATTTTCAACCCAAAATGCCAGATGCAACGCGTAGTGTAAAAAGTTTATGATCTACAAAAAATTGTACATTTAATTTTTTTTTTTTTTTTGACCAATTTTTTGAAATAAACTCATAAATCAAAGATTAATCAAATTCTTGAGGTAAAATTTTTGGTCAACACTATTAAATGTGGTTTTTAAGTGAGTTTTTTTTTTTCACATTTTCGTAGTCTCTGGTCGACATTTTATACATAGAGAATTTATGGTAAAAGTATATGTATGCAAAAATTGCAGAAAAATTGTTAGGAAATTCACAATTAATGACTCTACAATACGTTTTTTAACACTCTATTCACAGATAAGATTTTGAAATAAATAAAAAAAAGAAAATATTTTTGAGATAAAATTTTAAATCATTTTTTTTTAACCACAAATAATTTAATGGCCAGTTTACATTTCTCAGATTTGTGGTATGTTACTTTAAAGTTTGATGTATTTATAATGTATTAGAATACATTATTTTAATAAAATGAAAAACTGAATTTATTAAAAAAAAAAAGTGTTCAAATTCCCCATAGTGCAATGAAAGCAAATATTGAAGTTAATTAATTATCATAAAATTAATATAACTTTTAGATGATATTCCACAACTATTCTGGGTAATAAATGGAATTAAAATTTTAATTAATTTTTAAGGAAACGTTATGCTTTTGAAACAAAATAGAATGGAAGCAATTCGCAACTTTGATCTTACTCTTCTTATATATCTTTCAATATGTAAAATTACTAATTAAGTTTTATTTTTTAAGAATATGCTGAAATAGGTTCTAAGTGTTTTATTCGAGAATTCTGCAAAAAAAATATCGCAAAATTTTGTATAAAAAAATATATTAAATTCAGCCTTGTACTTAAAAAAAAATGTTTCCACTTATTTATTTCAATGAACACTTTAATACGAAAAATAATTATTTCGTTTAGTATTTGATGAGAATTAACGACAATTTGAAAACTATGCATGTACATATGTACCCTGTCAATACCCTTTCCTTATTAGGGCGCATAACAAAAGTCAAAATCAATTTGTGGGCCAACCAAGGAGAAAGTTTATTATGTAAAATACTTTGGTCTTTTAGGACCTGCGACTTACCGCTGGGATCGTGATGAGGTGGCGGCAACGGTGGCGGCACCACCTGCTGTTGCTGTTGCTGATGATGATGATGCGGATTGGGCGCACAAAATGCGCTCGATCCACCGCCCAGCGTGGGTGGGGGTCCAGCGGGTGGCGGTGGCGGGTATGCGCTGGCCCGATATGAAGGAGGCGGTGAGCCAACATCACAGCGATCCGGCGGCACCGGTGGCGGACCACCTGGCGGCGGTGGACCGTAATGAGCTACCTGAGGCGGCGGTCCACCGTAGTGATGTGGCGGCGGTGGTGGCGGCGGTCCGCCATGATATTCGGCCGCCTGTTGATAATGATGGGCGTGTGCCGCATGTGCCGCATGCGCGGCCGCATATTGATGCTGATGGTGCATGTGCAGCACACCGCCGCCAGCGGGCGCCAGTTGATGGGCATGGTAGGCAGCGGCGGCAGCAGCCGCAGCCGCCGCAGCTGCCGCATAAGATGGTGGTGGCGGACCATGGTGATCCGGTGGCATATGCTCAGTATGCAGCCCCAAATCCGGGGCATGATACATGCCCGCGCTCAACGGTTCACCCGGCAGCAGGACATGCGGCGCCGGCGGCTGCACAGGCAGCGGCGGTGAACTATGAGCTGTAGAAAATTCAAATAAAATAGAAAAAAAAAAAGATATTTGGAACATTGGTTCGATCTATTTAACTAACATTTTAAATTACAATTAATTGTATAATAAATTTAAATTAAAAATTTGTAAGTATCGGCGCATTCTATGTATGATTTAATTGAAATAAATCGATAGAGTATAAAATAAAAACATTCATACATTTGTTAAGCACATTTTAAAATGTATTATTACAATTTCGAATAAATGAATTTCATTCAAATGTAAGACACTCACGTGATAAACAAATTCTATTCATTTGCTACAATACAATTATCTGGCTTCCTTTCTTTTTATAATACTATTTAAAAGTAAAACGAATAAAGATTGAAAAAAAGGTTTTAATAAACAAGATTGCAACGGCATGCCGAAGCTAAATATATACCCTTCCAATGGTACTCTAAATAAAATTTCATTTTCGACCGAAAGCTATATGATATAGTCGTCACATTTTACTAAATTTAGTCAAAGTTTTCAGAACATAACACTACATCGAACGTCCAAGCTTGATGGTGTTCGCAGACAAAAATAATTTTGTCAAATATTTAAAATATTTTATTTTATTTTAGTTTTAAATGAGCAAAATTTAAGGAATTAATCGTTATTAAATTGTGTAAAAAAGTAAGTCTTAATAATAATTAATTAAAAAAGTTTTTCCCGATAAAATTAACAATATGTTTGACAACCCTGTGGTGAATACAGCCTTCCGATTTTCTGTGCCTATCGAATGGGAATAAATCGATTAAGATTGTGACTATCGGCAAACGGATAAATCTAAATTAGTCTAGTTTGGATTCAAACCATATTTTAGTAAGAAAACAGGAAATTATAATAAAAAATATTAAATTTTTGGCTTCACATAAAAATCTACTAAAATTAAAAAGTCCAATTAAATCGAATTGTAAGCCAAATTGACGACAATTAATCTGCCAATCAAAAATTCATATTTATCGATTTCACACTGATTTGCCAACTTTTATGAGACTTTTTTTTTTTTTTTTTTTTTTTGACTCACTTGAAAAATGTAATACACTTTTAACATGCAGTAAAATAATGTGATAAATATGAAAACGATTTAAATATTTTTAAAATTTAATATGAAACGCAAAATAATCAATATTAATTATTAATTATATTTTAATCAAAAAATAAAACAAACGAAAATTTTTAAAATCAATTACAAAATTATTAGTTTAAAGAAATATGTAAAATGTTTAAAAACAAAATTTAAATACAGATTTAGGGGCGTAGTTAAGGCGTCATTTTCATTTATCACATTGTTTATATAGTTTTTGAAATTCTTTATATGATTCTATGATTATTTATAGGAATCTCTAGTAAAAACAGTAGAGATTTAAAATCATTGTCTGGACACCTTAAAATAGGTTTTCGGTTCCTGATAAAACCCCTTTTCAAGGTTAAGAATATACTTTAGAGAAAAATTTTATTTGAATTTTGATTTTAATTTAATTATCTTGAAGAGATATTTTCTAAATTTGGAAAGTTTGATTAATCGAAATATATTTTGCTTGATTAAGGTTGTCGATTATTTAACATTGACATACCCTCGCTGAGACCGGAACTGGCACCAGGTGGCAGCATGCTGGATAGAGCGCTGAGCGGTGTGTAGGATTTGGGCGGTTCGACAGAGCCGGGACGCAGCAGTCGCTCCTCGGTGACGCTGGACTGGACACGATACTGCATTTTACAGTATGCCTCCTGGGCAGCACCATTGCTGGCATTTACATAGACGCCAGTGATGGTTACGTCCGTGTCCTGAACGATGACAACACTCGAAGACGTTGGACGGCTGCAATCCTTGGCATCCTTTGCGCTGCTGGAATCACCTCGATAGCCAGTCGTTGTGATGGTAGTATCCGTATTTGTCTCCTTTGTCTCCTTGGAATACTTGGAATCGTTGCTCTCCTCAATCATATTGCTTTGCGGCTTATTGCTACTCGCCATTTCTCTCTGTTCCTTGAGCTCCTTCAGCTCCTTGGCCTCCTTGGACTCCTTGCTGTCTTTGGGCTCTTTTTTGATTTGCAGCTCTGCATGGGCCTTGCCAGATGTTGTTTTGGCCGCTGATGGCTTTGTTACCGTTTTCATAGTCTCCAACTCATCGTAGCTCTCAAAGCTGCTGCAATCGCTGGCCAAATTCTTGTCCAGATGCCGCTCCACCTCATATGTGGCTGCCACAATGGCGCTGGCATTGAGGCTGGCCATGCGCTTGCGTGCCAGAATTCCCTTATAATCGCCAATGAGCTCCTCGGTGAAGGCGCTCTTGCGCTTCTTGGGCAGCTGCTTGGGCGGCGCTTTAGTCTTCTCTTTATCCTTATGCTTGTCCCGCTCCTTATCCGGCTCCTCTGCATGTTGCTGTTGTCCAACATCCGCCTCATCGCTATCCTCGGCTATAACCTTTTTATTGCCCTTCTGTGTGCGCTTTGTCTCCGTTTCTGTTGCTGCTGTTGTTGCTGTTGCTGTCTGCTTCTTGGCGGGCGTTTTCTTTTGCAGCTTCTTCTTCTTTTGCTGTTGCATACGTTGCAGCTGCAGTTCCTCCGCTTCGCTGTCGCTATCGAACTCCCAGTGCTTGCCCACGCCACGTCCCCCTGTGACATTGCGCAGTTCACGACGCGGCTCCGTAACAGCCGCCGGTTGCGGCGTTGTTGTCTCCGTTGTTTCCGATTTGTGCTTATTATCCTTGTCTTTGTCCTTATCCTTATCCTTATCTTTGTCCTTTTCCTTGTCCTTATCCTTATCGGGCGGCAATTCGGTCTTGTTGTTATCATCATCACTTCCATCCAAAGTGCGTATGCGCGGCGGCTGCTGTGTGGCTTTGGACAGGCCCAACTCGTGTGCGGTGCGGGATTCGTTCTCATAGAGGCACTGCACCTTGGCCAGGGCATTCAGGGAGGCCATACGATGACGCTTGGCGCCGTAGCTGCTCAATTTCTTTTCATCCTCCGAGTCGCTGCTGTCCGAACGCGAACTCTCACTGGGCGGCGGCTGTGTGACCTTTGACTTTTGATTTGTTGTTTGTTTCTTTTTGCTGTTGCCGCTTGATGTTGTTGCTCCTGCTGTTGTTGTTGTATTAGATGTTGTTGTTGTTGTCGTATTTGCAGCGCTTGTTGCTGTTGTTGTCGCAGGAGTTGGCGTGTTTAGCTTGCGTTTTGTTTGCTTCTTGCCGCTGCCTTTAGCTATTGTTGTTGTAGCTGTTGCTGTTGCTGCTGTTGCCGTTGTTGCAGGTTCAGACTGTTGCTCGACTGTGGCAGCAGCAGCAGCAGCAGCAGCAACTGTTGTTGCTGTCTCCTGTTTAACTGTATCCAGCTTACACTGCTCCTTTTCATCCTTAGCCAGCTCCTTGACACGCTCCAGCTGCTTAAGCGGCTTGTTGTCCTCATCGGAAAAATCGCGCAGCTCTTTCAACGTTGGCAGCACCATTTTAATGGGCTCCTCATCATCGGAACCGGACTTGAAATCGTATATATCCTTGGCCGGATTTAGCGTGCTTAGCGCACTTTTACTGCAGGCCTGCTGCAGTCGCGCCTTTGCCGCCGACGTTTTGCTATATTTGATCTTTGGACGCTGCTTGGCGGGCGCTGTTGCTGATGCGGCAGCAACTGTTGCTGCTGTTATGGCGCTGCCCGTGGGCGTTGCCTCTTCTCGTGCGGACGCTGTCACGGTCGCGGGCGTACTGGCTATTACCTCCAGTTCCATGTGCACTGGCTCTGTATTGGAGTCGACTGGTGCGATTGGCAGTGTCTTGGATTTTGTGGACTCTTCCGCTGTATGTTGCTGCTGCTGCTGTTGCTGCTGTTGTTCCTTTTGTTGCTGCTGCTGCTGTTGCTGTTGTTGAGCCTTCTTGCCAGTCTTGACAGCCGCTTGGCCGCCCGCCTGTCCACCCCTGGACTTGTCTTTCTTCGTCTGCGCTGTTTCACTGACAGCACTGGCTGTTGACTGCTGCGTCTGCTTCTTGGGCCCAGACTTGGTCACCTTGCCAACTGGCGTTGACGGCGTCTCAAGTTTGGCCTTCTTGGCCGTTTGTTTGCCGCCCTTGACGTTTAGAGATTCTTTGTTGTCGCTTTGAGCATCTTTTGGCTCGGTTAATACTGCCTCTGGCTCCTTAAACTTTTCTTTGTCTTTGTCTTTGTCTTTATCCTTCTCCTTCTCTTTGTCCTTTTCCTTATCCTTTTCCCTATCCTTTTCCTTATCCTTGTCCGGCTTGCTTGTCTCCATGTCGGCGCGACTGCGTTTCACATGGAGCGGCTTGCCAGGATTCAGGCTGGCTATTACCTTAACAGCTGCGGCACGCGATTTCGTCTTGACATTCTCCGATATGGAAGACTTGAGACCCTCGCTCATGCGCTCCTCCCCGCTGGGCAGCAAGTTGTCAAAGCCATGAATCTTGATGTCCAGATTCTTGAGCATTTTATTAATGGCTCGCGCTTTGCCATCCTCTTGACGTTCCTCGGCGGTTAATTTGAGCTGACCAGACTTTTCCGGTTTTTCCGTGCTGGCAATTGTTGCTGTTGTTGTTGCTGTCGTTGCTGTTGCTGTTGCTGTTGCAGCTGCAGTTGCAGTTGTGATTGTAGCTGTTGTTGTCGATATTGCACTGGACGCCGTCGCTTGCTGCTGGCGCTTTGTTGTTGCCTCCGATTTGCCGCATTTTTTATCATCCGCCTCGGTGTCTGTTAGCTTTTGCTGCTTGCTGTTGGTGCGCTTCTTTGACGTTGACGTCGACGTCGACGCCGACGCAGACGACGAGGCCGATGTGCTGGCCGTCGTCGTTGTGGCACCAACTGCCGCAGTTGCTGCAGCACTCGTCGAGGAGCGCTGCAATCGTTCTGCGACACTGGAACGCTTCTTCGGACCCATTTCTGTGCGCTGCTAAGACAAGAGCCTATGTGGATGCAAGAAATGAAAAAAAAGAGAAATTTCAAAAAGTTTTAATATAAAGTTCAAGAAAATGCGTTTACTCTATAAACTCAAATAAAATCTTATTAATAAAATCGGTGCACCTGCACCAAAAAATTAAAACTTATTAAAATCACATTAATTTTATATATTACACTATGCAAATCGAAAAAAAAAGGAAAGCCCAAATTAACCGGTTTTACTCTATTTGGGGCCTTCTAAATCGAACTGCATCATTAGTTAATGATGATTCATATAATATTTTTTTTGTCAGTTTTCAGTTATATGAGCATTTTTTCACAGGTACTACATTTTGCGTTGATCTATAAATCTGTTTGTGTTGTTTCTTTTAAAAAACCTACTGTGACAAAGTTGTTCCAAATACTCCAAAGTTCAACTCTTATGAAAACACCAATCCTTCAAATTGAGATCCTGTAGGTGCTTTGGGCTAAAATAATGAAAAAATCGTAATCTGACAGCTATATGTACCTAGAGGCTCTTGGGGGAAAAATAAGTTGTTCTATAAAAAAACATTTTTGTTTTTAAAGATATTGTAACCAAAATTTGCAGTTAACAGTTTTTTTTATATTTTATGCAATCTGACCAATGATCTTTGAAATCGGACCACTATATATTATAGCTGCCATGGGAACAATTGGCCGAAAAATTAGTTTTTATATGCATTTTTTTTTTAGTTTTTAAGATTAATAAACCAAACTAACAAAATCGACGTTTTATATTAATCTAGACAATCTGACCAAGTTTGATAAGAATCTGACTACTATATCTTATAGCTCCCATATAAAACAACCGATTTGCAATCAGGTGTAAGATTAGTTTTTATATGCAATTTTTTTTTTGTTTTTCAAGATATCAAAGTCCAATTTACCAGATCGATGTCTTACTATGAATTTCACTATCTATCACTAAATTTAACAAAATCGGAGCACTATATCTTATAGCTCCCATAGAAAAAATTATTTTTCCATGAAACCTTAGTGATTTTTAAGCTATGGGAGCTATAAGATATAGTAGTCCGATTTTTATCAACTAGGTCAGATTGTCTAAGTTATAATAAAATGTCGATCTGGTGAGTTTGGTTTTGATATCTTGAAAAACAAGTTTTTCATATAAGCACTTTTCATAAACATAACGTGTCTCCGATCATTCCTATGGCAGCTATATATTGTCCAATCGTGTTGATTTTTTCATACAATAACAATGCCTCTGTGCCAACTTTTAACAATTTAGCTCAAAGATAAAGTTAAAAAGTGTCGGATAGACAGACAGGATATTACTTAGCTCGTCGTCCTGATCAAGAATATATATACTAACTGGGGTCGCAGACGTTTCCTTCTATGCATTACACATTTCCTGATAAAATTATAATACACTTGTGCAAGGGTAAAGAAATGTTATTTTAGCTTGCAAAAATATTTGAGCAAAAATTAATTTATCTTTATTCTGTACTGTATTCTATTGAAAATAATGTTTCGAACTGCGAACTGTTCCGTAGCGAACCATAGAAAGCCTTTTAAAAAAAAAAGGACGAGACTTTTTGAAGAAATCATATTTAATAGAAAATGACAATATCCAATATTATAAAGATAAATCTTTGTCTGGTTTCGCTGAATTCTGCATTTTTGTTGGTTGCCGCAAAATTCGCTTTTTTTTGCGTCCCGTTCGAGCCGCGTTTCTAGAACATATGCATACACTGCTCATCAGTTGAATAGAAACACAACATACAAGTTGGTTTCATAGTGTGGGGAGCAAAATTCTACTATGGAACTTGTGAACTTCTGTTTCTAGAATTGAAAATGAATGCTAAGGCTTCAACAATACTTCCAAATAAGATAATCTTTTTGGGGAAGCTAAAGTGACGTTTTCAATATTTGTGATTTTAGGTGCAAAAAGGGAATTGGCATCGGTGGCCTTTATATTCCCCAGACGTTAATATTATAGCCTTTTTACACTACGAGTTGCATTTGGCATTTTGGGTTGAAAATGTCAAATGATGAAATATCTGTTTACACTACACATTTCAGCATTTGATCAGCTGTTTTTTGTTTTGATTTGACTTATTGGTGTACTTATACATAGACAGCTGAGTGAATTTGGCATTTAAGCAATATATAGGCTTAAATGGATAATAAAATGCTAATAATAATGAACTCTGTTAAAAATGTAAACGTAATTTTATTGCAAATTATGAAAGATTTTCAAACTATATTTGTTCGCGCTCCTCAAACTGCGTATTATTCAAAATTTAACAGCGAAATTTCAAAATTACCAGGCTTAAAAAAATGGTTATATCGTGTTTAAATTTGCACTTATCGATAGAAACATGAATGCGACCTTGTTTAAAATGCTGCAATTATTATAAATAAAAATTTATTATAAATGCAGCATTTTGACATGGTCTACAACAACAAAAACAACAAGTAAAAAAAGTCCCATTTACACAGTATTTTTCAGCATTTGTCAGAAATGCTGAATGCTGAATGCTGCCTAGTTTAAAAGAGCTAGATCTATTCAATGAACTAAGCGTAGATACCCAATTGTGTGTGACTATCATTTGATTTTACTTTGAAGCGTATGAACGTCTCCGTGTTTGAAACTGTGAGCAGTATTAATTCGTACTGCAGTAAAATAAATTCCTTGAAAATTCCAAAAAAAAATAATTTGAAAATCATTTTGTGAAAATTTCCAGTTTTTTAAATAAGTATAACGAACTAAAAAAAAAATTTAACGATCGCTATCGTGCCACTCTTGCACCAATTTTTAGCCGTTGTTTATCTAAAACCTGGTTTTTTTAAATAAATTCATAGTTAAATTGCACAAAAAGTAGAATCGGGAGATATCTATGCTTCGTTAATAATACATATTAATCTGAATATTCCTGTAAATTTAACTGGACTCGCTGCCAAATGGTTGCAAGGTAAGACACACAAATACTGTAAAATCTGTTTTTCTTGAAATAATCTTCAAATCTTAATCTTAATCTTAATAAGCTGTAATCAATAAAAACCACACGTAATTCAAGAGCAAAACAGTTCGTTTATAAAACGGATTATATATATTCGGATTGATGCTTATATTCATTTTGAATTATGGATTTTGTTACTTTCATAAATTTCGTGAGCTGGGAAATTACAACTATTTTTGAATAGTTATCGATTTAAAAAACAACAAATTATATACAAACTGTATTTGAAACTATAACAATAACAATAAAAAAAAAATCTAAAAGTAAATCTAGTACTATGCACGAATTATACTTTAATTAATTTGCTAATCCCCAGGAAGTTTTTAATTAAATCATTTGATTTGACTTCATTATTTACATTCTGGTGTTTAAATGTGTCTCAGAGCAAGCAGCTGACTGTCTAAATAAAAAAAAACGACATTCCACTTTAATTTTCTTCTTTATTTTTTTTTTGTTTTTTGGTTCAAGTGTCGGCACGTGACAAACAATGAAACTTTTGGTTAAAGTTCTTCTTTCAACAGTTGCTTGTCGCTGAGTCTCTTCATTAAATTCTAGAGGGGCCGTATTCGAATGCAAATTGTGCTAAATATTGTAGAAGTCCCTATAAAGGAAGCTAAGGTAAAACTCACGATAGAAAAATCATTTTATCAACATTCTTTAATCTATGTTATAAACGAGCCCTTTCAACAATTAATTTGCACGGCAAGGTTTTTATTAATATGATCCATTTATGTTTAAGTAATAATTTAACAAATAGGTTTGTTTTTTTTTTTTTTTTTTTGGCTAGGTTTTTTGATTACACTAGTTTACAATTTTTTTTTAATGAGGGAGCTGGGCTCTCATAGACTATTTTTGATGTATTTTTGAGCGCTGATTTTAAAAATGCAAACCATATATTTTTTTCAAAAAATTGTTTTTGAGAAAACCGCAAATAGCTAGTTTTTTTGTAGCCTTTCGACTCATTTATTTATATCTACATCAGATCTTATTTAATCTTAAATAATGCTACTCACTCCAATAGATAATTGTATCCCCTTTCTTTTTGAAAAATTGCTGAATTTTATTTGCTCTTTTAAAAATTTTAAAAAATCGTTTAAATACCGTTTAAGATTTAATATGTTAGATATTTCTTTTACGAATATTTTAAATATACATTTGTCCAAATCGGTCAATAAATGTTATGGTTATTCAGCAATTTGTAAAACCACTAAAGAAAAAATTCACCTTGTTCATCACTTTTCATCACTTTTCATTTACACATTTTTTTACTAATTAATTAACAGACAAGTCGTACCACGATGCATAACAAGTAAAAACTTCATGCAAGAATCAACGATCGGACGTGTGTGGGCCTTAATGTTACAGCGCATGCGTTAGAACTGCGCGTGTCACGAGAAAGAGATGACAGGACAGACCATGGCGTAGGTCAGTAACAGGAGCAAGACAACAAGAGAGCGCGCGGCAGCGCTGTCGACAGAGGGGAGAGCAGAATTGACCTCTAACTGAGCGCCAACAGAAGTGCGAACTTAATCGAAAGCCGGCCGGCTACAAGGACAGTTGACAAAAGAACACAATCAAAGAAAAAGCAACATGGATCAGAAACAAGAAGCACGTGACAACAGAAAACAAAACAGAGTTTAATTATAACTCTTTAAATACAAAAAAAAAAACAGTGCATGGAAACAACTAAAACAATGAAATAATAATCATACACAAATAAAACCCAGAAATAAAAACTAAAAATCGAGTGTAGCTACAATTTAGAGCGGCGGCGCGTGTGTCTGTGTGTGTGAGAGTTTTTGTATTATTATCATTTCCTGCAACTCATAAAATTGTTTTTAAAGATATCAGAACCAAACTCACCAGATAAAACAAAAATTATGGAAACGATCGGTCAAAAATTTCAATTTTTTAAAAGAGAAGGTAGGTAAAAGGTTCAATCTTGTTTCAAATACTTTTGGATTCAGATTCAAATCACATGTTCCCATTTTCCAAAAAATCACATTAATTTTGTGAATGTCAATCGAAATGCAGAAGACAAGTGGATTGTAAAGTAATTGGCAAAATTAAAAAACAAACTTATGTACTTATGTATCTACAGTTATTAGTCATATATTTTAACAACTTACTAATGTATAGCTACAGCTATTTGTTTTATATTGTATAATATTATACTTAAATTTTTTTAATAATGCGGCGGTCAGAGAATTGTTGGTAAATTTCGCAAAAAGCGGACCAATTTTTCAATGTTAACGTTCAATGTCCTTAAACCTTGAACCTAAGCTTTTAAAATATGATACTTTCACTTTTTTTTATTTTGCGAAACTTGCCATCACTAATATATTAATTTAATATTACAAGAACTGGGATTTTATGGAATGATGCTGATTTTATATATATTTTATATACAAAACCAGCCGTTGCAGTAATGTGCTGCACACATTGAAAATAAAATGCATGACGATAACATGTGAATTCGAATCCATATTTAATTTGAATTCACAAACATATGTGGATGTTGAAATAGAAGCATGACTGAGTAATTGCCGATTTTCACACAAACGCGTCATGTCATCGATAACAGGCTGACGCGATAGGTCTTGAATGGTGTTTCTACTGCACTGGATGCGTTTGCAATCAGCTGATCATTTGTTTGCAAGGGGCAAAACTTCAATAAACAAAGTAATAAATATTCTTTGAATTTAATCAACAAAATATGAAATCTCAATGTCTTGCTATGGTTGGAATTACAACTTCTAGAACTTGTTGCAGGTGGATGGCAAAGGCAATATATGCAGTTAATATTTTTAATTGTAGAAAAGGGTAATCAAAGGCTAGTTTTGTTTTGGTCGACCATCATCACAAATTTGAGAATATAATAAAGTAAATTAAGTTATTGACACAGATGTATATAATTAAAAGGGCACGCTACCCTGGGCGCTACCTGGGCATGAATCTTGTATATTTTTTAAGAGAGCATAAAAGTGAAGCTGGAAGAAAATTCATCATTTATATAAAATATTAGAAGCTTATGAGGTTATGAGGTTATGAGGTTCTAGGGTTTGTTTTTGAGATATTTGTCATTTTAATTTTCGCGGCTTTATTTTGAAATTGTGATTGCTGAAACAGCTGTTTTTCGCAAATTATGAAATTCTTCCAAAAACGAGATGTCATACTCCGTGTTGCGATATTGAAAAATATGCGTCCATAAGTGTGTAAAACCAGCAAAATGTTTCCCTTTTATTTCCATTGCACGATATAAGACGGTACATGACATTATTATACCCTTACATGATATACGTATTATAATTATGTCACGACGAGTGTAACGCATAAAAGAAAGGTCCACCACAGGAACACTTTTGACGCAAAAAGCTTTGTTAAAGCAACAGTTTACCTTAAAAAAAAATGCAAAGAGAGCAAGCAAACGCCAATTAAAGGTAATATTTCGATTTGCTTTTACTGATATTCTAATGTCACGTAACGCCACAAAATAAAGCATTTCGTATCATTACATCTGCACTGACGATCGCAAGTACGTGAAATTTCAGATCTAAACATAGTTTAATACAACAATGTAAATATAATAAACTTTCGGGCCAACAAAACAAAGATTTAATATTGAGAAAATTTTAAAAGTGTGTCACGTAACGTCGCGTTATACGCTCCTCTTGCAAATACACCAAGTCATAGATTTACACGAATATTAGGTAAACAATTTCTTTTCGGAATTATTTAATTTTCCTTTTAATTTAAGTTTATGTTAATATTGAAGCCGAAATAAATGTTTTATTTGCTTTAAATAAATTTTTAAAGGCGATCATTACTTCAATATGTACCAATGATTTTTTTTCGTGTAACGTCACGTCACGAAACGTTTTATACTAAGGTTTATAAAAAAAAACAGGAAAAGGTTTTTAAATGAAATAGTCTGCAAAATTAACTTATTATTATTTATTACAATACTAAAATAAGTTTTATACAAAAAGGCTTGTACACTTCGCCGAGATTTGCGCTCTTACAACATTAAGTCGAAACCGATTTATATTCTTGTTATATATTTTTTAATCGAAAAGGTCAATTGTTTTAATTTTTTTTACTAAATATAGGCCAGCTGAATTGCTACTCAGATTTAAAAATTTGACTTTTTTCTAGCTTTTTTCACATTTAGGCGTACGACTGTCACGTAACGACATTCTGGAAATGCCCATATATTTAGTTCATATATTTTTTTTTCGCTTCGTTCGTCTGCATGTTTTTTCTCTGCAAACTAGAATCTCAGTTTTTAAGATATATTTTTGAAATTTGCTTCAGATGCTTATGTTGCAACAAAATTAGCACCAAATCAGTTGTCAAACTTAAATTTTTTTTCAAATATTTTAGCCATTTCTTATTGGAATTAACAATACAGATTATTTTATCTGAATATCCCATAAATATGCCGACTACCGGACTTGTTTTACCATCAAAAAGGATATTTTAAGGATATTTCCTATTTTAGGCAGTACACGGGCTTTAGCGACTCTTATTTTGAAACTACGATATGATAATTAACCTAAATACTTGGAATTTAACTATTCTTAACGAAATTTACAATTTACTGACAATTTGGTGATGAAAAACAAGGTTTACAACGCAAAATCGAAAGTGGTGCCGCTTGAGGTTCAGATTTTCACTCAAAAATTCCTCATAAAAAAGTAACGGCTTACAAATATTAACGGAAAATAATTTTTTTTTGAAATGATATAACACAGTATTATCTTTCATTAAAGTATAGATGAGAAACATTCTACCTATATAATATTTTTCTTAAGATTATGCTTTTCAATTGATGTTGCCGCAACTGTATGTCACAATTAGCCGGATCGAACCACAATATCATATAGCCGCATAACATAGGAACGATTGGTCAAATAGGGTATAAATAGCTTCGGCGTGCCGAATATGGCCTTTTCTTTCTTGTTTTTGATTGTGAGTGATAATTCACACTTTCTACTGTGTATTTTATAGAATATTAGCAATACCCCAAGCAGAGCGTTACAAGTTTCGTTAAAAAAAATAAAAAATAGCCTCGATAAAAAATATTATATTTGAAAATAGGAAACAATCGTATAGAAAAAGTACCTATGTGTATTGGTACTTTTGTACCAAATTTGCAAGTCGAGTTTGTTTACGCTTGTATACGTATGTATGTATGTATATATATTTACCTCTCTCTCTCGCTCGCACGCGGCACTGGCTCTCTCTTTGGCTGACACTATCTTAGTTTTTATGTGAACTGGGAATTCCAGTAACAGTTTAAGCCAAAGCCATTCCTGGGCGATGGCAGCCGCATCGCCATTTCGTTGATGAGCCGCCCAGCGTAGGCGCTGTGTCGTTTGCAGTTCAGTGGGTTGATTTGTTATTGTTTGCTTTAATTGTTTGTGGGCCGTCACTTTTAAGACTCTTGCGCTTTTTCAGCCTACAAACTATGCAACACTTTTTAGTGGTTCAACATAAACAAAACTGTAAGCAGATTTCGTCATAATTAATGCATTGCATTGCAACGGTAGCGGCTGCTGTTGCAAGCGTTTTATGCAAATGCGCCAACACTCACGTACACGCGCAGGCAGGCACAAACACACACGCACAATCACTCATGTACGTACATATGTATATTTGTATGCATGTGTGTCAGCCAAAAAGTTACAAGACATTTGTTTACGTTCGCTCAATTGCGGCGATATGGCAACGCTCTGCGTAGTTTGCTCACGTATACATACATATACATACATACACTGGGCACATTGCTAAAACAACATCAACAAAAGAAAAATGACATACATATATTAACGTAACGCACACACACACTCAAACACAAGCACAAGGGGATGCACATAGTGGCAGCAGCAGGGCTCTATTAAAAACTGAGCGCGTTTATTTCCATTTAACAAATGTATTAATTTGGATTTGTATTTTCCAAAGCAAGTTGACAACAACAACACACAACATACACATGCACATATGCACACACACACACACACACACATATATATGTATACACAATGCGACCATTGGGGCGAACGCCCGCCCGCTTGCGTAGAAAATATTGTTGCAGAAATGCTCCTATTGGAAATTAATTGCATTGCAGACTAGCTGCTGGCATTTAGTGTTAATACACATCCACATTCAAATTCATTAAACAAGACAAAAACAACAAAAAAGAACAAGAGCAGCAGCTGCCATTGCCAAAGCACACGCACCGCAGCGAAAAAAAAATTTTAATACGGACGCCCGTCACACACGCTCACGAGCATCTTATCAGACTGTCGCTCTCTATAGCGATGGCCGAATATATCGATATCCATGACAGCTGTCATATTTATCGATAGTGATGTTTAGCATCGATACCACTGTTATTTTCAGATCTGTTTTCAATCATATTAAACTATTATTTCTGCTATTTCTTGTTAAATATATTACAATCAATTTCTGAAAATATGACTTAAAAACTAATTTTCAAAGGAGATTCGGAATATTAATCGCCAACCTAACAATTGAAATACTTTCATATCTAATTCGATAACAAAATAATTTTTTAATGACGCTTACATTTTGAATAAGATTTTGTTGAAGTTTTACAAAATAAAGGATAGTTAGTTAAGATAAAATCGGTCATGCTTAGGTGTGAAATAAACTAAAAAAATATTATATTTTGTTGATTTGTTTCGAACTTATCTTCAACCCGCCCCTTTTCAGAAACACTTTCTTTTGTAAAGCAATTAAATATGTCGTATTTTAAATATTGAAATATTTTTGGGGATATTTAATATTTTGGGCTTCAGAAACTTCGAAATTTATATTGCATACAAATAAAACGCTGAGTAAAGTAATTTATTTATTTTTTCTTTTTTATTTTTTTTTAATCGAATACATTATTATATAGACTAGATTTCTTGTATTTCAGTCGTGTTGGCTATATATAAACTTATGTGTATTGGATGGATATAAACTTATGTGTATCAGATGTAAAACTTTTTTTAATTTTTAAATAGTATTGGAAAGTTGAGTGTATTTAGGATTTTATTCGAATTTATATATGAATTAAGGAAAGAAAAATAATTCAAATTTCATTCAATTTTAATTTAACTGAATAAAATAAATACATTTTTTTAAATTCAAAAATATTAAGAGGAAATAAAATTTAAATGAAAAGTCAAGCAAGAAATCAAAGAGCTATTAAAAAAAATATTGAAAGATGGTGAATTTACAGTGTATGGTTGTGAAGTTTACTTTCTGTTTTACCAATTAAATTATTATTACATATTATTTAATGTTATTATTATTAATCAACTATTATTATTATTATTATTATTATTAAATTGCTTTTTATAATTATTAAATATTATTATTAATAATACTATTATAAATAAATTATTGTTATTTTGATTTTATAAGTCATTATCACACAACCGATGTTTCATCGATTACTCAAAAAACAAAAACTTGTTTTTCAGCTTGAATTAATCAAAAATAAAATTAATTTATTTTATGATTTATTTAGCTTTTAAAAGTTAGTTGTTGTTAACCCAGTCTTTTTTGTACAAAGAATGTTTTGTAAGCTCCTTTAGATAAATGTACGATACATTTTTGGATTAATCACATCCATCTTATATAAACATTTGATCTAAGTAGTTTAGTGCAAGATTTAGTTCGGTGTTCTTTGGAAATATCATTTTGAAAACTGTTGAAACCTTTCTGACAATACGTAAGCTCTCACAGTATTCGTTAGGATCTTGCTTTTCAAAAACTTCGAATTCGCCCAGCTTATTATTGTCCTTTGTGCGACCCTTACGGATTTCGTCACTAACAAATGGTTCCACAATGATGTTGAATAGAGGAATAAGGAATTCAGTATCATTCTCATGTTTCTGCAATCCTCGGAGCATGAGTTGCATAAAAAAGCTCTCAGCTACTGTTGCTATTAGTTTGACCGATGGCACCACTTCGATTAACGGATATTCAAGTAGGGAATCGTTCAAGCAACTGCATACCATTTCCGCCATAGAGCTACGTACCATATCGGACTCGTCCACCAATAGCTGTAGCACGAGACGCAGATAGGTGCCAATAATTTCGACATTGTTCGTATTTAATAACAGTTTGAAGTTCATGGTCATGTAACCAATTAATTTTGTAGCTCGATAGCGAACAAAAGGTCTTTGAGTCGGTGCGCTAATGCGTATCACATAGCTCAATAGGTCATGCAGATGCTTTTGATCCTCCGGACGCATTCCATGCTGCTTAACATCCCGGGTGACGCAGAGCACTAGACCCGGCTCAACCTCAGAATTGCTGTGCGAAATTAACGTTTCCTTTGTAATCGGCAAATGGGCCTTTAGGGCCATTATAGCGTACAGATGGTTCATATGTCTGGGCTCGGCATGTTTTTCCACTTTCATTAATATGCGCAATTGCTCGGCCAACGCTTGACTCTGCTCTGATTTTAGCGTATTACAAAATCTTATCACATCCTCATTAATTTGAAAGTATTCAATTTCGTTGTTTTCGATTAGGCCACGTGTTTTATGTGAATTGTTTGCCTCCAGCAGCAGCACATTGAGAAATAGATTAAATTTGAGATCTTGTAGAGTTGGCGGAATGACTTTTGGCTCAACCAGCACCTTCAGTATATGTTTCCATTGTTTTTCCGGATTATCAGTTAGACGATGCAAATGAAGTGTGAATAACAGATAGATATTTTGAGATATACCTTTCTCTTGACAGCGCTTGTATATACGATTACGATCTAGCTTCTCGATGGCATATAGAGCCTCTCGAACTACATTGGTGAGGGTGAGTTCCTTTTTGTCCTGCATGATCAACTTGAGCAAATTTAAGATAGAGGTAAATACGTATATGTCATCCTCAGCTATATTTACAGCTATAACTGATAACTGTTGCAACATCAGGAAAATAATTTGCGGCTGCTGCCAGCGCACCACGTTATAAAGTTCCAGCAACAGCAGCACATGACCATGTAAGCGATTATAATCCAGCTTGCACGGAAAGTTCTGTACAAATGAAAAGAAAAAAATAACAATATTCGGTTATTAATTAGTTTTCTACTAAGAAGTGCTCACTTATGCTTATAAACGATTGTAAAGTATGCGTGGGTCGAAAATTAAAAAAAAGTCTTCCAGCTTTCAGATTTTATTTGTTATTGGAGTGAAATGGAGTGAATGTAATTGTAATTTTAAAATTTGGCATAGTGACATTTTTGAAGTTATATATTTTAAAATAATATAGTGAAATGAAGATAATTTTTTCTGCTTTTTAGCTTTTCGGAATAGTTTGCATAAAAATTTTTTTTTTCGTATAGGACTTAATTTTAGCATGAAACACAAACTTAAATTTCAAAATAATTTTTTTTCCTTTATAGTCATTTGAAGTTAAAGGTATTTGTTAAAGAGAGAGATATAAATGTGAACAGCTGTTAGCTCATGACTGAAAAAAAATGAAACTGAAACTGAATACAACAATTTCATAGATCAAAATCCAATAAGCTGCATGCATGTACTATACGAACTAATATAAATTATATAAAAGATACATTTTTAAATTTTTATTATTGAATATGAATATTTGTGCTAGCTCAAAACAAGCTTTGCATAAACATTGTGAATTTGCAAAAATGGAAATTATTTTAATTAAATTATGAAAAAATTTTAAAAACCTATGCGTATATTTATATGAATTGCATATTATACTTGAATTGATGTGCAAGAAGTGCAGTAGATTAATTTTTTATTGAAGAAACTAATTGGTCAATAGACATAGTTTATTTGTATGATTTGCTAATCGTATAAGTTCGTCAAGAAACTTAGTTCATCTGATGATTTGCTAATCGTATTATTTCGTTTGTTCATTTAATTCATTAGCTTGTTTCAATTATTCGTTTGTTTCTTTAAATCGTTTGTTTGTTTGGTCGTTTATTTAATTAATTCGATTGTTGAAATTTTAAATAAATCGTTCGTTTGCTTGGATTGTCCGTTCGATTAAACTATTCGTTCATTTGTAATACTTAATATTAACTTAATAAAAACTTAAAAAATAAATTGCACCGCTCCACTAGTAATATTTTTCCAATTTTTCTAAAAAACATGTACACATGTAACATTTTCTTAAATATATTAATATTCGCAACGAGTAATCTGAAATTTTTGGGATGAAATTTCCATTTTGTTAGAAATATTATGAAAAATATGAAATTGATGAAACCATAACCAAATGAAAAATTATGAATTAATAAAAGTTAGCTTAATTTTAAATAGCTTTACAACGGACAGTTTTAGTATTAGAATGAACAAAAGTAATGAATGAAAATGTTAAATATGTTAAGTGTGCACGTAGTGGAACGGAGCTGTTACCTTTAAATATTTAGTGTTCATTACGTTCAGAAGCGTGCAAATCTCTTTAATACGTTCCATGGAATCGTTGGTACTCATCAAATTGCCGAGCACTTGGGCGGCTGTCTGGCGTGCCAAATGATCGGGATTGCGGCAGATGAGCTGAAGAAACGGCACAAATTCGTGGAGCTGTAAATAGAATTGACCCGTTAGGTTGTTGATATAATTAATAAGTGTTAGCACTCACATTGAAAGTGGACTCGGAGGTACCCTCCAGTGCGGAAGGATAGAGACGGCACAGCAACTGCAGCATGGCCTTCAGCTGAACAGATTGGCCACTTGAGTAATTTTCGATTTCAGAGGCTTCTTTTAAAGCAGTATAAAAGTAGTCAAACAATTTCGGATGAAGTTTAAAGAAATCGTGTCCGGTCATCCGATTGTGCAAGTGCAATTCGCCATCATCATTACGGGGACGCTCCAAGCCAAAAATCCGCACCACCAAAGACGACAACAGCAAGGTGGCAGTGTTACGTTCCGCCCATTCAGAGGAAAGCTGACTCTCCAAGGCGCACATAAGACCATGACCAATAAATTCATCTGCTAGATTAGACAGCTCGCTGGAGCGGAAGAGGGTGCGCATTATGTTTAGGGCATGGCCACGTGCCGTTGCTGCCTCTGAGCCCATCTCACGGCGATCGCACACTTGCAACAGCTCGAGCATACACTTCTTTAGGGAACTGTGCGTGCCCAGCTTCAGTTCGGTGGAAATGAGGGCCTGCAGCATGTAGGGCACACCAGCGCTGCGACGTGTGGAGCAAAGCTTCTTGCCACCATCGGCTGATATAAGATGAATCGCTTCCTCCAGCCAGACTGATGGTTTTTGGTTCAGTTCCAGTACATCGCTATGCCAGAGGCGGCAGCAGAGCAATGAAAAGCCCCCATAAGCCTGCTCAAGGGCGCCGCGATGTTTGACCTCTGAGAGCAGCACCAGAAAAAGATCTCCAATCAATTTCAATTGCTCTCGACTGATCAGATAGTTAACACTATCCTCCTGCTGAAAGGGCGCCGACTTCACCAGCATGCCCAATATATTGGAAACTTCCTTGATACTGCGCCAAGCGCACAAAAGCACCAACTGTGCCGTAACCAGCGATGCATTCGACTCCTTAGTGTCGTCACTGATTGTTTTAGATTCCGGCAAATAGCCTTCGGGCGAGCTGCTACTCACCACTGGCAACATTATCTCGCTGATCAGCAGACAATCGCTGAGCAGCTGTTCTACATAATCCCGCCAGAGTGTTTCCTTAGCCAGCTCTTCAAGCGTCAGTTGCTGCAGTATATGACGACTGGCAAGGAGCAGACCATACAATGGTGCAGTCTTGGCTGTCTGAGTTAGATTGCTTTTAGCCAGCATTATGGATTCATTGAGTTGTTTCTGGCACCATTGCAAGACTGAATAGTAGCGGGGTTTGTTTTTGGGCAGCTTTGCCTTCTTTTTAATCTGTGGCAATTCATACTGCACTTCCGGTGCCTGGGAATAGACCTGCAGCTGATAGGCGCCTGTGAGGGATTCCGCCGGACGTATTGATAACAATAATTTCATAATTTTCTCCGGCTCAAAGAGTGAGCGTGTTTGCAATTTGGCTAATAGAAGCACAGCCTGCTGCTTGTTATG
Source organism: Hirtodrosophila alboralis (assembly GCA_035043045.1). NCBI lineage: Eukaryota > Metazoa > Arthropoda > Insecta > Diptera > Drosophilidae > Hirtodrosophila > Hirtodrosophila alboralis. Next base: position 525,408 of record JAWNNH010000763.1, on the reverse strand, counting down.
CTCATAACTGTCGCGTAAACAGCGCTCCAGATAAACTTCTGTTTTCGCTGGCAGCCAGGTTGTCGGCTTCAACTGTAAACGTTCCAACATCTCAATAAGGTCGAGCAAATAATGCAACGATATCCAGCGACGTGCATAATTGGCAGATGCATATAAATTATGTGCCAACATGCTTAGAACTTTCAGAAGAAATTTAGCAAACATATCATCAGCATCAAGAGTCTTATTTTTCTTGCAGTGCTTTTTCAGAATCAGTTCTAGGCGAATGCACGCCTTTTGTAGCAATTCGTAGCCAATCCGACGCACACGGTCATTTGGATTATTGACATTATGCTCCAGATAGGTGGAAATTAAATTTAAATCGTACTTTGTGTACTCCTCGCTTTGGCGCGGCGTCTGGACAATAAATTCCAATGCCTGCAGGCGTGTTTTATCACATACACCCACAATCGCCGTTTTAATCAGGCCAAAGTGATCCGATAAAATTGCTTCGGAGACATGGTAATTACGGTTTTTACGTGCCTCATTTATGGCCGCCACTCTTGTGCTAAATGGCAAATTCTTATACTTGCACAACTCTTCAATGATCCGTGGATTCAGCTGCACGGCACAACTGATGAGTCGCTCAATCACTGTCAAACGTGGATCACCTGTCTTTGCCTGCGTCAACAATGGCACGCACCATAAGTCGTTCCAAATATTAAACTTGTCTTCAGTGCTTGAAACAGTCATCATGCCTGCAACAAATAAATATAATATTGAATGAATATTGGATTTTAGTTGAAACCTGATTAAAGTTTTAAAAATTTATGTTTGTTTTTTTTTTGCTTTAATAACTTATGAGCATAAATACATTGAAGATTTATTGAAATTAAATTTGATTGTATTTTATGTTCAAGTCAAAAATGTATATGAATTAATTATGAATTATATGAATTATATTAATTTTTAATTTTTGTAAATATTGATAAACAGAAGGAATGAATTCCATTGAATGTTGTACTGTCATTTTGAATTTATATTAACATTTGCTAACCAAATGTTAATTATTATAAATTAAGAGAACTTAAATTTTTTTTGATAGTCAGATTATCTAGAGCCTAATGCAACTCAGAATTGATAAACTTGGTTGAGATATTTCAAAAAACATATAAAAAAAAGTTTTTCATACAAAACATTTTTTTAAGTAATTGTTTAAATTTTAGCAATATAATATAATGATTTTATCAACTGATTCCGACTGATTTTCATCAATATATCTCAAAATCTCAGAGACTAGATTTTTATAGAAACACAGAGACGGGCATTAGAAACCGACTTAGCCTAATCAAGGACATAATCAAGAATCTATATACTTTGTGGGTTAAGAGATGTTTCCTTCTATATATTACACATTTCGTGCCAATATTTAAATATTGCAAAATTTCAAGACGAAGTTATAAGAAATATTAAAGTACTGCTTTGGGAGCAACAATTTAACTCTTCACTGGGAACTTCTCAATTTTTCTTAATTTAGCCAAATAGTTTAATAATGAAATTGGTTAAATTATACTTACGCTTGTATAAGGAAGCAACGCAGTCCTCCTCTCCCAGATACTTTGGAAACATTTTTGTAAAAAGGCTCGGGCAATTGTTGACAACCTCCCGTGAACCCACCACATTCACCAGCTGCTCCAGTATAAGAGTGGAGGCTTTGATTGGCAAAGGGTGAAGCTCATAGTATACATAGACGTGGTTAATGATTTTATGCTGGCCATAGGCACGGGCATGCAGCAGTACCTGGTGCAGCAGATTGGCGCACATATGACGAATCGGTTCAACGGTGGACGTGATGTATTGAAGAGAGAAACGCTGCAATACGGTCAAAATTACAAGAAACATGACCCGAGGGCGATCCTGCAGCTCTATATTCGTCAAGGACTTGGAGTAGGTGTACAAATGCTTTGACATGTAAGTCACCAAATTTGAATTGTTGTCAGCGGAATTAACCTGGTCAATAATGCTCTTTAATATATCCAAGACGACTTCTGCTTGGCTACAATAGTCGGACTTTTGCAATACCAACAACGAAGCTGACTTTATGGTCAAATCCTCAAATTGGTCAAGCTTCTTGCATTTGTTTAAATACTCATCGAATTCATTAAAAAATTGTGCATTGTATCCAATTGACATGCCGGCTATGGAGCGTACATCCCAAGGCATATCGTCATATTGTGCCACGCTCTTGGCCATATCATCAATTAGACGCAACTGCTGGCATTTCTCCACCTCCAGTATAGTTTTATAGTTGGCCAATATGTTGACATGGAAGCGCAGTACATTTTGTATAAACAAAAAAATTTCATTGCGTCGTGTTGATGATAGCACCAATGTTGAATCACTGTAAGAAAAATATATATATTGTTATTATATATAATTCAAAAATAAGCGAGCATATTGAAATCAAAAATATTTATATTGATAGGATTTAAATTTGATTATATATATAATAATAGATTAAATAAGTTACAAAGTGATTCGGAATTCGAATTTAATCAAAATTGACCAAAATGTGTAAAGTATAATAAAGTTGGTCATGGCTACGCTTTGATGTGGTTTCTATAACATTGATTGTCGAATCATTCAGACTTAGTTCGATCACACGAATCTTTGTACTGAACGAATGAATTATTCACTGATTATCGTTCATTCTAATCATTTGAGTTCTGTTCTCGTTCATCATTTGAGTTCCATTCTCTTTCAGCTGATTATCGTTCATTCTAGTCATTTGAGTCCAGTTCTAGTTCACTGATTTGAATCCCAGACAGTTTTCTTGACTTGTGCAAGTCATATTAGCTAGATCTCAAAATAATTATTATATTTTTTGAACAGCATGAAACATCAAAATAATATTATAATTATTATTATTTTTTATTTGTTTTTTTTTTCTTTCTATATTTTATTTATTAAGTTGAACGACAATGGGCCTCAAATGACTAGATTAAACGATGAACGAGAATGGTACTCAAATAAAAGATTATATCGTTTATTAGGAATCGAGCTACTGAACTAACTCAGTAAAATGAACTAATAAGAACTACACGGTTATAATAACAATAAGGACATATAAAAACAAATTTGTATACCGATTCTTCATATAAAAGTTATATAGTTTTGATCAAATTCTATTAGATTGAATAAAGCGTAATATAATAGCATTGAAAAGTATGGTTGCGACATTTAAAATAACAAAAATAAAATTTCATATACATTACACTTATTTTTTGACTGACTGAACTGGTTCAATCAGTTCCGACTATGTAACATCAACGAAGTTTCATTAAAATAACTCCGAAACTAAGCAAGCCACAATTCGGTAAAGGAGAATATGGCATAGAAGAATATGAAAAATGCGCGCACATACATACATACAAAAAAACATACATTCCGAACAGACCTGTTAAACACCGAAGACAACGAAAAACAAGCACATGAAAAAAATAAGTATACACAAAGTTTTAGTTGTTTTAGCATACATATTGCATATACAATCTCTGATACATATGTATGTACATATAATACATATATGTATAATAACGATACAACAATGAAATCGACTTAAAACATTAAAAAAAACTGGATGGTAAGCGAGTAACAGCGATGCTCAACTAAGAATAAATCTCTATTACTTTTAATATGGTCAACTTTAATTTACCAAACATATTAGTTAAAATACTGAAATTTTCTACATACCTGATGAATTTCCAGTATCGCTGCAATGCCACGGGCAACAGTGGTATTATATATAGCATTTCTTTGCCAAACGCATGTCGGCCATTTGGAAAGTTCTGAAGAAAACCGCCGATTGAGACAAACACATCATTGATGACATTTACGTCCACTTCGTTGCTATTAATGCTGTTTGCTAGGTTATGGATGGATTCACGCAAAGCGTCCAGCAAGGTTTCTTGCGGGTACATTGTAGAGCACGTGTTATTGTTGTCGATTGTAAATAGCCTGTGGTAATAAATAAATGAAATGAATGCGTGCAATTGCGGGCAGCGCTAGTTTAACTTACTTTGTAAGCGCACCACGGACGGGGTGCTTAAGGGGGCATTCGAATAGGACATCAGCAAGAAAGCCCAAAGACTCTGGCTTTGTAAAGATTGTTTTGACAATTATTATCTGATCGGCGCAGGTTTCAGCTGTCAGAAACTGCTGCACATGGTCGATTTTTGCTAAGCAATGCGAAAGAAATTTTTGTGTCAATAAACATTTGCATCACTAAATATATTGAAGATAACTTACAGTTTTGCCACTTTTGAGGCAGTGGTACAATTGCTTGACGCATTTCCGCAAAACGTTTTGGATGGGCGCACAGTTTTAACGCAACCACGCGTAAATTGACATCGTCCATCTTCATAAACTTCATGCACCGGCAATTGAAATGAAAATGGATGAGAGTTGATGACACTAGCGATGTTGATAGAACTTATCGATATTTGACATTTCACTATACGATATTTTATGATTATTTATAAAAATCGATATTTCTCAACGGTGTGATTTTAATACCCTTGTACCAGTTTGGTATAATATTGTCACGGCGTGTGTCACGCATAGAAGGACCCTACATACATATACATAAATATACATATTTAAAAAAAAAAAAAAAAATGTTGAAAATTTTAGTTTTCCTTGTTTTTTGTCTTCAATAGCGTACGAACAAACGGACTGTTCGTGATTGTGAAAATGTCCATATATATTCGAAATTAGGACAACGAGCTGGGTCAATATAGTCCGTCTGTCATAGTCTATTAATTTTTGAGCTACATATATTGATAAAATTTGGCAAAGATGCTGCTTTCTGTTGCAAGCAGTTCATATGTTAAAAACCAGATCGAACTACTGTAATTCTATTCAATAGAAACAACTGTTTCCAGATATCATATTTTCGACTATAGAATTTGTGTTGACTAAAGTTCTATAGCAAATATTTTAGTTACCGAAATTTCGGAATGTCCGATTTATCAGGTGTCCGAATATATATATATATATATATATATATATATATTTATATATATATAAATATGTGATGATAATGTGTGATAATTTCCGCTGAAAAGATTGAACTGAACGATACAGTATTTCAGAAAATATTTGCAAAACCAAACATATTGTAATGTGAGATCGTAATAAATACTTAATAAATAAATTAAGCAATACCGTAAATGTTAGATTAAGGCGATATATGTATCGATATACAATTTTATTATAGATGTATCGATATTGCATTAAGCAACGATATCGATACAGCTGACATCGATAATATAAATATCGCCCATCTCTAGCGGATATTCTTGGCGTCCTTTCAGCTATGAAGACGGCGCCGAATTATTTATATTGCAAGTTGAAATCGACAACCAAGACAAGAAATGATCTTAAACTATGGGTAAGTCAACTTTTAATACATTTCTTATATCAATGAAATTATGATTAAACTCAATCCAATCAATAGCACCAGTAAATAAATTGGAACTTTCTAAGGAGTCTAAAACGAAGAAATTTGGCGCAAAAATAACAACTAATAAAAACGCTTTAAAAGAGCACAGTTCCAATGTAAACGAAAGGGCCATACGAACAACTAATAAGATCGCTTTAAAAGAGCACAGTTCCAATATATACGAAAAGGCCACACCACAAACAGTTCCTATCAAAAAAGTCTCAAAGACTCGCAAGGCAAGCGAGCAAAAAAACCCAACTGCAAAGAAAAATGATCCAAATGAAAACATCACCAAGAGAGGAAGAAAGAAACAAACAGTAACAGGAAATGTTGATCCTAATGATTCGTTTTATCAACCCATAATGGACGTGGATGTTGCAGAAAATTCAGATGTTTACTGCGCACACAATGATATTAAGCAGTTGCTTTCAACCTCCTGTTTTAAAAAAATGATTCAACCCGTCTTAGATACAGAGTACACGACAGAGGTAAATATATATACATATACATACATACATTGGTTCGCTTTGGGCAACATTTTGCTGTTCTTATTGCTCCGATTTTTATATAATCTTTCAATGAGCTCCTTGAGCTAAATTTATTCAGAAAAAAGTTTTCTTTAAACGGAAGAAAAATCAAAACTTTTCCCAAAGCAACAACCAATTTTTTTTTTAAATTTCCGCAATTTTTAAACAGGTTATATTTTATAGGCACTGTTTATATTGTTCAATAACTGTATATTCAGCATTAATAAAATTGATGAAAATCTGTACCAACTCGTCGACCTATATCATCTGGCAATTATAATGCATACCTTACTTGGTCATGAATCTTCTGCCATAGGCTATCACCAAAGAATGTTGGACGCCGTCAGCGAATTATCAATTAACCTGAACCCAGAAAGTATTAAACTCATTGGAAATATGCTTTGCGAGAAATTTATGATTGAAAAGGGCAAGGAAAGTGTAAAATATGTTTCCATCATTCATAAATCACTGCCAACACTCATCAAGCACAGCGACGTTACTCGAGAAATTTCCATGGCCTTATTAATTGCAACATTTGCGAAGCTCTCGGGTGTGCCTATTAAGAAGCAGGAAACAGATCTTGTAAGTATACAATTCAAGACAATTTACGTGTTTTATATTCAGTTATTTTTTTTCTTACTATAGATCATGAAGGTATTTAAAATGGCAAAGCTCGTTAAGTGGGAGAATATAGGCGAAGAAAGTAACTATAATGAAATATTTGGAATGCTCCGCACCTTTGGGTTAATCGTGAACACGAAACAAAATCGAATTCCACATCGTAACTGGAATGAAAAACTAGGCAACGATATACATAAATTCTTTATGCATGCAATGCGCCTTATGCGTTTAGGCAAAAGTTACGACCCTATTGCCATGTCGGTAGGTTTTACTTACAATTGGGTTTAAATTTAGATAGGCTTCTAAGTTTATATTTTTCAATATTTTCAGCTGGAGCGTTATATTTCGTTTTGCCTTGTGGAGGGCGCTACATCATGGTAAGTTGTCTTAAAATCTTATTTAATTTAATGCAATTAAATGTAGCAGGCAAAGAAAGTAAAGTAAAGATGATTTTATAAAGTAAATTCTTGATATGCATCAACATTGAATGATATACCTGACTATAGGCACTCATTTGTTAGTGTTTTAAATTATTAAACGTAGCAAATTGTAAATTCACTAATCAAATAAAATCAATTTAGGCCATTTGAAACTATCAAGCAAATAGCTATGTTAAACAAGCCATTCAAGGCTACAAGTAATTATAACAAAGTTTATTGCAAATGTGACTGAAGCAAGCAAATCGTTCAAGTGCTTGGCAAAAGCTCTTTAAATATTAAATAAACGTATTTATTCGATTGGCTTACTCGATCATTTAGTTAGCTAACAATTCATTTTGAAGTGAATCCTATAATCCAAATAATTGAAGTAAACTTTCAAGTCTACACTCGAGTTGCCAATGCTGCAAGCTGTAACTAACAATACAATAACAATATTATATCATACTTGTTATATATACTACTTATATTTAAAACGCTAATAATATTTCTATGTTTATATTTTCAGCCCAAATTACAGGGATTATTTAAAATAACTATTATACTCAAACCAGTTCATATGTGCTAGAAGCACTTTATATTTTTTGTTTTATTTTTGCTTAGTTTTACAGAAACTGAACACAATGATAGTCGGATCTGACGTCAATTGTTCGAGTAATAGCCTCCAGGGAATCACAGCAGTTTTCACTCACAAATCGCCTAAAATAGTTGGTTTTTGTGCGCACTTCTGCGATGTTTAACTCCTTAAGCTTTAGTAGTGACTTGCAAATGTCTGGCATTAATTTCGAATGCAGTTGTCGATAGAAGCTGGTAATAATTTTATAATCAAGGCAATCAATTTTTTATTACAAGTGTAATACAAAACTTACTGCCTTGCATATAAAACGACTACTAGCTTTAATTGATCTCAATTGCATAGTCGAACTTATTGCCACATATGCAAGGTACTACCAAAGCTTAAGGATCTAAACATCGCACATGTGCGCACAAAAATCAACTATCTTAAGCGATTTGTGAGTGATAACTGCTGTGACTCCCTGGATGCTCTTACTTTTGACGCCAGATCCGACAAATTTTGCATTCACTTGCAGTCGATGGTAGAGTTGTCCACATTTAAGATATGTTTCTAAAAAGCTTTTCAGTAAATTATATATGTTAAATAAATTTATGATAATTTTACATGTATGTATTTAATACTTATGTACAATTTGCAAAAAAAAACAAAAGATCATTCATAATAAAATTGTATTTATATTATCATCCTTAAAATGTGAATTTATATTTTTTTCCTAAATTAAATTGTACAATGTATGTATGTTTGAGTGGATGTTGCCATATTTTTCATAGGTTGAAAACACCGGATTAGACAAAACGCTTTAGTGCATTGTTTTATGGAAGCATTTTGGTTTATGTGCACAAACTTAATTGTTTTAAATTAAAACAGGCGCTTTTGAGGGCAATTATTCCACCTTGGTGTAAGGAAATGTTTGGCAAGCATGCATTCGTTTTATTCGAATATTTGGAACAGCCGGCATTGCTCTCGATATCAGCTGATTTGGTTGGTGCTGTCATCGATGAAGCATAGTCAACTATCGATAGGCCAATATCGATAGATTACATGCCATACTAATCAGTGCTGCCAACTCAGCCTTTCAGGTCAACATTGTCCTTTTTTAAATTGCTTCTGCAGGAAAAGTAGCCAAACAGCCCGTGGCTGTAAATTTGCACCTTTTATAAGCTCGTATGTAAAATTACTTAAAAAATAATGACCATAACTTCATTAGCCGATTTAAAAACCAATATATCAAAAGAAAAATTAATTGAATAAAACATTTCCATAAAGTTAATAGTTTGGGTGCTATTGCTGTAACAAACACTTTTTGCAAATGAAAATAACAACTTAATTTTTTTTAATTTTTAATTTTGTTTTATTGAGCATATATTAATTGAGCGGATTCTTAAAAAATAACATAAATCCCTGTTATGACTATTGACGGTAAGCAAACTTAAGGGGATGTAGCTTAAGGCCTCTTTAGCCAATGTTATATATTTCTCCTGTTAGTTATAGTTTTATAAACTAAGCTATTATTATTAAAAAATAAAATAAAAAACTTAACGGATCAATTTTGGTCCCTAGTCTCGTCTCCCGTAGAGTTGTTTGACAGGAGTGTATCGCTTACAACCTCATTATTACCACTAACTGGTAAATCCAAAAGTCTATCCGATGTCGCCTATGCGCGAATATCCTGGCGGGCAACTGTTCATGAATGCTTAACTTTAATAAAGTATGTAGTTTTCTTATTATAATTGTTTGCTTATCTGATTTAGTTTATGAGCTTACCTCAGAAATGGAGAAAAAAATTAACAGAAAATTTACATATATAATTTAAATAATTTTCGCGATTTTAATGGAAATCGTATTTTATAGTTAGCGTTTATACTGTTCAATAATAATTTATCCAGTATTTATCAAATTAATGAAAATCTGTACCAGCTCGTCGACCTAAATGGCAATTATGATGGAGCTACGCTCTGCGAGATGTTTAAGGCAAGAAAGATGTGAAATTGGTATGGATCATTCTTCAATCTTTACCAACATTCATCAAGTACAGCAACGTCACACGGAAAATATCCATGGCCTTACTTATTGCAACATTCGCCAAGCTTTCGGGTGTGTACATTGAGGACCAGGATACAAGTTAAGTCAATGTACGTATTAAATTCAGTTATCCCTGACGTTGGTTGTTTTCCTTGCTATAGATCATGTGGGAGAAGATAATGTATTCCACATCGTAACTGGAATGAAAAACTAGGCAATGATATACACAATTCATAATGCGTTAAGGCGACAGTTATAACCCTATTGTCATGTCGTCGGTAGGTTCTACTTACAATTGTTTTTTTTAATTTAAACAGGTTACTAACTAACTAACTACATAAATTATTTTGATTAATTTTCTCAAAACTTAGTTTATACATTATACATTATGTGCTATGTTTTGTGTTTTTTTTTTTTTGCTTAGTTTTAGTTTTAAGGAACACCGTACAATGCTATATGCGATGTCAACAAGTGTGTGTTTGAAAAGTCGCAAGCTTTTTGCGGCCAAAAGCTTTCACCGGCCGGCCGCCCTTCAATGGAGAGGGGGCGGTTTGGTCGTTGTGCGCGTTGGCTTAACGCCTGTCATATCATCTGCTTAACATGGCTTTGTGCATACACGAATTTATATTTAGTCGCTCGTAGGGCAGCCAAAGTGACGGAACCGTTAACTGAATACAAAAGTGGTCCTCAACAAAAAATACAAAAAAAAAAACATTAAAATACAAGAAAATTCTTTTTAAACTTTATAATTTTGTTAAGCAATATATTTTGTAAGTTTTTTACATTTTTGTTTTAATTAGAGTGTTATCCTTGCGCTGGAATTTAGAAATCCGTGTTCGGGACTAGCATATGGCGCCGGAAAATGCGCCGTCGCACGTGCCCGCTGATTATTGCGCCAAAAACTAATCAGAGGTAATGCCAACCTAACGGTCAACGTCCTGCACCTGCACCCATCCCGTAATACTCCATGGTTCGTGTGATTTCAAAATTCGTAACCGTATGTTATTTGTGATTTGTCGCTCTGTTGCACGCAATAAAACTTACTTCATTTTGGCACGCCACCTGTTGGTTGCCAGCTTTTGAATGCCGTTATACAGGAGAGCTTAAAGCGCGCAAAGTGCGACGATGACCAAACTGATCGATAAATGACAGTTCTATTTATGGAATTAGCGACACAAAATATTGTTACAAACAATAACAACAAAAACAAGAAGTAAATAACGTTATCAGCGCAATTGTAGATAAAAATAAAAACACACGCACATGGCTAAATATTTTAAAGTGATTTCAGATAACAAGTACTTTCGATTGAAAGCCTAGCTTAAAATTAATATCAAAACGCAAGAAAATTAAATTTTTTATTTAATAATAAAATTATTACAAAGTATTGAGCTTTATATCATATCACTCACATATATATAGGCGTTAAGCGGTGAAATATATTGTTATTTTCTTAAAGCATAATTTTTTTAAACGAGCTTTAATTGGAGCAAAAGAAGATGTCCTATTTAAATATATATATATATATATACCTACGTATGTACTTATTGATTTATCGTGTAAATGCGGGTTTAAAATCCAATTTCCCATACCAAAATAAATACTAAATACCTTTTAGAAGTTGTTATTCGTAACTTATGAGAAGAAAAAAAAAAACAAAGTAAGCGTGAAAACAATTTAATTAACGGAATCAAATCCAATCATATCAAATCAATGGTCACAGAGACTCAAGTATTTGCTTAGGATCAATATAACAAGTTTCGAGTATGATTAATCTGAGCCGAATAAATTTGTTTTTGTGTAGCTTATCGGCAAACAGGCGATGATTAATTTTTGGTCAACCAATGGACAACATGAAAATTGTTGACAAATGACAATGACACGATGATCACGCACTGATAATGCCACTGAAGCATAACGAATGGCGTTTTTTATTTATACCCTTACCCATGGATAGCATAATTATGTCACCAAATATGTAACGCATTGAAATTAGACGTTTTTCATACCTTAAGCATTATGTATACATATGCTTAATCAAGAAAATGAGCTTAAATACTATAGATATTTTATCAGTTCATTATGGTAATTTATTTGATTACTGTTTAATTCGTTTTGCGGGTTGCAAAGTGCACATTCTTGGAAAAAAAATTGGAATAAAAAATTACAAAGGCGATATTAAATAAAGACCTTCTTTCATCACATATGTGCATTAATTAAAAAATGTGCATTTTAAAATGTCATTTTGAAAAAAAATTTGATAAAAGCCGATTATAAAGTTTATTACATATTATGGTTAATAAGTATGTTTACATAAGCAGCACAACATAAATTAAGCTGCCCAAATTTGGTGGAAGGCTGGCTTCACTTTGTAGCTGCCGATCGTCAAACAGTTCGTTATTGTTAAGAGCATTTAAACTTCGGCAAACAAAGATAATTTGGCTCCATTTTTGCTTTGTTTTGAGCGTCAGGCAGGCTACCAAAAGCGCCGTTATAAATTGTTCGTATACATGTGTGTGTGTGTGTTTTTGTATGTGTGCAAAACGAAGTGAAATAGTTTTGACACCTGTCCAGCAAATACATACATATGTACATACATATGTTTGAGTGTGTGTGTTTTGTGTGCACTTCCTTCTTACGGAGCGCGCGCACAGAACAAAACGCAGCATGATGGAAAATAGTGAAAAAAGCTTTTTATGCGGCCGGCGCTGTCGTATCGTATTTTGCCGTTAGAGTGCGCGCCCACCCGTGTGCGCTGGCGTCGCTGCCGCTAGTCGCGGCGGCAACGATGGCGACTGCCGCCGCCTGCTTAAAAGCTAAGGACAGCTAACAACGTTCAGTTCGTAACGAGAAGTCGCCTCGCGCGGTTTGGCGGCAAGACAGACAATTGCAAACACATAGCCAAAGTCACAGTCTCACATACACCCAGTTGCACACACCCCTCCGCGTGCTACACCCGTCACTTTAGACGCAGCCGCCGCACACACGCAAGCAAAAGCGAGCGCTAACTGTAACTGTTGTTCAAAACAAAACAACAACATAAAATAGTGATTGGACAAAATACCAAAACCAATAACAACAACAAAACCACCAAAGAAAAAAGTAATTAAAACAACAACAAAAATATACAAAAACCTTAAAGAACTGCCCGGCAACGTATAGCAGCAACAAAAATAAAACAAAAACTCGATAAACGATAAAATAAAAGTAAAAATATTTAAGTGTGTGTTTATAGCTCACTTTTAAAAATTAGAAGAAAAAAAAATTCCTTTTTTTTCAAGTTCTGTTTTTTTTTTACGTGGTGATAAGTGTTTTGAATCGAGATTTGCATAATATGGGTATTTAGTATTTATATGAGATATATTAAGCACGAGATCAGCTTATCAGCCTCCATTACCCTCTGTCCGCCCAGCCGCGATCCACGCTTATTTCTGGCTCCAATTCTGGCACTGGCTCTAGAACTAGTTTAAGTTTGCAAATTTAGACAACAAGTCGCATATATATGTATATATCTCAATCTCAAGTTTAATTTCAATTTAAATACTAAACTTGAGCAAGTCTTGCATCTCCCTTACTCTCAGCCGGCAGCTGCGTTTGCGCGGCATTTTTTTTTTTTTGCCGACCACAAACATGTTGGCCGTGATCGAGTCAAGCGGGACAGCAAGCGGGCAGACGGACATGCGGGCAGACGGACAGTAACCCGGTCAGTTTGTTACTCGGCCTATCAATACATATTTATATGATTGCTGGAGTCATCATTGGCATCAGTGCAATAGTATAATCTAAATTAGGGTGAACTGGTAATACTAACATAGCACTCTTCTAAACAAAAAAAAAAAAATGTTTTCAATTGTATGCCTGCTACTATATAATATTTTCATCTGATTTTAATAAAAGTTGTCAAAACAACAGCAACAAAAATTCTTTTAGAATACTTGAAATTGCTCAGTTTGATTGATTTGTATAGATTGCAAATACTATTTCACTTTTTTTTTCAATTGTTATGAGTTATAGTAATACGATTTAAATAACATTTGGTAAACTTGTATTTACAATAATGAAACTAAGAATTGGCCTTTTTTTTAAATTTTAATAAATTTTCAGAGGTGTATTTTATAAAATATCATTTTTTACCGATCATTTTTTTGGCACTTGTATTATATGGATATGTGATTAAGATTTGCGTATACTCGCACATGTATAATATACTTTGTATATACTTCCTTTAGCCATAAATAAAAATAAAAGCAATTGTGCTTAGTTTCATTTATATATGCCTGAGAGAAATTAACAGACAGGTAGTGAAGGCTATATATAATTTACTAGCTCTCCCGGCGTGCGTTGCTACACTCACGCTTAAAGAAAAAAAAAAAACGTAACATATTCTATAATGTTACTAAAATTTTGGAGTATGCTTCAGCTAAGGTTTTCATACAATTTTCAAATACGTTTATACCCACCTCCCGACATATTTTTTTCCAACATTTTTTGAAAGTGTTCACTTCATAGGAAGCTACAATAAAAATTGCAGGTTTCTAGCTTCTACCGTTCAGCATGATTGAGAGTCAGTCAATCAGGTTGAGCAATTTTTTATATATTTTATGCGATTGAAACTCTCCATTTAAAAGATTTTTACATTTTGTGACAAAATTCCAAGATATTTACAAAGTTATAACTTAATGTTTATTTATTTCAAATTACTAAAAGCAAATAAATATATTTTATTACTTTCTGAATTTGCTGACTTTGTTTGGGATTAAAATCCAAAGATATTCTTTAAGCTTTATATGCTAAATGGTATTCCGATTTTATCAATATAAAACAAGTAGGTGTGATATAGTGGAATATACCCGACTACTGCACACCCCGTATCCAACCCAAATTCGCGATACAGAGTGTATATAGTCTATATACATATTCATAATTAAGATCTTCGTTATTCTTAAAAACATTACTCATCCGACGCATAGTCCGGGTTGAATGTTAAAGAAACTAAGAAATTTATTATTTTATTTTTTTTTTGAGTTAAATTATTTTGTCCAATTTAAGATACAACAAAATGGAGCAATTTTAAGCTACAATCAATAATATTGAATTGTTATAAAAAACACCTGAAAAACAATAAAGAAAATATGACAATAATTTAAACTAATCTATGAAATAACTTTATATATACCAGCTCTCTCTGCTCAAAAAAAAAAGAAGAAAGCTAATCATATTCTACAATATCACTATGATTTTAGCCTACTTCGCAAATGGGTATGCTCCAGCTGAGATTTTGATACAATTTTCAAATGCATTTTCCTTTCATTTTTTAAAATATTTTTGACAAAATTTTATCAATATAAACCTACAATATAATAGGAATCAAACTTAAAAATTGGAGATTTCTAGCTTCTACCTGGTCTGGACAGTCAGGTTGCACAATTTTGTATAAATCTATATAGAGATATTATATATTTTGTAGCATGGTTCACTCTAGTGTTTTATTATGTTGGATAACACTAAAAACAAAACAAATGCTAGTTAGACATGCTAGTTAAATAGTTAATTATAATTTTTTATGTGCTGTATGTAGTTACGAGTTGCTATTTTATAGTCTAATAAATATGATCACACCGTGTAGGCGTATCGTATAATCCCATCTGGCTAGGGCCAGTGCGCTCTGTTAAATTGTCAATTAAAATAGTTGTAATTTCATTTCAACAATAGCACGTGTGAATGTCTACATCAATATTTGTGAGATTTGTTTATGTTTTATAAATGATCAATTTGATCTAGAAATTAATCGTAATTCAACGTTTCCACTGTACGTCAATATCAGAAACCGTAATCATTATAAGTTATACTACAAAAAATTTACTAGTAATGATTACATATATAAAGCGAAAAAATTAAAAAAATCATAAATAATGATTATTTTGTGAGTGAAAAAACAAAAATTATAAACAATAATGATTTGAAAGCGGGACCGTCTTAAGGGTATGGCACACTGGGCATATGCCAGGGCCCCCTCGGGGCCACCGGGTTCTCGAGTGGTATGGTCTCGCGTATTTTAAAATATTAGATCTTAGAGTAGCGTGGACTCGATTGTGGAAGTAGCCAGACGGCCCTGCATTTGCCAGGGGCCCCGAGAGACCTGGGACCACCGGGTCCTCGAGTGGTATGGCCCCGCGTGACCTAGATTGTGGAATTATTTACAGGCCACGCGGAAACCTTCAAACGACCCTGATTAAGAGCTTTATTTTTTTCGATCAAATATATTGATTATAAATCGATTTTTTTAAATTGCTCAAAATTAATAATTAACATTGAACCAAATCCTTAAAAATGTAAATATGAAAATCATGCAGTAGATGCGTAGATTTTCCTATAAGGATCACTTTGATGTAGTCCTCTTTTTCTACAAAGTGACATATAAATAAAGTAAATGATATTTTGCTTAAAAGAAAACTACAATAATCGTTATTAACGGTACCTGGTTATTAAACTAACTATTTTTATTTATTTATTTATTTTTTGTAATATAAAAGCCACTGCATGTGACCTAGAAAACCGTTATAAATATATAATTCAGCATATCAAGCAAAAATATTGATATATAAAATTTAATGCCTTTTATAGTACCGACATTGTTGTGAACATAGAAAATCCCGCCGTGGACAGCTGCTCATCAGTATAGATTAAAGTGCTGGGAAAATTTGCCGTACGCGGCCATATATCAAATACGTATATTGATATATTGATAAATATATATCAAGCGTTTGAATTTGAGATAAACGCCAGCAACTGGCAACTGTCAGCGGGTCAGCAGCATGTTGGCCACGCCCATTGGCGGCACAGCGCCAACTGACAAGTTGCCGCCGCCAACGTCAACGCCAATGATGCCACCAACGACGACGACGACGACGACAACAACGCTTAACAATGGTTATATGCAGGCCAATACTTTGGATGGACTCAATGCTACAGTAGTGTCGCCTCTTTTGGGGCAACAACAACAACAACAACAACAACAGCAACAGCAACAACAACAGCAACCGTCTCAACCGAACAAACTACCAACTGTTGTATTTCTCAGTCCGGATGGCAGCGGCGCTGTTGGCAGCGCATTGCAACGTAATGCATCTGGTGGCACGCCAGCTGTGGCAAGCGATTGGCTGCTGCTGAAGGAGACGCAACAACGACGCCGTCTCCTGGTGTTGGCAATTGCATTTACCGTGCTGGGTGCAGCAATTGGTGCGTTGGCCATTTACTTTGCCAGCGTCCATCAGCGTTGTCAACGCTATCGAGGACCCAACGACCAGACAACGGATGCAGGTAAGCAAAACAACAACAACAACTGCAATCAGGACACGTTTTGGTTTTAAAGTGGGTCAGCAGGCAATCAAGTGGCATCCGTTTGTTGTCCAGCTCCTCGCTTGGCATTCCTCATTGCCAAATGCATGTTAAGTGAATTGCTGATTGCTAGCGGTTTGAGGGGGGTGGGAATAGCTCTGCTATGCTCTGGACATCCGCCGCACAACACACACACACAAAAATGAAGCTTAAATTCAATTTCCTTTCAACAAGGGAACACAGCAACAGGCAGCCAAACAAGCAAGCAACAGGCTGCCATTTGGTGGCATCTCTCTCAATTGATGCCCCACTATCAATTAATTGGGATGGGTCTTAGTTCTGACTACTACACTGGGAAAAACAACTGAATAAAAGCCCTCTAACAATTGATTTTTTAAATAGTCTTACACAAATTTAAAGAATATTTAGTATTTTTTACATTTGCGCAACAATATATTTAGGTGTTCTAAATTCCGAAAAACGATTTTAAATTCACCTTTAAAAGTTTAGGTTAGAAGTAATGAAGTAAAACATAAATTCATCGCAAAAGATGATCTTGTTTTTCCATAAAAAAACAGAAAAAAAACAAACAAAACAATTGGTATTATGGAATTCAAAAAATTTTGATAAAATCCGACATTAATTCTAAATTATATAAAAAAAAGCAATATTATTTAAAAGTATTTCGGTACTATTACACTAAAATCTTAAACTGATATTAATAAATGTATAATTTTATATTATACGAGTGTGCCCGGCGTACGTTGCTACGCCCTCCCTCCAAATATATAAACTAATCACTTTATAGTTAGCCCGGTGAATGTTGTTCTGCCATATCAAATATTTCTAGTAGCCCTACCTCCGTTAAGTTCAAATAATTTAACCTAATTCGTATTCAGTTAAAAAATAAACTGTCTACTGTAATTTTCGTATTTCATTTGAAAATTACTGCCTACTGTGATTGTTGTAACTGTAATGAATACGTTAGGAATAAGTTTTAAGCGACTTTTCCGGAAAGGTTTTCGAAAATTTTCCTTTAAGAATCCTTTCCCTGGCAATTATAGATAACTGATAAAAAATTTGAACCAAATCGGGCCAGCCCTTCTCAATTGATAAATACATATATAATTTATTGAATTTATTTTTATATATATAGATTTATATTTAATTTTTGTTCGTGATTATGTCAAAACTATTTCATATTAATTAACAATTTTATATAGATTCAATTGAACTTTTATTTCTTTTATCTTTTTATACTTTTATGCAAATTTATATTTCATACAGCTCTTATTTTCAGAATGTATTGGTGCAATAAATGAAGAAATGTACTATTTCAAGTCGAATTTTAATTTATTTCTTTATTGGGAAAATTCCAAAGCTGTTAACTATATCGATTGGGAAATGCAATTTTTAAAATAATTATTGATATAACTTTAATCTAGGTAGTTTAGTTCAAATTTGTGAATAATATTTTTATATAATTGATATATATTAGTTTTAGTTCCAACCAAATATAGAAAAACGCATGCAATTTGATATTTCAAATGAAAATGAAAATTTATTTCTTTTTGTGTATTATTCCTTTTAGCAATATTTAATCATTATCTTGTCCTGCTTCGTCCCAGCTCCTGTTCCTGCTTGTGCTCCTTCGTTGAGGCGACTTTCATTTCCGCCTGCATTTAATACCACTCGCACTGTTTGAAATTCAATTACAAAATATGTCAAACAACAGGCGACAACAACAACAACAACAACAGGCAACAAACAACAACAACTAACAACAATGTCAGCATCTGTCCCTTTTTTTTTTACTACTCGAACATTCCTGTTACAGGACACAATCCACGCACCTGCTTCGATTTTGTTGGCCGTTGCTCAGGTTCTGCATTCATTCACATCAGGACATCAGTCAGTTTAGTCCCTGTTCCTTTTAACATGAGGGGTATCTAGTTGTTCCTATGCCCGGGGTTGTCTTC
Organism: Hirtodrosophila alboralis; assembly: GCA_035043045.1. Lineage (NCBI taxonomy): Eukaryota > Metazoa > Arthropoda > Insecta > Diptera > Drosophilidae > Hirtodrosophila > Hirtodrosophila alboralis. The sequence continues at coordinate 506,425 of JAWNNH010000763.1, read as the reverse complement.
ATTTCCATTTTTGGAAAAGCAATCAATCGGCCTATGAATATTTTCTTTTTTTGTAAACGGACTTTAAATCGATTGGCGGCTGTTAGCGAGTCGTCACTTTCCCTTTCCGGCTGCCTAAGATGTCTCCTTAATTGAATGATATGCTCACCTTTATTACCTGCCGCCTCATACCCCTTCCTTATACTTAATATGTTTATATTTTGTGTTGTCAAATAGAAAAGAAAAAAAAAAATTCATTCATTTATCGTTGCCGCAACCGAGCTGGCAGGCTCGACAAAATAATGTCCTTACAACCCCCCTTATCAAAGCCTATTACCAAACTGAAGCACACACACCTATGCACACACTTGTTGTGCACACATTTAAAAATAGGCATCCCATTTAAAAATACTCTTAAGGGTAAACACAAATGCGATAAGTTATCACCTTTAATAGAGTTTTCAATTCCTTGTTGAATTGTTGAGAGATATTTAAATAACAAAATGATTTATAACAATTAATGGGTTTTTCATAATCAAATGAAATTTTGTTTCTCATTTTTTAAAACTAGGTTAAATATAATAACCAATTACTGAGAATTTTTAAATTTGAAATTAAAGTAACTTTGATCCATGTTTTCCTTCTTTTTATTCCTTTTTTTATTCCTATGCTATGATAAAACGATTATCATCCGGAATTTCAATAAAATTAGCAGTCTGTTCTATTTACTTTTCTCAAAGCAAAATTCATTCTAAAATCTTAAAGCTTGTCAAATCAGAAATTATAATAATAAGTTCGATGACAGCCTTGAATTTGTCCAACAAATAAAACACTTGGCGGAACAGTTAACAATCTACGAGTACACTAAGAAAAAAGAAATTTTTTTAAGTATAGAAACACTTTCGATAAAAAAAATAAAATAAAATTCTACAAACAGAGTATAAATCTCTACAAAGAAGTGAAAATTTCCACAGTACGAATATATTTTCTATGATATGAATAAACGAAAAAAATTATGGGTTTATAATCGGAAGTATGGATTTTCTACAATATGATATCCAGGTGTTCTATGAAATTAATATAAAATTCATTAACCTGCAGAAAATTTTCTATGCTCAATATAAATTTTTACAAAATATGTTGACTTATTTCTTTAACCAAAGTAAAGTAATTTTTTTATTCAAATTTAAAAAAAATAACGGATTTCTTTTATTATGGCCATCAAATTAGATTTTTTCCATGTTTTGTAGAATAAGTTTCCTCAAAATATCGAAATAAATTCAATACATGATACACCTTGATACATTTTCTCTGCCAAAGTTAGAACATTTTCTCCACTTTGTGGTAATTAAATCTACAGGACATAAAAAAATTTCTATGGCGCTATTTCTATCCTGTTTTTCCAACCACTGACGTCAGTTTTCCACAATTGGATGTACACTTTTTTTTGAGTGTAGAATCTAATGAGGAGAAGGTGTTTAGGTCTCGATCTATTATAAACTGATACATGCAACATGTGGCGTGCGTCGTGTCGTGTGTGTCCAGTGAGCAATCGATGAGCTATCGACCAGGATAATATAAAATAAACTAGACACAACAGTGGGTGGGTTTTAGGAGGTGGCTATATTATTACTATTTTCACACTCAAATGGGTTAAATGATAATAAGTATAGCTATATACTTTGTATTAAATTAAAAGTTTCGAAAATTTGCATGCGTTTTCATATATTAAATATTTATTGAGAAGAACTAAAATTTTTGTAATAAAATTTAGATTTTTAGTAAATTTATAACAAAATTATATATTTACTTAATTACCATGCAAGCCTTTTTAAATTTAGAGCGAAAATTACACTAGGTAACAAAATTTAGCATTTTTAATGCAACTATGTAAAAGCAAAGAAGAGAAAAACGAAATAATTTTTTTTCGACTTTTCCTCGAATTTTAAAGTAAAAAAATCGTAAAAAATACCGCACAAAATATCATCATTTTCTAAATTCAAAATTAAATAGCTGCAAAACTAGTAATTTAAACTTAATAAAGTATATGTATGATTAATAGATCCATTCATTAGCTTTCGAAAAATGTAAATTATTTGAAAATCGGCTGTAAGATTCTCGAGTAATGCTTAAATCTGTAGGCTTGCCTCTGAAAAAAAGCTAAAAAAAAATACCAGATTTCAAAAATTTTTTAAAAAAAAGTTTCACCATAGAAAAAATTTTAAAGTGGTTTTTCGTCATCTGGGGCACCATATGTATCCGAAAAAGTAGGTTTGATCAAATATACAATTTGTGTGTTGCCTAGTGTTATCAGTTGCTTTTACGTTAATTATAGGGTATTCTCGTATATATATATAAATACTCTTCATGTTGTCAGTGTTCGTTGTTTATGCAAATCATTTTAATGAAAAAATTTAAAATTCAATTAACTTGAGTGGCTTTTAAATCGACGCTAACGATAATTATCATTATACTACAAAACAAATATTAAAAGAGGAACTCAGATCGAAAGTCCTTTAATTGCAGACAGTGGCAACATTGCGATAGATGAAGATGGACTACGTCAGCTAAATGACCAGGACAATATCTGCATGACACAGGAATGCGTACGTACAGGTGAGTGATGATAGTTTCTGTTGACCCGTAATAAAATGATGATGATGATGATGTTGAAGAAAGTCATTGGGGGTAGAATATCTAATACAACGGGCTGTCAATCAATGTATGCCCCTTAGAATCCCACACAGTATTGGACGCATGGGTAACATTTGTCGCTCCATTGGGTTACTGAATGTTATTAATTATTTACTAGCAATTAACATGGTTTAGTGCCTCCATTTGACGATAATAATATGGCCTGAGGGTTATGTCCAAATGCATTTGCCCAGACTTTAGCATTGGCTTTAGCCTGAAGAAGAAGGCAACGTTTAACGAGCTTTTTATGGGCCACTGTTGGGCATGTGACATTTGCTGTGCTGTGCTTGGTTGATGCCACATGCCACATTGCCACATTGCCACATGCCACATTGCCACATATCGCATGCATGCATAACAAATGCATAATAGTCTCCTTAGAATTGTTAATGCCGCCTAAAAGCAGACAATTGTTTGTGGCTCTCGCCCTTTTATGCCGCAATCGGAGCCCAACTCAATTGCCCGCTAGGAACCCCAAAATGATATTCATTAATTAAATTCGCAAGAGTATACTTTATACATACATAAGTATATAATATAGCAGTAGAGCCCGGACACTTGGATCTAACTGAAACAACAGCTGATTGGGTTTTCATATGTTGTTCATTTTCTTGGAATTTCTTTAGCGTTTCCAATCTCTAGTTTTAGTATAACGCCCAACCCAACTATGATTAATGTTTTTTATTCAATACAAGAAATACATATAAATATATAAATAAATGAAAAAATTGTTTTAGTATTGAAATACAATTAAAATTGAATGCTTTGCAATATTTTTAGTATAAAGTTTCTGTTAAATCTTAGGAATTATGACTAACAGAGTATTTTATTTAAATATAAAAAATGAAACAAAAATCATATTTTATTCAAGCAATATTTCCAAATTTTGTGAATCACACAAAAAGGCAAATATCCTAAAATTATTTTTAAAGCATCACAAGGTCCACATTTTTCTAATTTTTAATAAAATAATAAAAAAAAACCATGCTCATCAATAAAAAATATTTGCTCACTTTTAATTTTATTATACTATAAAGATAAACATGAAATATTATTAATATTAATCTGTTAATGTTGAAACCTAGAGCGCGTAAATTTAATTTTTTTACTTTATTAAATTTTCCACTTATTCAATAAGATACGAACTTCTATTCATAATTATAATAAAGTATTTTCTAGCAAGACAAACTATATCAATTTGCCCATTTTCTGGAACTGAATACAGGGTATCTTTCTAGTTGAGAGCTTTCAGCTGAGAAGCGAAAGTTTGAGCGAGTTTTAATGATATCACAGTAACAATTTGGCAGCAGGCTTAACATAATAAAGACTCTTTATAACTCCATGGGGAGATGACAGGGTAAATAGTGATTTTTTTTTTACTTTTCGGGGTGACTTTAAAGGCTCAAACTTAGCACCTTGATATTGCTTAGAAAATATGGCTTTAAGGTTAAAAACTTTGAGCCAAATACTTAATAAAAAAACAACACATAAAGTCAAAACTAATTTAACTAATGTTTAAGCAGTTAACCAAAAAACATTATTCATATGAAGTATTTTAATATAGAAATGTCGCAAACTTTGTGGCGGTGTCTATGGTCTGGGGGTTATTATCCTCGACTGTTCTTTACTTGGTTTATCCTTGACACGACTACTTATTATATAAGAGTTTTAAGGTGTCCATAGCTTAGTTGATTTATGGAGAAATCTTTGCTACGGCCTTACAAAGATATTATTCAAGCACCTGGCTAACTTACCCCCCTAACACACCTAAGAGTATCCTTAAAATTGTTCAACTTCTTGGCAAAAGGCTGACAAACTTTTGGTTAATAGTGTGTGAACTTCCAAAAAACTTTTTAGACCAAACGTTGGACAAACTTTTTGCAGGTTAGCACTCTGTACGGGATTTTGGTTGGTTTGGAATTTGGCTTACACTCGAATATTAATAATAGTTTGGTGCTTGTTCAATTAGCTGAAAGATATTTATGATCGCAACGAATTTCAATATTAATAAACCAGCTGCAGCTGTTTAGATTCTCAGGATGGGATAAGATAAAGGAACAACAATTACAACAACTATTATTATTATTGATAATGAATTATTGATTGCAGCTGCTTCATTGTTGTCCGCCATGGATCTAACATCCGATCCCTGTGAAGATTTTTTTCAATATGCATGCGGCACATGGAACAAGGTGCATCCCATACCCGAAGATCGCAGCTCGATTAGCACATTTGAGGTGGGTAATTATTGTAGTTTTATTATTAATATATATTTAAATACATATATATTTACAGGTGCTCTCTGATCAGCAGCAGTTGGTGTTACGGGGTGTCCTTGAAGAGCCCATTGATGAACGCGATAATGCGGCCACGATCAAGGCTAAGACATTCTTCAAGAGCTGCATGGATATACGTGAGTTTTTTCAAATAACCCTAAAGATAGATTTTCATTTAGAATATTGGAAATATTGCGTTAAGGCATGGTACAACGGTACTAGGTATTATTTATGGAAGTGTTATTTGCAGTAACTTGATATTAAAAAAAAATAGATAAAATAATAAATAATAATAATAATTTACACTGACCTTATAGCCTAAATGCACAAACCGGTTGAGAGTTAGTCAAAAGCGCACAAATGAGCAATAACCCGCACCTATAAGTATGCAATATTTTGCATATTGTATTCAGTTTTTTTTAATAACATTTTTTTTATTGCTGTCTATATTGCTAACTTAAGCTAGTAATAAAATGATTTAAGTTTTTTTGAATTAAGTGCCAAACGATTTTTAAATTGCCAATAGCACATTAATAAGGTTTAAAGGGATTTAATTTTACATACGGTTATATATACAAGACAAGTTATAAAGTACAAGACAAGTATAATTTAATTTGCAATATAGTTTATGGCTTAAAATAAATTAAAAACCCAAAATACGATAGGTTGTGCTAGCTTGATCTACCTTTTCTGTACCATTTTATACCCTTGCAAGAGGATATTATAACGATGTCATGTTCGTCTGTCTGTCTGTCTTTTTCTATGAAAACTAGTATCTGTCTCTAGCACAGATGCTTCTTTCTGCTGCAGGCAGTACATATGTCAGAATCAGCCGAATCGGACCACTATATCTTATACATAGTTGCCATAGAAACAATCGGTCAAAAAAATTGTTTTTTAAGATATCAAAACCAAACTTAGCATATTGATTTAGCATTATGATTTGACCAATCCGACCAAGTTTTATCAAAATCGTACCACTATATCATATAGCTTCCATAGAATATCGGTCAAAAAATGCTTGTATGAAAAACTTATCTGATTTTCAAGGAATAATTTTTACCATCTGATTATGTTTGATCAAAATCGGACCATTATATCATATAGCTGTCATAGGAGCAATTGGGTAAAAAATGAGTTCTTCTATGCTTAAATATTTTGACTTTCAACATATCAAAACCAAACTCACCATATCGATATTGAAATTTGTTCTATACTATTTAATAAACTTTAAATGAAATCGAATCACTATATCATGTGGCAGCCATACAAAACAATCGGTCGAGTATTCCAAATTTTTCTTAGAAACCCATTGCAAGGGTAACTTCAGCGCATTAAAAAAGTGTTTGCATAAAAAAGAGTATGCATATACTTTTGAGCCCATTTCTGCTATATTTGATTAAGAGTTCAATTAACCATCCTGATGGCGTGAAGGGTATATGGGCATTTCCAGAATGGCGTTACGTGACAATCGTACGTCTTAATGTGAAATAAGTCAAATTTTTGTAGTTTTTTTTATATCTAAGTAGCAATTCAGGTGAACTATATTTAGCAAAAGAAAGGAAAACATTTGACCTTTCCGATTAAAAGTATAAGTAAAAAACAACCCTGGCGTTACGTGACTAGAATAGAAGTCGATTTCGACTTAAAGTTATAAAAGCGGAATACTATAAAATTTTTGTTACTATTGTAATAAATAATGTAAGTAAATTTGGCAGGCTATTTCATTTAAAAACATTTTCCTGTTTTTTTTTTTCAAGTCTTATTATAAAATGTTTCGTGACATGGCGTTACGTGACATAAATTTCCATAGTACATTTTAAATAAATGATCGCCCTTAAAAACTTATTTAAAGTAAATAAAATATTTAATTCGGCTTCAATATTAATATAAACTTAAATTAAAAGAAAATAAAGTAATTCAGAAAAAAAATGTTTACCTAATATTCGTGTGAATCGATGGCTAGTTGTATTCGCAAGAGGAGCGTATACCGTGGCGTTACGTGACACACTTAGAAATTTTTTTTAAAATTTAAATATTTTTCTTGTGACTCGAAAGTTTATTATATTTACATTGTTGTATTAAACTTTGTTTAGATCTGAAATTTCACGCACTTGCGATCATCAGTGCTGATGTAATGATACGAAATGCTATTTTTCGTGGCGTTACGTGACATTAGAATATCGATAAAAGCAAATGAAAATGTTACCGTTAATTGATGTTTAAGCAAACATCGTTGCATTTTGTTGTCTTAACAAAACTTTTTGCGTCAAAAGTGCTCCTGCATCATTAAACTATTTTAAGGAGAATATTCCCTTAAAAATGCGCAAAGTTGACCAAAACATGATTAACTTTGAAGCACGATTACTCGCTAGTGCAACTAAAGAAGGTTTGAACACTTAAATTTATTTAATTTTAGACGTTTCTCTATATTAATTAAAGTTAAAAAAACGTATCGGATAGTATATGAATAGTAATAAAAATAACAAATGATCGTTATTTCGGTATAAAAGCAAACTATAAAACAAGTGAGCTTAGTTTCCAGATTTTTTTTTATTTTTGTTTATCTATATTTACATCTGCCAATGGGGAATTTAGTATTTTAGAAAGTATTTTTAATAATTTCAATTCTTGCTAATAATTTGATAATCATATCTTTAATCTTTAACCCAACTTTCAGCCCAGATTCGCAAGATTGGCTCTGGCCGGCTGAAGCAGGTGCTGCGCTCTTTGGGCGGCTGGCCAGTGATTGAATCCAACTGGCAGCCACCGAAGCACTTATCCATTGAACAGCTGATGGGACAGCTGCGACTCAACTATAGCGAGTCTGTGCTGATCGAGCTATATGTAGGCGCCGATGACAAGAACAGTTCGGTGAATATACTTCAAATGGATCAGCTGCAGTATGCGCTACCCTCACGCGATTATTATCTAAAGGCGAGCAGTGCCAACGATCGGCAAGCTTACCATAAGTACATGACACAGGTGTCTCTGCTGCTGGGCGCTAATCCTGCCACGGCGGCAGCAGAACTGCAGGAGGTGGTGCTCTTTGAGACGCAGCTGGTGAATGTCTCCCTGGCGGAGGCCGATCGACATGATACCAGTGCCGTTTATCGCAAAATGACGTTGCCGGAGCTGCAGGTGATGGTGCCAGAGCTAAATTGGACGCAGTATTTGCAAACGGCACTGGGCGGGGATATCTTGTTGGAGGCGAATGAACCACTGGTCACCTATGGCCTGACCTATCTAATTGAAATGGGACAGTTATTGCTGCGCACCGAGCGACGTGTTGTCCACAATTATATGCTGTGGCGTCTGGTCATGTCCTTGATGACGCACATGATTGATGAATATCAGCGGGAACGTGTAGAGTTTCGCAAGATACTCATGGGCATACAGTCGGAGAGGACGCGCTGGTCTCAGTGCGTCGAGTGGACCAATAAGAAACTGGGCGTCGCTGTTGGTGCACTCTTTATACGGGACAACTTTAACCAGGACAGCAAGGAGGTTGCCCTCGAGATGATACACAATATACGGGCTGCATTTAATGAGCTGCTTGCCGAGAATCATTGGATGGATGATGAGACGCGAGCGGTGGCCAAGGAGAAGGCCGATTCAATGAACGAACGCATTGGCTATCCGGAGATAGTCACCAATGTCACCGAACTGGAGCAGGAGTACGTCAATGTACGTGCTTGGCTAGCATCTGTAAACCTATCATGCTAATCATGTGCTTTAATCCTTTACTGATGCAGCTGACGATCGTTCCGGACAACTTTATCGATAATGTGCTGAATATTTTGCAATGGGAATCGGAGAAGCTATTGCATTTATTGCGCCAGCCGGTCGACAAGGAAAAGTGGACCACAGAGCCGGCGGTGGTCAATGCCTTCTATAACCCCAACAAGAACGATATAGGTAACCTGCAAATTAACCATAATCATAGAGTCCTAATTATTACCTAATTCATTACACACTTTAAGTGTTTCCTGCGGGCATACTTCAGCCCTTGTTCTACAGCCAACACTTTCCCAAATCGCTGAATTATGGCGGCATTGGCGTTGTAATTGGTCACGAGATTACGCATGGGTTCGATGACAAGGGACGTCAGTTCGACAAAGAGGGCAACATGATGCAGTGGTGGAACAATGCCACCATTGAGGCATTCCGAGAGCGCACCCAGTGCATCATCGATCAGTATTCGCGTTACAAGATCAACGAGGTGAATATGTTTATGGATGGCCGCATGACGCAGGGTGAGAATATTGCGGATAATGGTGGTCTGAAGCAGGCATTTCGGGTGAGTATGTCGTGCATCCATCGATCAAGTGATCCTCAAGAGAATCCTTTACCCATCTGCAGGCCTACAAGAAGTGGGAGAAGCTGCATGGACGAGAGCTGCTGCTGCCTGCGTTGAATATGACGCATGATCAGCTTTTTTTTCTAAACTATGCACAAATCTGGTGCGGTTCGATGCGGCCGGAGGATGCGTTAACCAAAATCCGATCGGCGGTACATTCGCCCGGCTTTGTACGCGTCCTGGGGCCGCTTTCGAATTCGCGCGATTTTGCGCATGCCTATAGCTGTGGCGTCGGGACCACAATGAATCCGGCGGACAAGTGCAGCGTCTGGTAGTCACAGTCATGATCACGATCACGGTCACGATCACGATCACAGCATGCGTAATGCTTTGTATAAGTTTATTTTTTTATATATTTATATATTATATATATATACTATAACAACATAAAAAACAAAATTGAAGGGCGTTTAATTTATATTTTCTGTTTTGTTTTTTTTTTTTTTGTTTCTTTCTTTGATTTTGTGTTTTGTTATAGCAGTCATTATATAGCGCGATAGTACGGATCTAGTATATATCTAACTAATTGTATTTGTATTTGTATTGTAGTATGAATGCCATATCAAAAAAGTACACAAAGATGCTTGTGTAGTGCACCCAACCAATTTACCCAGTACCCAGTACCCCCAGTACCTAGTACTCCTTACCCATATACCCAGTTCCCGATAGAGTCCGACAAACAAAAAGGCGACATTAATATTCTTAATAAAGTAAAGTAAACGAAACGAATCTCTTGATAAGGCTTTTGAATTGGTCATAATTACCGAGTATAAGTACAATACACATATTGTAAGTATTACAGTTTACTTTTCAGTTAAATCACTTTTTTGCAAAATTCAAATTCAACTTTACGGACAACTCAAAACCAGGGAATAAAAATTGTATTGTATTTTCAAAATAAAATAATAGTTGTTATTAATCAAGTTTTAGTTTTTTGTTTAAAAAAAATAAACTCAATATCCTGCATTGTCTTAATATTTCTTCTCAATAAAAATTTCGCGGGGAATCTAAAAAAAAATGTTATAAAAAGTTTTCAAAAATATGTTTTTTCTAATTAAAATTTTCTTCAGGAGCAAATTCATTCCTAACGACCTTAATATCCGGCAACACTAAGGACCACTTATGGTCTATGTGAGATCATCATTTGGTGATCAACCGGTATAACCTAACCGAACCGAATTTAAATTTTAAAAACTATTTTCTTATGTTTGGCTTGGTTAACTTATTGAGAATAAATAACTACTTTGTCACATAAGCCCGTGACTTTGAGTTTTTGTTTTTGCCAAAAATCATAATTTTTTAGTTTTAATTTTTAATGCTCAATAATATTTAGTTAAAAAACTCAAATGTTAATACATAGATATAACACTAGTTTACAGGAAAAAAGGAGCTGGGCTCTCATATACTTTTTTTGATGTATTTTATTTTTTTTTGAGGAAAATTTACAATTTAAGAGAGAAAATAGTGATGCGTTGGTATATTAAAAGAAAAATGTTGCATATTGTCTACGGAAAAATCAAAGCGGAAATATTCGATAAAGATACACCAATCTTCAGGATCATTATTCTCTCTAAATAAAGCAAACAATCGACTCAAATCGCCACAATAGCTAAAATTTCTAGTCAGTTGGAACTTCTCATCTTCAAATCTGGCTGGAATAGTGATGAACAAGGTAAATTTTATCTTGGATGTTTTTACTAACTGCTGAATAACTATCACATTTACTGACCGATTTGGACAAATGTATACTTAAAATATTCGTAAAAGAATTATCTAACATAATAAATCTTAAAAAGTAATTAAACGAATTTTTTTATATTTTTAAAAGACCAATTGAAATTCAGCAATTTTTGAAAAGTGCAAAAAAAGTTCACATTTTTCAACTTTGAGAGTTTGTAATGGCTTTAATTCTTATTCGATCCGCATAAACGGCATACCGTTAGAAAGGGGATACAATTACCTGTTGAATTGTGTAATATTATTTAAGATTAAATAAGATCTGATGTAGATATGAACAAGTAAGTAGAAAGACTGCCAGAAAACTAGCTATTCGCGGTTTTCTCGAAAACCATTCTTTGAAAAAATAAATGGTTTGCATTTTTGAAATCAGCGCTCAAAAGTACATCAAAAAAAGTATATGAGAGCCCAGCTCCCTCGATCAAAAAATAATTTGTAAACTAGTGTAATTGGAAAAACGTAAGACTCATAAATATAAAAATGATGAAGGAAATGCTTAGATTTTGCATATAAATGTAAAAAACACAAAGTTTTTCCAAGTATATGAATTTTTAATTAAAAAGAAAATTATAAAGTCTGTATTCACTGTTTCCGCTGAAACTCACTATTATTATAATATTCAAGCAAGTTTTGAGAAACCTTTTAAGACCACCAAAATCAGAGTAAGATTTAAATTTATGCGATATGTTTGTGCGGTTTTATTCTTGCATAGTTACATCCAATTGACATTTAGATGCCATTAAATGCTATGTATATATTTGTATTTATCTTATATAGTATACGTGATTTGTACATACTTGTGTGGGAATATATATCTTGTATGTGGTATATATGTATATATATATATATATATATTTTGTATAATTTCGATAGGCAGCCATTGGCCGCCGCTAAAGCTATATATGTAGGTCAAACTCAGACCCTAGTTTGTAAGTAATATCCCTATATTATCTAGTATATGTTTCGTATAGATATATATATATATATCGAACATGGTCTACACAAATCGTATAACGAATATATTGGTATAAAAACGTCTAGCAAAACACAGTCCGTAATAAGAAGCGATATCGTAAACGCGACACGACATGGTTGGTGTACGGTTTGACATTGGAAAGTTAGTGGAATGCCACTGGAAGCCGATGGAAGCAATGTTTGTGGGTTAACACTGATATTGTGGGGGTGCTCAACCAATGTGCATTGGTTAAATTAAATATAAAGTACTGGAAAGTCACTGGAAGCGTTGTGCAGGTGGACATTGGTACAGTCGCATTGGAAACATTGAAAATTGCTCGTAACTGGAAGCCTTTGGAATACTGGTGAAGACCACTAAATAAGCCTGAAAACGATATGTACTGGTCAACACTATAACCTATTAGCATTGGTAAAAACAAATAAATGGAAAGCACCTGGAAGATCATCAAAAATATCTACTGGAAGGACACTGGAATCGATTAGGACAAAGAACAAAAATAGATACTGGAAAGTCACTCGAGTATCACTGGAATGCCTCTGGAATATAATGGGCGTGTGTTTTGTTCGAGGGTTAGCATCATCTCAACTCACAAATACTGGGTATTCGTCATCATCATCATCATCTTCATTATAATCAATACCGTCAACTGGGAACTTAAGAAAACATTCCGCGCGGAATTATCACACATGCTTATGCTCTAAATAGGTAAACAATTTAACTTCGTTTGTGTTAGGTACTTGGAGCAGCCACTAGATGCGTAAGGATGAGGCTGAAGCAGCCCGTGGATTGCGCAACGACGACCAGGATTGTTCGTCAGCACTGGCAAAAATTAAATAAATAAAATTGCCAACAATGTTAAAGCCCGCCGCCAGCCAAAAGACAATGTGCCATTGGGTTAACGTCTCCCGATGATTGATGATCAGGCCGACAACATAGGGCGCCAGGAAACCGCAAATATTGGCCGCCGAATTGGTAATGCCATACATGGTGCCAGCATATCGTGGACTCAACGATATATGATTCATCTGATTGCCAGCGTAAACGGCGCCACCAAATGAGCCAACGCCGGCCAGCATAAAGGTGACCCAGATCCAATCGCAGCCCACATAGATGATGCCAATGAGGCCCAACGATGGCACCACCGAGGCAATTGTGTTCCATAGCTTGTACGAGTTGAGCTGGCTAATATAGCGTTTGGCAAGCATCCAATCGGCCAAAGCTGAGCATGCAATGCCCATGAACCAGGATGTCAGATAGGGCAACGCATTGAGACGTGCATTCGATTGTATATCAAAGTGTAAAATGTTGCTCATATAGGTGGGCAGCTCCGTTAGCTGCGTATAGAAGGCCCAACTCTGGCCGCACTGCGTCAATAAAATGGCCCACAAGGGCACACTGCCAAGCAGTGAGCGCCATGGTATATCATCCGATTGCTGTTGCTGTCTATGTCGCCTATGTTGTAGCTGTGTTACTTCAATTTCATGTTCCTGTGCCTGTTCCTGTTCCAGATCCGGCTCCTGTTCCAATTCATCATCCAAGAGCTGCGGCTGAACGTGCAGCGAACGCTCAATGTAGGCACGCTCTTTACGCGAAATGCGCGGATGATCACTGGGTTTATCGTAGACCAGATACATCCAGCAAACGAACCACACCAAGCCCAACAATCCAAAGATGTAGAATGCCGATGGCCAGCCACCCAAGAAGTCCAGCGAGCATAGCCAACCCGTAAGCGGCATTGAGATGACAGTGCCAATGTTGGAGCCCGCATAGACAATTGCCGCAAACTTGTTGCGCTCCAGCGGCGGTATCCAATGAGCGAGCATGGCATGCATGGCCGGATATGTGACACCCTCGCCCATGCCCTCCAATATGCGTACCAGCACCAGCAGCGGCAAATCCCATTTGGCTGCCAGCGGCGTTAGCAACGTAAATATGGCCGTTATGAGCACACCGTAGCCATAAATGCGTTTGCCGCCAACCAGCTCGGCCATGCGTCCGCCGGGCACCTGTGTCAGGACATAGCCATAAAAGAAGCTGCCCAGCACCAGGCCCTGGGTGGCCTCATCCCACATAAATTCACCCTCCGGCGATGGTGATCCTCGCCAGAATTCGCTTATTGTATTATTTGGTGATGAATTCGGCGGCACAGGGCATGTATCATTGTCCAGCACCGAGTTATTACTATGTGGAATGGCCGTTTGGTTAACCATGGCCACAATGGCCACCGAGAGATTAACCCGCATGGCATAGACAACGGCGAAGCCCAGAAAGCCCATTAGACCGAATATGTGACGTGATTGTAGAAATTCATCGCTGCCAACGTCATCATCAGCTGCGGGCAAAAGAGGAGTATTAGCATATGTTTAAATATAGCTCTATTTATCTATTATTTAGTTGAGTTGGCAACGCATTAATTCGATATCTGAAAGCATCGATAGTATCGATAATATGCTCAAAAGTCACGTTACATTTTAAATATACATATATATCAATGTACTTATAAAGAATGCCTTTAATACACATAGTATATGTATTTGGCTTAATCAACCTTTTGCTTTTTGCATAAATTATAAAACAATAACAAAGCTTAAATACAGTACACGTTTGATAGGTAAAGCTTAATAAAAAACTAAAGTGCATTAAAGCAAACCAATTTTTTTCCAACAAATTGTTTAAATTTCAATATTTTTATGCTTATATAGAATATCAGAATCTAATAAAAAACTGTTGCTCATTTCATTCATAGCTAAATTTGAATATATATAATCGATACTATCGATATGTTGCCAGCTCTTTTATCTAGTCGAACAACACATTTGATTTAATTTTTTTTGTATTTACATACCCCGTATCAGCGGTCTGTCACCATCGCAAAACGCCTCCCGTTCGTCATCGGGTTCCGTATCATCATCATCAGCGTCAGAGGAGGAGCGTCCAACATTTCCATAGTAGCAGGATGCATCGCGCGACTCGTCCGTCCATCTGTGTGGCGGCATTTGTGATAGCTTTCAATTTTGTCAAAAATAAGAAAATCTTCAACTTGTGTTTTTTCCTTCAATTCTATTGCGAAATTATCCCCCGTTGTTTAGTTCTTGTGCAATTGCTAGCACATTTTCTCTTTGCTTTCCCAACGACAAAATCAGCGGCAGCGGCAGGCAGTACCAACAGCAACAACAACAGTAACGACGATGGCCAGAGACAACTCACCAACAGCTGGAACTGGCAGCGACTAAAGCGTCAACGTTGCGCCGCAATTTGTGCTGCGTGCCAGAAGCAGCAGCAACAACAATAGCAACTAAATCTAAACATTCAAAAAGCTACATGTACATACATATGTATGTATGTAACTGTGTTTTGTTGTATACGTGGTTGTTGTTATTGTTGCTTGAGCACAAACCAGTCAATCAGTCCATGGTGTTATACGTATTATACGGTGGTATCATTTGCCTAGCCAACTCAGTTGCCAAACTAAAGTTTGCAAAATATATGTATGTACTTAGTAGCGATGTACATTGAATTTTCTTTGTAATATTAATGTGCAAATAGATAATATCGATATTTATTTTACATATATTTAACAGCTTCATATTTCCTATTCAGCGAAATATATTTAAATTGCGTATTTAACATTAGTTTATAAAACAGCTGGTTGCCTAACTATACCACCTAACATAATTACGCCTATGATTCAGTCACTGCGCGTTCTCATACTGTCAGCTTTTGCGCTCTTTATCCATTGTTTTTCCTCTCGCGCGCACAGCTGTGTTGCTCGAGAAAGTAGAACAGCAGCAGCAACAGCCCACGTTTGGCATTAGAAATAGGTTACGCCACCCGCATGTCCGTAATGGTTCATTTTATGACTAGTCGAGCTCGTGACGACACATGTTCAGATGAAAAATATTCTGCTGTTGTTGCGTAAGGATTATATTGCGTTTATGTACATATATCCTGCATTATGTTCGACAAAGTCTGTCAATATAACAAAATTTATATTTTTAAATGGAACATATGGGCATTTTCAAGGTTGTTATTAGATATATCATTAAATACGCTTGACATTTGCCTATATTAAAAGGTTTAAACTTTTCAAATTGAATATTCAACAACAGTAAAAGCAACTGATTATCAAAGAAAGAAAAAAAGTTCCTAATTTTCATAAATTTTTCATCACCTACACTGTATATTAGAACATGTGACGTACATGCGCAATGAGAGTCAAAAATTGCATACGTCTTGTCGTAACTTTTGATTCTCTCAATTGTCAGCAACAACAACAAGTGAATGGGAAACATTTGGCGCTCTCTGCGTCGCCATAGCGATGAATTGAATTGAAGGCGTTTTTAACGGATTTATAAAGTACAAATAATCATTGTTTGAAATCAGTTAAGATTTTCACAATCTATTTATGTATATACAATCATATCTATGTATATATACTCGACTTATGTATATAATATATACACACTATGTGTTTGAGGTATATAGAAATACTAACAATAAAGACCACTTCTCTTCGGAATATCGAAGTTTTAATACTCTTACAGACATATTAAGTAGATAAATGTTTGATTTAGTTATCTAATTTCAACTAAAATTCTTTCAAGCAATAAACATGGATTTTTTTCAATTGCGATGGCCAACATTTAATTTTTGCACTTTTTATAAATTGCATGCTGAATTGGTCAATTCATTTAAAAAACTTTGACGTAGTTAAATTTTAAGGATATGAATTACTTATTTTTATATAAGTATTTACAAAAAAACAAAAAAAAAATTATTTTCGGTGGACTAGCAAAAATGTATACTAACTATTTAATTTTAAAATAAATTGATTAATCTTTGAAATTTAGTTTATAGTCGCACCATTAAATTTCTGAAGTTCAGCAAATCTGCCATAAAAAGAGATATTTTCAATTAAAAGATTTTTAGTTGGAAACGTGGCATATCCAAGAATATTCTGTAACAATTGCACAAAAGTGGCCCTACTCTTAAAGTTTCGCTAAGTGTTTGATGATTTGCTTTAACAAACGGTTTCTGTTGTTCCGCAAAACGTATTGAGTCATAAGTAGCACTCTACATTATATTCAATTAGAAAGGCTTTGTTAATCGGACAAAGCGCTGAGTAGCCGCATGATAAAATGTGTTAAGGCCCGTTCTCCATCCCTCCAAATATTATATTCGTCTTTTTTTTTAATGTGGGGGTAACGAACTTGCCCTAAACAAGTTAAGGAAACAAATACACGCCCCCTACTGAAATTCAAACGAAAAGAGAGCAAAGCAACTCCCATCTACGCATGTCTGTGGCATATAAAGACTTCCTGTTGCATGCGAATACCCTGACCTTCAACATGCCTTAAATTCTAGAGTTGTTTATCTACAAGTGTTTTAGATATCAGACAACTTAATATCCTTCAAAGCATACTATGACATGTTTTGAGAAATGAATATTGTTAAGTATTTCAGACAAATGGACAGTAATATATATAAAGTTTTTTATAACCATGCAAAGGGGTATTATTATTTTGTCACAAAATGTGTAATGCATAGAAGGAGACCCTATTAAGTATATAAACTCTTGATCAGGACAACGAGCTGAGTCATGTCCGTCTTTTTCAATGCGAAGCGAAGCTTCGTTCTGCTGTAGGTAGTATCAGCCGAATCGGACTTTACCATAAAGCTGCCATAGGAAAAAAAGATATCAAAACCAAACTAGGCAGATCGATGTAGTATTTTGATCTGAACGAGCTGTCCAGGTATTATTAAAATCGGACCACTACGTCTTATAACTCACATAGGAACAAACGGTCAATAAGTGATTGTATAAAAACTTTTGTGTTTTTTTAAGATATCAAAATCAAACTCAACAGTTTGATATAGAATTATGAATGGTACAATCTTAGTTTGATCAAAATCGGACCTCTATATCATATAAATGACATAGGAAAAGTTGGGTGAAAGATAAGCTTTCTATTTGAAGATATTAGAACCAAACTCAATAGTTCGATGTACAATTATAAATCTGACCAAGTTTGATCAAAATCGGACCACATTATTATATGGCATTTTTTTAGACCATTGAAAGGGTATATAGCTTCTACACGCCGAAGAAAGCCGTTTCTTCTGCTTTTTTTTTTAAAGTGGTATCGATAATATACTTCTTAGTCTTTATAATTGTATTAAAAAAAAAGAAATTAAAACTTGTTTAAGATAGCAGACACACGGACTACGTACAACATATATTCAGGATATTTATCTATATAAGTTTATATGTAGAATATATATATATATATAAAGCACCTTGAGGTAGGCCAGTAAATGCGGTAAATGCAATTGTTGTTCAGTTGGCAAAGATACTGCCGACGGCAAAGACGATAATCTTGCGTTTCTGATTGATGGTCAGCGTCTCGTAGTGATAGCCCTGGACAATCTTCACATCATTGCGATTTCCATCGAAGGATGGCTTAATGGGCGTCAGGTCGACACTGAAGCAGTTAATCATGAAGGTATCATTCTTGAGCAGTGCACAGACCTCGTAGGCACTCGCCAACTTCTCGTTCCAAATGCTGACGGAGCTGTACTGCAGTGTCTCCTTAAGGTTCACCTGGGTGGCCTCCTTGGGTGTGCGGAAAGTGTGCATCGTAATGACGCCGGTGGGCTCATCGCCCAAAAAGTTGTGCGTTAAGTCGCTCACCAATATGGGTGTGGCATTTGGTGGCACTGTCTTTGGATTGCCCACAATTGTCTCTGCCTTGAGCTTTTGCAGTTTGGCCAGCGTTCGTACATAATTGGGATGATTGGCCAGTAGCGGATCAAGCGGCTGCAAACGTTCCACCAAACGATCAATAAAACTGTCGCGAACACTTTCCTGGATGAGCAGCGTGGCAACGGCATTTGCAGCAAACGGATCATGCAGCGAGCTAACCAAATGGTGCATGGCACTGTTTAGATCACCGTCCTCGAAGATTATCATTAGACGTGGCGAGTTCCAGGCATATTTCACCTGTTTATCAACGGCCTTGCCGGCAGCATCCGTCGAGATGGGCTCGCCACTGGATTGGTTATCGCCGATAGCAGACGGCAGCTAACAGAGATAAGACATGTGCTCGTTAGATGTCAAAGGTTAAAAGGTGTTTGTTCACTTCACCACCCATCAACTTACGGTCACTTTGTGCCCCTGCGTGCATTCCAGCTTTTGTACCATGTTGTAGGTGATAACTGGTGTTGGCAACATGGGATATTTGGGTATATTGGCTAGCTGCTCCTCTGTCGGGTTATCGGCCATCTGAGACACTAATTTTCGCAATTGGTTCACAATAGAGTATCAAGCGAGAGTGACGCTGCTCGTGTTATCAGTATCAGAATTCTATTCCTCTCCCTCTCTCCAACACACAAACATACGTCGATCACACAACAAGTGGTAGATAGTCGCGGCGTTGCCCAATCGGGTCAGTTTCTCAATTTAAATGTATTTAAAATTGTAACTTGTAAATAAAACATATGAATTTAAGAACAATGCAAAGCTAATAAAATTCTTTTGATTTTGAATAACATCTTTTTATTTGAAAATGATTTCAAATTAACGATATGATTACTGCGATACTGCGCCATGAATGTATCGATTAATTATTTTACAAAAAATAGTTGTTTATTGTTTCTTTTCAATGAAGTGCTTCTTCCACAAGTTCCAAAAAGTTAAATATTTTTTGCGCATAGCATTATTTGAAAGCGCATTGGCTTTAATACATTATTTTTTAGTTTTTATAATGCACTCATCGAATATATCGTAAATTCGATTGCATTATATCGATAATGTTAGTGCGCAGCTGTGCAACACTACTATTGCTCAGCACTAGAAATGATTACGCCACCGCGACGTTGACGCCGACGCTGACGTCGCTGGGGGTCCGTTTGTGTTGGTTTTTTTTTCGGTCGATTGGCGCTGCCCCATGCACAGTTCATAGTCAGATTCAAATTGAAATTGAAATCGTTCGTGCGCTGTTCTTGTACGTGTAGCTCCGTCTCAAAAACACTCATAAAATACATATATATTTTTTTAATATAAATTTTAAAAATTAAGTGCTTCACTTGTTGTTATTGTTGGTGTTTACGCCCTAGAAATAAGCCGATATCGTTTTTGTTCTAGCATATTGAAAATATTAATAAATAATTGTACATAATTATAAAATCGGGCTTCAGTCTGTGCCAGCTACATCTGCGTGAGAGTCGAAGACCAACAAGTGCGCGCTACAATTGCATCGCGGATTCTGTGTCTGTGTGTGTTTGAATTCGTATTGTTGTTGTGTTGTGTTATTATTTTATTTGTTTTTTGTCTGCTAAGAGTGCGTTCAACCAATTGAAAGTGTATAACAAGTCAAAATAGATTTGACGACAAGGAACACAGCACACGACGAACGTATTTGAAAGTAGAACAATTCAAATATTTGCACAAAAATAACAAAACAGCTGGCAACAAGCAGAGCGCAGCGTCGACGACGGCGCTAACAACAGGTTCAACGTAACTTTTACTGTGTGCGTGTCTTTACGTGCGCGCGTGTGTGTGTGTGTAGGCGGCGAAACGTCTATGCGCAACTGCATTTGCATTTTGAAATTGGGCCAACAAACAACACCAAGCAGATCCTTCACATCCACACCAAAATGGCCGATTTAAATGAACTGATGGGCTCGCCAGTTGTGCGCGTCAAGGTAAATTAATTAAAAGAATTTCGATAAGCGGCTTGATGGGCATCCTTGCAATGAAGCTATCAGCCAACAACGACAACTCTTACTTGTCGGGCTTTCCAATGCGAGTTAGATAATTCGCCGCTTGCAGCGCAGCTGAAGCTCAGCTTACGTTCAGCCGCGCCCAGTCTCAAGTGTTGCCCAATGCAATGGCCGCCCTTTACTTATTAGCACATAATGCAACAGCGGCTGAGTCGTTGGCAGAGACGGCGGCAGTGGCAGCGGCAGCGTTAAACCGCAAAACCATTTGATATGTTCGATTTGGCCGACGGGCGATTCACAACTTCAGACGCTGGCGGCGTCGCTGTGGGGCTTCATTTGAGCCGCTTACCAAACACCTTCTCAACTTAACGAAACTATATATTTCTCTCTCTCTCTCTCTCTCATACACACAGATACTAACTCTCTTGCTCTCATTTAATATCTTGTTAGGTCGTTGCTTTTGTGCATTTCTTCTTCATGTCGAATGCAATGCTGGGCAGCTGGGGCCACGGTGCCTACGAGTTCTACAACTTCCTTTTTATCATTGCCATGTTCTGGACAATACACTGCAAGGAATCCATTGAGGCGGTGCAAACGGTAAGTTTTAACTACCTCCTCCCTTCTCCCACTCTCCTGCTATTTGTGCAATCCCAATTATTGTTGCTCATTAAAAGGCTCATAAATCTGACTCATATGTAGCTTGCCTTATCAGTATAACATACCCGACTTCATACAGAAACTCTGACTGATAAGAGCGCCCCAAAAAAAAAATATATATATATACATATATATGTATATATACATATATATAAAAATTCTAGTATCATCAGCCCACAATTAATTTAAATTTGCTTTAGCGCTACATTTGCAGCTAGATGATGCCGCTTGCGATATGACAACTTAATACGATACATATATACACAAGTATCTTAAAACCGGTTCCGTCGAAATCAGAAAATGAAATTAACATACTTAGTATATACTCGTAAGAGTATCTTTGTATGTTTATATGGTTTGTAGTACATCTAAAAACCTATAAATAACATACATATGTGATCACTGCTCTCAAGCGGCCTCCTCAGGATCTGTTTGTAGAACACACTGTGTTTGCGGGAGGTCGAATCGAATAATTACAATATTTATGGTTATATTTTTCCAATATATAGCTCCTACTTATAATGAGCTACTGGTAAATAAAGTACAGTATGCATTTGATATAATGTATACAATCGCGTTGACAGGGCAATCATAACGCCCTTTTGTTACATTTAAAATGAAACTTTAACTTAACAGAACTATATAAAACCCAAGGGATTCAAATAAATTAAGATTAACTATATAAACTCATCCTTAAAAATCTGCAGAAGAATTATATAATTGAAAGTATATAACAATTATACATATATACTTAAAACATAAGAATATAAAACTTGCTATCCAAAATGCGAATTATTAATTCATCAGATAAATAAATCATTCTTATACTATAAAAACTTGTAATACATAGAAAACGGAGAATCTATTGTTTCATAAGTAATTAACTCAATTTCTCAATTAAAAACCAATGACTAGTTTTGTAATATTCTGGAAGAAAATTACGAATCCGAACTACAACTAAAATGAATAATAAAAAAATTAAAAAATATAACTTTTTTGTAAAATTGGACTGAGTCAGTTTTCTGATTTGTTTATGTGCACGTCTACTAAAAAATTTGATGAAATTTTTATTATTATTGAAATGGAAGCTAGTGTACGGCGTCTTAAAATATATATTACGATCCCTAATAAACCTATAGCTCCTATATTAGAGTTTCCATTCTGATAAGCTTGCCTGCATACTAGAAGTCTTGAAGTTTATACATTTCCCTAGAGCACGCCTTGAGAATTTCTCCTCAAGATACTTGTTCTCTGTTAAGATGATTTTAACTCTTATATACATATAAAAATTAGTATCTTGAGCGATTTTTTCAATTTTTATACCCTTGCAAAATGTTGTTATAATTTTGTCACAAAATTAATGCATAGAAGTAGACGTCTCCGACACCATTAAGTATATATGTATATTTTTGATCTGGACAACGAACTGAACTCCGTCATGTCCATCTGTCTGTTTCTATGCAAACTAGTCTTTCAATTTTCGAGTTGTCTTCTTAAAATTTAGGGCAGATGCTTCAGTCAGGCGAATCGGAACGCTATATCATATAGGAACAATCGATAAAAAAAAATTTTTTTTTAAGATATCAAAACCAAACTTGACATATCGATGTTGTATTATGATCTGAATAATCTGACCAGTTTTAATTAAAATCGGACCACTATATCTTATATCTCCCATAGAAACAATCGGTCGAAAAGTGCTCGTAGGGAAAACTTCTTTGTTTTTGAAGATATCAAAACCTAACTTGGCATTTTAATGTATATTTACTATTTGTACCATCAGACCAAGTTTCATTAAAATCGGACTACTATATCATATAGCTCCCATAGGAACAATCGGTCCAAAAATGCATGTATAAAAACTTTTTTTTTGTTTTTTCAAGATATCGAAATTAAACTTAACAGTTCGATGTTCACCATATCGATATAGAAATTTGTTCTGTACTATCTGATAAACTTTGACTGAAATCTGATTTTTATATCATATGACTGCCAAAAGAATAATGAACGTGTGTCGATTTTTTTTTTTGGTTTTTCTTTTATTTTATACCTATGCAAATTCTAAAGATTTACATTTAAATATTTATATATTCTTTTACGAAGAACCCTTTTGATTAGCTTCCTTTTTAGTTGTAGCATTATGAACTAATCAGTTTAATCAAAGTTTTGCCAGTACTTTCGATTAACCTTATATGAGTATATGATATTTGGCAAGTGGAATATTGAAACCGGTTCGTTATTGTGTCGGATTTCTTGGCCAAAAATAAAAAGAAAAAAATAAACAAACCAGAAACATGTGAAGGCATGCTAATGCTAATGATATCTAAATTTGGTCAGCACCAATACGACAGGTAATATCATATATATATACATATTTAGTTAGCAGTGAAAAGCGTCTATAACTAAAAGAGTTAACACTTTTCGAGGCGGCAGTTGGCGTGCCTTAGTTATGTTAAGCTATATACTAAACAG
The DNA here is from genome assembly GCA_035043045.1 of Hirtodrosophila alboralis. Lineage (NCBI taxonomy): Eukaryota > Metazoa > Arthropoda > Insecta > Diptera > Drosophilidae > Hirtodrosophila > Hirtodrosophila alboralis. The sequence goes on along the minus strand of JAWNNH010000763.1, from coordinate 482,553 downwards.
CCCCATTTGAACTTTGACATTACCCAACAAAAATATCATAACTCCGATATCTTGAGGCTGACCTCGTAATCCTGGCCAGGACTTACCTCGTAACGCACGCAAACCGGCACGCCATACAGAGAGACCCCCTCCCCGGCGGAATTTCCACCTTTAAGATATACAAAATATATACAATTTCATTTGGACGGTTACAAGGGTCAGTCACATAAGTAGAAAGCAAGGGGGGGCAGAGGGGGAGTCAGGACTTTAAGTGGAACCTAGGCCGTGTGAGCAGGTCCTTCGGTTTGTTGTGTGTGTGGTTTCTTGCGAGTCATTAGCAACGCCATTTAATCAACTCAGCTAAATAAAAGCCAACCGATGACCCCAAAAAACAAAATAAAGCCAAAAGGCAACACACACACATTACATATTTAGATGGTTCCAATTGTGTCCGGAACCCCTCTGAAAATCGTAGCAATCATTCTGAAATGAAACACAAATTAATGGCAATTCCGTTGAAATTTGAAATTCACGAACTTAGTTAGCTTATGAAAGTGGTCAACTAAAAAATCAATGCATATTAAATGGGAAACACAATTCTTTGAAGTAGTTTTTTCTTATAATAAATAGTTAAACATTCCTTAACTGACGGCTTCAAATTATAAATTTTAAGCTTTAATCACATATTCTGAATTTGATTGACAGTCAAGACTTAGGTTTTTAATTAGTTTCCGACTCGAAAACTTGAAATTGCTATAAAACTTTAATTGAAAGTGTGCATTAAATATTTGGACTAACCCTTGGTTTATACTTTTGATAGATTATCTAATTTATATTTATGTTAGATAAGGATTATGTTTTTCTTCTCTTGTATATCATGACTTTTAAATACAAATATAAAATGAGTTCTTTTTTACTAATTTTTTAATTTTTTTTACAAACTTTACATTATATTCTGAAGGATAAGAAAATAACTGTAAAATAAAAAAAATTAAAATATTATTTAAGGTCTCTATTAAAAATCCCTCAACACTTGTATATATGTATTCACTTTACATAAATGATAGGAAATAAAAATTTCTTCAATATTTCTACAAGGGTATAAAAATGTTAGCTTTTTCAGTGCAAGTTTTCAGTTCTTTAATTGCTTTTATATATAAATTTTAGATAAATTATCCAAATATTATAATGAAATGAACCAACTAAAAGAACAAACTATAGTATATCAAGGAAAATTAAACACGTTTTATTGGGACCCAAAATATACTTTAAGGCTTAATTTATTGTCATAAATAAAAGGCTACAACAAGCCTTGACTGTGACTGTGAGACAATCTATAATTTGGTTTCAAATAAAAAAATTTGATTTCTATTATGCGATAATTATGAAACTGTTAAAGTTGCATTTTTGACAAATGCTGAAAAATACTGTGTAAATGCGAGTTTTTTACGTGTTGTTTTCGTTGTTGTAGACCATGTCAAAAACGTCACATTCACGATTTTATCGATGATTGTAATTTTCAACTCGATAGTACCATTTTTTTTTAAGTCTGGTAATCTTGAAATTTTGCTGTTAAATTTTAAATAACATGCAGTTTGGGGAGAGCGAACAAGTATGGTTAGAACTTCTTCTATCAAATTGGCCTCCTTCTCTTCTTGTAATATTTGCAATAAAATTGCGTTTAAATTTTCAACAAAGTTCATTATTATTAGCCTTTTTTTTAATATATTTTAGCTTATATATTATTAGCCTTTTTTTTTTGTATATATTTAAGCTTATATTGCTTAAATGCCAAATTCACTCAACTGTTTGTGCATATGTATAAGTAAACACATATGTCAAATCAAAACAAAAAACAGCTGATCTAATGCTGAAATGTGTAGTGTAAACAGACATTTTAGCATTTTCAACCCAAAATGCCAAATGCAACTCGTAGTGTAAAAGGGCTATTATGAGTCACACTTGCAAATATTAAGTACACAATAAAAGTGCAAAAATGACTTTAAAGTCCTTGAATGCACACCTGGCTGCACCTATCTACCACAGGCCAAAAGGTGTGTCCACTTAATTGGAATGCATTTGAATTGCCAAACCACAAACATTCGGCGCTTATGCCACTTTTTTTAATTGCTTGGAATAAACATTATCATATCATATTCATTATACCATCATTATCCTGTATTTTTATTTGCAGGCGCTTGTGATCGATGCATCTAGCATATTCTTTGATCTAGTCAGCATAATCGTTTATTTCAATTATATGAGTAAGTACAGAGCATGTCCTGTGCATTGGCGCATCGAGTTTTAACTTGAAATCATTTATTTTTCTTTTGTATCTATTTTCAGATGGCTGGGCCATTGCGTTTAGTATCATCAATCTGATACTGCGTCCGGTGAGCGTTGCATTGCTCTATCGTGAGTTTAATACACGCGGCGGCAGTTTGCAGAGTGGTTCCGTATTCCCGACTACCCAACAGCGAAGCTACCAGGACATTGATCGTCCCACACAACCGACACCGACCAATGCGCAGCCAGGTCCCAATTTGGCCACATTTTTCTAGGCGATCTTTGGATTGGCACACACACATGTAGAGGAACACCCTTCCAAGTACCTTCAGAGTAAAGATAGAACTACATAACAGCCTCGAAATTGTCCGTTAACAAGTTAAAAAAGATGTCGCGAAAGAAGGAGAAGATTCAATTTTTTTTTTTTGTTATGTAATAAAATTTTAAGTTTTAAGTAAAATGAAGTACATTTTGTAGTTAATGAAGCGAACAAAACATTTTTCAGATTTCGTTTCAGCTATTAACCACAATGACGATAATTTGTATGTTTTATATATAAATATAAATACATATATATTTATAACAAGCGCGTAACAAATGCTACTTTATATTAAATATATAAGAATATAACGCCTACTACTATACTATGTTAATCTAACATCATACAAAATTTAATAAAAAAATAATACAAGGCGTTCGATATTTATTTTTTTTTTTCGTTATTTGTAACTATATATTTGTATATTCTGTATCTGTATCGGTTTCCGCATTTGCAAACGCATTTGTATACCTAATTAGTGCAATAAATAATTTATATAGCGCCTGTTCAGTTTCGCATCAACTTTTATGTTATGTACAACCTTAAAGAACAACAACAAAAAAAAAAACAAAAGTCCAAAATTCCCGCCCCATTATTGTTTTTTGTCAACTAGAAACTAAAAACCCTCCTTGGCCGCACGGAACATATATCGATTGCTGCGACCATCCAAACAGGGTACCTGCACCAGGTTAAAGTATATGGAGCCCATCAACTGTGACGCCGATGTGTTGGTCATCTTCAGGCAGGAGAAGAGCATATCATCGCAGATGCAATGCGATCTAGATTCGAAATTAAATCGAGTTAAATTAAGTTAATCACACTTTTTTTTTTTAGTATTTACTTGGTATACAGCGAATCGTTAATCAGATCGTATTTGTTCTGATAGGCGCGTATCTTGACCGGACATAGATCATGTTGGCGACAACAGCGATCCATGGCTATTTCACTGCCCAGATCACTATACGTTTCAGCAATATCTCCAGTGCCGCACCATTTGGTGCCTGAAAAGGCAGCAAGAGATTAGTTTTAATTACACTAGGTAACAAAATTTAGCTTTTTTTTTGTATATTTGATCAAACCTACTTTTTCTGATACATATGGTGCCCCAGATGACGAAAAACCACTTTAAAATTTTTTCTATGGTGAGACTTTTTTTTAAAAAATTTTTGAAATCTGGTATTTTTTTTTTTAGCTTTTTTTCAGAGGCGAGACTGGAGATTTTAGCATTACTCGAGAATCTTACAGCCGATTTTTAAAAGCTAATAAAAGGGCCTATAATTCATACATATACTTTATTAAGTTTAAATTACTAGTTTTGCGACTATTTGATTTTGAATTTAGAAAATGATGCTATTTTGTGCGGTATTTTTTACGATTTTTTGCCTTTAAAATTCGAGGAAAAGTCGAAAAAAAATTATTTCGTTTTCTTCTTCTTTGCTTTTACATAGTTGCATTAATTGGGCGTCATTTAAGATATGAATCATAGAAATCGATTGATAGACAACAACATCTTATAGCTAAATATGTTTTTGTCGACATTGACTATTTCTTTACTGAATGCTCTACGAAATTTGGTTTTTAGAGCACCGGGATGCCGTCTGAACTAATTAAAGCATTTAAAAATCGGCTGTAAGATTCTCGAGTAATGCTAAAATCTCCAGTCTCGCCTCTGAAAAAAAGCTTAAAAAATACCAGATTTCAAAAATTTTTAAAAAAAAAGTCTCACCATAGAAAAAATTTTAAAGTGGTTTTTCGTCATCTGGGGCACCATATGTATCAGAAAAAGTAGGTTTGATCAAATATACAATTTGTGTGTTGCCTAGTGTTATCAAATGCAACACGTTGGTTTTATTTCTTACCGGGTATAATGCCGCTTAGCAGTGAGAAGGGACTGCGCGGAAATATATTGGCAGCCAATTTTAAAGCAACACCATCCTGACTACCATTCGATGAGGATGACGAGGAGCTGTCACTGCCAGCCACACTGACTCCTGTCTCGCTATTACTGCTGCTGCGTTCACTGCCCCTCTCATCGCTACTTGCCTTGGCCCTTAGTTTGGCCGCATAGCTCAGCTTATCCACATGCTCGCATTGATCCATTAGCTTGAGCATCTCATCGAATTTGATCTCCAGCGGTCGATTATATTGGGCAAGTGCATTGAGCAGCATTTTGCCCTCCTTATCGTTACTGTAAGAAGCGAAGAACAATTTGCAAATCAACGAAAGATAAAGAGAAATCGTTATAATACTCACTAAATCTCGATCAGCTCACAGCCAAGCAGCAGCTTCTGTGGGCCCAGCTCAGTGACAGCTATAGTCAGATCGTGATAGTATATCATAATGAGGGAATCGTTGGTAACGCGCTTCCCGCTGAAAACAATAGAGAGACAGGAATTAATGGATGAACTGACTTTGCCACAATTATGGGCACATGGCCAGCAACAACAGTCAGCCTCAGTTATAGTGTCTACGTGATGTCCATGGCAATGGCTGACTTTTGTAGTGAAACTGATTCCAACTATCAAACTGATCGATCAATGATATTTGCATTTGAACGCCGGCTGATTACTAATTCAATCAAAAATTGCTTATAGACAGACTCACCTGTAGGTTTTCATTTGACGCAGGCTGCGCTGTTCGATTATTTGCTGTGTGAAGGATTGAAACGATGGAAATCCTTGCAGGCCATGGGGCAGGCTAAAGGATAACGTTGGCTTTGCCAACGCCACCGATGAGCTCATATATCCAAGCAGTGCGCAGAACATCAACGAAGCGAGCAGCTGCAGCCGCCGCTTGAGATCAAAATTGTGACGCATTTTGACAAAATTCAAAAATCCCCTTAATGACCAGTTAAGATCGTTTGCTGATCGGGCTCATCAAAGGCATCACTAAACCTCCTCAACTTGGGCAACGTATTGACTGCTCAAAAATAAATAAAAATATAAATTTTAATATTTTTTTTCCTTACTCGGTATTTGCTATTTAATTTGCTGTTGTTACTGTTCCTGTTGCGACTCACAATTTGTATTAACTGAATCTGTGTTCGAGCTGCGGGGTGTGAACCCAAGTCTGCCAGTCTGATATATTGACCATGTTTTATTCATTTCAATGAGCGACACGGAGGCCCGTCTAACAGCTGAACCAGTTCCCAGGCCTAGACCCATTCCTAATAATACTTAGATATTAGTTTTCAATTTGTTTCATTTAAGTGTGCGAAAAAATAACGACGTGTCATAACAAGACCACGTTCTAGTTTGCCCCAAACCCTCTGTTGTGGTTTTTTTTACCTATTTTATATAGACTTATCCTGGATATTAAATTTTCCAATATTTAGTCAGCTTTTCTATATGACTTAATGGAAGCCAAAGAAGCGCAAAGTTTCTGAAACTGTTGATAGTTGGATGGTATAGTAATCAATCAAGTTCTCTAACGTTTCGATCTATTTATAAAAATGGTGCAAAAATCATGTATAATTCAACATCAATTGAGAACGGCTAGGGATATTTTTTTCAGCTGTTCCTAATTGTCTGGAAAAGGTTTCTAGAAAAGTAGTTTGTAAAAACTTTTCGGAAAAGTCGCTAGCGCCTTAACAGATGTACTCACTGTTAACGTACACAGCACTGTTAATTATACAGCACTGTTACAACTATCACTGTAGGCAGTATTTTTCAAATGAAATACAAAAATTACAGTAGGGATTTTTTTTTAAATTAATATGAATTACGCTATATTAATTAAAGCGGGCGTAGCGCCACTAGAAATAATTAATAAGGTAGAACAACGTTTGTCTGGTTAACTAGAATATGATTAGTTTGTGCTTTGTTTTTTATTTTTATTTTTGGAAGGAGGGCGTAGCAAGGCACGCTGGATACACTAGTTCATAATATTAAAACAAAACAATTTAAAAATTCTTACAAAATCTTAATCATAATAAAGTACGAGTATTTATAAAATAATATTCCGAAAATTATGATTACTACAGCCCTGACTCTATTATAACATATTAAGTATACGCTGCGATAACAGATATTTAACCTAAAACCTGCTCATTGTTCTGACTAAATAAACGATTTTCCATTGTAATTTGAAAAACAAAAACACAATTGAGAACAATTTGTGAATATGTTAAACAATTCTTAATTCTTTACTTTACAATAAGCAGAAACTTGATTAAGCTTGTTTCTCATAAAATTTATTTAAAAATGCTAAAGTCTAGGGTGATTGAAAATAATTATAATTTATTATGTTTCATATTGAATATAAGCAAATTACAATTTGAACTATATTTAACTTAATGATATTGTATGATATCCTTTCTTTTTGCAATTTTTATTTATTTTTATTTTTTCATGCACAAATTGTATATGCTGCCCAATCAGCTACTTTCTCTGTTTCCTACCCTCGATTAAGCCCCCCGCTTTCAGTCTCAATTTTATTTCAAGTTAATAAATCTTTCACACTCAACGCTGGGATAGGGGTAAGGAGGGTGTTTTGGGGGCGTAAGGGGGTTGACCAAAATGTATTGTCCACACGCACGAGCATGCTAATCAAAATTTGTTCGAATTTTTTGTTGAACTCCCCGAAAATGTTGATTATTATGCGTATTACATATATATATATATACATATACCATACATAGATATAAGTATATATATATATATATATATATTGTAAAGTATTGTATTGTTTACTTTTTATGATTTTCGTAGCTCTTTTTATTTGTTTTATTATTATTTTTCTTGCCAAGGCCCAAACACGAAAGTTTACGCAAGCGAACAATGGTCAAGTGACTGGATTGTAGGAGATTGGTAGGGGGCGCAGGGAGACTGTACACGTGGGAGAGTGTGGACTGGAGGGAAGACAAAGTGAAAGTACTATGCATTGTTGTTGCTGTTGTTACTTGGCAATTTCATGCGATTTCTGTTTAAACTGTGAACTAACATGCAACGCCTTGAAGTAGCCAAGAAACAAAACAAAAAAATGAAGCTGATGACAAATCTTGGCCAAGTAAATATGTGGCAATGCCAACTTGGAGCTTATTCAAAACCAACTACAGCATCGCCCACAATATTAACATAAACGAGGCACGCAACAAGGCATTGAAGGCGGAGGAGGGAGAGACCCTAATCCAAGTGTTGGGCAAGCCCAGTTATTCAACACTTGACACCTGACGTTATGTTTAATGGAACGACGTCAAAATCGTAAAATAGAGATCTTAATAGAGGTTAAGGATGTCAAGTTTAATTAGTTTGCTTCATAATCTTAATCTTTGCCAAGGGAAGATTCTATTAACATTTCATTAAATAAAAGATACAAATGTATTTCCCTTTTTTCGATTGCATTTGACTGAAGGAAAGTACAATTAATGTTCTACTAAAATACTAAATAGATTTTTAATCAAATTCTCAATCTAAAATAGTTTTTCACTCTAATGCGTTTGAGCAAATACAGGGTTTAACTTGTCATAATCTCGACATCATAATCAAAATCACATAATCTCGCTTTTGACCCACATTAAACCGACAAAAATCACAGTTCATAGTTGAGTGCTTACGGATTGTTTCCTGTTCTCTATAGCTACATAACATATATATTACTATAGATCTCTAAAACTCACTTCCGTGTGTTTTTTGAACAACAACAGCAACGTCAGGAAATGGCAAAAACACAATAGAGCCAAACCTTAAAATGTTAACTATATTAAGGCCCAAGACAAAGCTGCGATTCGAGACCTCAAACTTTTGACTTGAACGATATCATTTGTTGGGAATGGGAACTTTAAAATGAAAACGAAAACGTAACTTGGCCAACTTGAACTTGGCTATTTGATTTGCTTTTGTTTCTGTGTGTTTGGGTTGAGTTCAAAAGTGCAAAGCTTTGCATAAGCCACAAAATAAAATGAAACAAATATATCAATAGTAGTATAAAACAAGAAAGAATCGGCTATCTTCACAACGCCGAAGCTAAATACCCTTGTAATGGAATTTTAAGAAATCTTCGAGTACTCGATTGATTGTTTCTATGTGAGCTATATGATATAGTGGTTCGATTTCAGTCAGTAGAACAAGTTTCTATATCGATATGGTGAGTTTGGTATCAAAGAAGAACTTATTTTAATACTTCATTGTTCCTATGGGAGCTGGAGGTCCGACATCGATTAAACTTGGTCTGATTGTACAAATCATAATTCTTCATCAAACTGTTGAGAGTCATTTCAATATCTTGAAAAACAAATAATGTTTTCGATTTTTGACCGATTGTTTCTATGGTAGCTATATGATATAGTGATCCGATATTATTTAAACTTGGTCAGATTGTACAAATCGTAAATATACATCAATATGCCAAGTTTGGTTTTGATATCCTGAAATACAATAAAGTTTTTCATACAAACACTTTTCATGAAAATTAAGTGTCTTCGATTTTTCCTATGGTAGCTATATGATATAGTGGTCCGAACGGGCTAATTTTAACATACAAACTACTTACAATATCAAGCTTCATTTGTGCCAAGTTTTATCAAGATAACTCAAAGATAAAGCCCAAAAGTAAGCACAGAAACAGATGGACAGATGAACATGGCAATATCGACTCAGCTCGTCGACCTGATCAAGAATATATATACTTAATGGGGTCGGAGACGTCTCCCTCTATGCATTACACATTTCGAGACAAAATTAGTATAAAAATTGTTTTGGACTGATCGTTCCTATGGCAGCTATATGATATAGTAGTCCGATCGAGCTGATCATCAAGATAGCTCAAACATAAAGCCAAAAAGTTTGCATAGACGGACGGACTGACATGATTCGTCGGCTCGAAATCAAGATTAAGAATATATATATATATACTTTATGGGCTTGGAGACCATTCGCTCTCTGACATGACAAAATTATAATACCCTTTTGCAAGGGTATAACAACATTAACTTGTCATAGGTCAGTGAAGCATGAGGTATGAAAAAATCAAGCTAAACTCGGCCCTGGGCGAAATTCGTTGACGTTTCATTGTTGTTGTTGTTGTTGACCCGCTAAAGTTGTTGTCATTGTTGTTGTTGTTGTTGTTGTTGTTGTCTTTAAAGTGGTTTTCTGTCGCTGCAGTAAAAGTGCTGCTGCTGCTGTCCACTGGCTGTTGCAGATGCGCCAACAACCAACACACAACACACCACAACAACAACAACAAGTAACCAACCAACCAGCGAACACCAACAACAACAACAACAACTGGGCAACTGGTTTGCAGGTTCGCAGTTTTAACTTTCACATTGGGCGCGCGCTTAATTGTGGGCTTTAATCTTGGTTAATTTGCTCCAGTTTTGATTTTCATTTAAAAACACAAGCCAGACGGCACGAAATGACGAATTAAAACGTTGCTCGCCGGCTGCAGAGAGATGAGTGATGCTCGAATTGATGATGATTGTGTTTCGAATTGTTGACGATGCTATTAATGATCTTAAAATGCTTCACTCGTTAGCTTTTAACTCATTGTTATTGATGATCTTGGCAACAGCATTGATGCTTTCCAAAAATACGCTGCACTCGCTGCTTTTTATAATGTGATCTTATTCCAAAAGCGAATGCGAATTTGTCAAGTTTTGCACTCGTTGCTAACACTCGCATTTCTCTTGGGATCTACATATAATATAAATATAAAATCATGTTTTGGTCAACTTTGTGCATTTTTAAGAGCATATTCTCCTTAAAATTAACTTTTCTTAGTGTAATGATAAGAAAATTTGAAAAGTGTGTCACGTAACGCCACGGTATACGCTCCTTTTGCAAATACACCAAGTCATCGATTTACACGAATATTAGGTAAACATTATTTTTTCTGAATTACTTAATATTCCTTTAAATTTAAGCTTTTGATTGTATTGAAGCGAAAATAAATTTTTTATTTGCGTTAAATACATTTTTAAGGGCGATCATTACTTCAAAATGTATTATGGAAATTTGTGTCACGTAACGCCATCTCACGTAACATTTTATACCAAGGCTTGTAAAAAAAAAAACAGAATAAGGCTCTTAAATGAAATCGCCTGCAAAATTAACTTACATTAGTCATTACAATACTAAAAAAAAAGTTTTATACAAAAAGGCTTGCACACTTCGCAGAGTTTTGCAGTTTTACAACTTTAAGTCGAAACCGACTTCTATTCTTGTCACGTAACGCCAAGGCTGTTTTTTTTGCTTATATCTTTTAATCGGAAAGATCGAATGTTTTCATCTCTTTTACTAGATATAGGCCAGCTGAATTGCTACTCAGATATAAAAAAAACTTTTCCAAAATTTGACTTTTTTTAGATTTTTTTCATATTTAGGCGTACGATTGTCACGTAACGCCACTTTGGAAATGCCCATATGTAGTTTCATTTGAGTGCCAATTCGCTTCTTACTAGTACTCGTTACTTTAAAGCTGGTAGCGGTACTCGTTACTTTGCTTTTAATGTTCTTCAAGGAGCGTTGACTCGTTAATATTTGCAGTCGCTGTTTTTTTAATGAAATTTACCTACGAGAAGTTTACCTGGAAGTTTAGGTATTGCATCTCATTTGTATATTAAGTGCCTGCTAAGCCTTGAGCTAGTTTTTTGCACTCTTAGTTTCAAGATATTTATTTTATTATTTTAGTAAGTTGTTGCAACTTCACCTCGCTGTTACTCATATTCCAAGCGTTGACCTTAAGTTGACATAAGTCGTTCAAAGTTCAAAAAGAAATTTGAATAACGATTAATGAAGTAAATAGTTCGTTTTCAAACCTTAAGCTTAAAATTTCTTTAATTTTTTTTGTTTAAGATAAGTTCTGTTGAAGTAGGGTACTTAAGGTATAAGTAAAGCCCAACTTTACACTATGTCGCTAATCATGGGAATGTGAATTGGGAAACTGAGAATGACGATGATGATGATGTGCGAGATTCAAGCTTGAAGATTAAAAACGTTAGCGTGCTCAAGTTAACTGGTTGTGCAGATCAAGATAAATAACGATGGACCATAATGATGCTGTTGTCTCGCATGTTGATGACAACTGCAACTTGTGGCATTCCCATACCCATTCCCAGACAATTGTTTCTCCTTTTTTTTGTTTTTCTCGTGTGCCAGTTTCCCAAGCGTTTCAGGTAAAATGCGGCCAGTTGGGATTGCACCATTGCATTTGTTAAGATATTATCAACATATCACTAGCTGCATCTAGGTTTAGACCTAGCAATTAATATCACTTAAGATTGACTTTGTCAGCGTTAATTTTTTGTTTTTTTTTTCTCTTTGTGTAACCTGCGCGCCACTTAAATGACCTCCATAGATCAAAAGTATTAACAAGATTAAGAGCAACAACAACAACGAGACACGATTTAGTATTTGCACGCATATTAAGAACTAGTCACAAGCATAACTAAATATTAGCCATTACGTTTTCCCAGCAGCAGCGTTGTCGGTCAGTTTCACTTTTTAAAAATGCCGAAATTGTTGTAGAAACAACAACAAAACAAAACCAAACAAAACAAAATAACGACAACGGCAACAAACAGCTTTAAAGGCTAGACCGCATGCGCGTTGCTGAAAAGCTCGCCAAAAGCGTAAACCGTTCGCTGTCGCGCAAAGACAACAACTGATCAATGAAGCTTCGAGCGCAGCCAGCCGAAGTGGCCAAACGTCAAACGTACGAAGTTTAAGTTGGAGCCGACGATGGCAACGACGATGACAACGACGAAAATGTGTCAAAAGCAAAAGCTGCGCTTCAATAGTTCGCAACGACAAAAATAGCAACAACAACAATAACTACTGCAAGTTTTGACAGCATTGCATGTGTATGTGTGTGGGAGGCCTGCAACGCGAACGTACAACTTTTAATAGGTTGCGCCTGCGCCAACGCCAACGTCAGCGTTAACGTTAACGTTAACATCAGCGTCAACCTTTGTGTCTTGCAATGTTTTGTCGTCCAAGTGAAAACACTTCAAACAACTTTTACACAGCCGTTGCCGGCGGCCAAAGAAAAGTGACAGTGGCCCAAATGAAAAACAATTAAAAAAAAATGGTCTTTAACCACTTGACCAAATAGACAAATCAGTAAAAACATATAAAAAAGACAATAAAATGTACGTTCAAATGTGAATAGATAAAATCAACAAAAAATTCAATCATCGTTTAAAAGGGACACATAAACATGATCACGATTGTACATAAGACCTACATAAAATAAACCTACTTATACCATTAATTAAATTGAAATTTGATGCATATAATTTGATTTTTTTTTTATCAAAATGGGTCTTTACAATTTAAAACATTTTTATACCCTTGCAAAACGGTATTATAATTTTGTCTCGAAATGTGTAATGCATAGAAGGAGACATCTCCGACCCCATAAAGTATATATATTCTTTGTCAGGAAGACGAGCTGAGTCGATGTTGCCATGTCCGTCTGTTTTGTATGTCAAAATCAGCGCGATCGGATCACTATATCATATAGCCATAAGAACAATCGAAGACACTTAATTTTTATGAAAAGTGTTTGTATGAAAAACTTTTTTGATTTTCAAGATATCAAAACCAAACTTGAAATATCGATATCCAAGTTTGAACAAAATCGAACAATTATATCATGTAGCTCCCATAGAAACAATATCGAAACCAAAGTTTTCAATAAAAATTTTCTTACGAGACGATTGCAAGGGTATATAGCTTCGGCGTGTCGAAGATAGCCGTTTCTGTCTAGTTTTCTATAAAAACAAAACGTGCCGAATCTATAAACGCTTGCAAAACAAAATTTCAATTTCCAACCGATCGTTCCTATGGCATCTTCATTAATATATGTTATAGTAGTCTGATTTCCATTGGTCAAATTATTTAGCGCATAATAATACTAAGAATTATTAAGTTTGATTATTACTATATGTTGATCCTACAAATACATTAATTGGATATTAACTTGATTTGCATATGGTATACAGGAAGGTAAGTGCCAATCTTATCCATAATTAACATATTTAGTCTCTTAAGCCAGCACTTTTATATAGACAGATTAATAAAACATATACATTTATATGGTACTATTGTATATCGGATATGCCTGTTGTCAGTATCAAACACCAGAACATTTTAATGATCACCCTTAACCCATTTGATTAAATGTAAAAATCCAAATGTTATATTAAATATGCAACGAAGTTTAATAAAAATTAGTATCGTTAATTTAATTAAAACCATTAAAAAACAAAATTATAATACGTTTTGCAAGGGTATAATAAAACTCATTTTTGTTTAATTTTATTTTAAAATTATTTTTGAATTTTATTTTAGAGATTTCTGATTGCGCATTAGAGCTGCCAATGCCAAAATGTTTGTAGCTACAATATATTATTTAGGCATATAAGTCGTTAATTATAAGTATATATATTTATATATATATATATATCTGTATATATTATAGACTATGTATGCATAGGTATCGTTAGTTGTAAGTAAGTATTGTATAAACCGTACTTATCATGTATTTAATGTTGCTTATACATAGGCATGTTATACACACAGTTTACAAATTAGTTTAAGTGGAAGCTTACTACTCATAGCTAGTTATCGAATTGGGGAATCATTCTAGGATAGTCAACATGCTTATGTACACCTCAAGTGCAGGAAGAGGAGTTGGGAACAAAATGGTGATTTGACATTTTCCTGGTGGTTGATTGCTTCCTGGTTAAATGATAATTTTGCTCACGCAAGTGCTGTGCAGCAAATACTAAGTATTTACGTATGTATGTCTCATAAAGTATTATCATATACAATACTACGCTACAGTACATATGGTTACGTTTTTGTAATAATCATTTATTTAATCCGATGCATTTGTGTGCATGGACATCAAACTAAATATATATATATATATATATTATATAGTATATAACTAAATATTCGATTATTCTGTTTATACATTAATATTTATGCACGTAGCATTCGTATTCAAATTGTGCTACAAACAATTTATATTTATATATATATATTTTTTTTATTTCAATTGATTTAACAACTGGTTGGGCTAAAAAATTATTGAACAACACATTGTTGATAATATTATTTATCAATATATGTAAGTAATCACATGTATTTGTATTTTAGAATTAAAATATGAACTTCAATTGGATTAACAACATTTGCCTCCAATTACAATTGGGTATTCTGCGTATTTATTTGTTTGTTTTGTCAAATTAAAAGATTTCTTCAAATTATGGACACTGACTGACTGTGTTTAGAATACGAAATACATTGCAAAATAAATGGAATAATCAAATGAAATTTGAGCTTTCTAACTGCAGTGCGCTCTGGTTAAGCATTTAAAAAAAATTACAATAAAGCGCAGATTCGAAAGAAATTAATAGATCAAACAAAATAATTTCTATCACTACTCTTGAGCTACTTTGCTGGCTTAGAGTAGAATGTAAGGTCGAGTTACAAAACGTTCGACAGAACGGACTATCTCTGTTAAGCTGTTTTGAATGAACTACTAAATGAATATGTGTAATGTGTGTGTAGTTATTGCAACATTTTATCAATGCAAAAACCGTAGCTCGATCCATTGATTGGTGCTGCAACTGATGTTTTAACTGGCTAAGACTAAGACCGCTCTCAATTGTTGCCGGGCTCGGCCAGTGCCTTATCGTTCGTGTCGAAAAACTTGCTCTTGACCTCGTCAATGGTATAGTCCTCCTCAATTTCGGGATAGGTGGACTTCTGCATATGTATAGAGAAAAAGAGATATTAGATAAATCTTAACTTTTAAGCTGTGACGAGATACTTGCGTTTTGTGTTATATTTTGACCACGCAGCATTTGCCAATTTTCCAAAGTGTGGGCATAGCGTAAATACTTTTCAAATTCGTGCAATGTCTCATAGACATGGCAGAGTCCCAGATAGTCATACTCCAAGCCGGAGTAAGTGCGTCCAAACAAACGCAAGCCTGCAGTGAAAAATAATACAATGAAAAGAGACAAGAAATAATCATAATATAAAAGAGATGAAACTTTTGCTTACTTATATCAATGCTACGCAGATACAAATCCTCAGCCTGGCGAAACTTTTTCATCTGATAGTTGTACAGCGAAGCAAGATGGCCAATAGAAAGGCCCACCTCATAGTCATAGGGACCAAGCAGATCTGTCTTTATCTTAATTGCCTTCTGATGCATACGCTCGGCTTCCTCAAAGCGATTCATTGTCTGATACAAGCGCCCAAGATTGCCATAGTGTTTGGCGGTTTGCACATTCACTTCACCGAATATTTCCAGAGATAGCTGTAGTGCAAAATTGTGCAGTTCCTCGGACTGCTGTAATAGGTCCTCTTCATCCATGCCATCAGCAATTTTATCTAATGCTATTTCCTCCAGTAGCAGCGCCTTAACACGCTTAGCCGAGGCCAACATCAAATGATTGCTGGGCACCAGATTTTTCATAATATTCACAGCCTTATCCACGTGATCCTGGGCGCAACTAAAATCGCCTGTGCTATACTCATGCACGTAGTAGGCATACGACAAATCCTCGTGTGCAATGGCCACATGAAAGTTCATATTCCCAAAGATGCCGCGACGCACGGCCAGCGCCTCCTTGTACACGTTCACCGATTGAAATACCGAGTCCACATTAAGCAAAAAGAAACCATAATCGAGCAATGTATCGCCGTATTTCTGATGCTTTACACCAAAGTGTTCGCTGCAATGAGAATGAGAAAGGTGAAAAGGAGAAAGCAAAGAAATGGTAATATGATAAAATAATGAGAAAACTAATACAATTGACGCTCACAATTTAAAACCTTCAGTAATTAGAATTTCATGAAATTAGAATTTGGGTTGACAATACATTAAAATTAAAATTGAAAATTCGAATTTCAGAGCGTGAATTTTTTTTTTTATTTTAAGCACATGAAATCTCCAACTTCGCTTTATTTTTCTGGTTCCTCGTAACAACAAATATAACTGACTAAATGTCAAGTAAAAACAAGAAGAAAAAAAACGGCTATCTTCGGCACGCTGAAGCTAAATACCCTTGCAATGGTCTCCTAAGAAAATTTTGAATGCCATGAATTGGCTTTGATATCTTAAAAAACAATAAAGTTTTTCAAACAAACACTTTTCATGAAAATTAAGTGTCTTTGATTGTTCCTATGGCTATATGATATAGTGGTCCGATCGGTCTGATTTTGACATACAAACTACATACATTATCAAGCTTCATCTGTGCCGAGTTTCATCAAAATAGCTATAAGATAAAGCTAAAAACTTTGCTTATAAACAGGCGAACAGACGTGGGACAGGACATGGCTATATCGATTCAGCTCATCGTCCTGACCAAGAATATATATACTATATAGGGGCGGAGACGTTTCCTTCACTGCATTACACATTTCAAGACAAAATTGTAATACCTTTTTGCAAGTGCATGAAAGAAAATCAAGAAATTAGAATTACCTTAAAAACAAAGTGGTTCTTATTTGTGAGCGTCTATTGTAATATTATTTATAATTTCGATTAAACTATAGTGTAACAATAATTTCGATCGAAAATATATGAGTTTACTAATCATAATCATCTTAATCATAATCATTATTATAGAAAAATTATTGAAAAGTATATCATTCTGTTAGAAATTTGATATCATTATTATGGAGTTCCAAATAGTAAACATAAGCATAGTTGAAATGCTTGCATGACATATGTTTTGTTACCATTGAGTAATCATATTCAAGACCACATACCCGCATTTGTATACATAATATACGAATGTATTTATAGCAACGTGGAAGCTCTACATTTTTTCTTGGAAATTTTAACAATTTTAAATTTTAATTCAATTCATATTATAAAGGAAATTAAAGATGGCTAATATAAGTTCTTAGTAAAATTTCTACATTAAATATTAGTTCTATTAGTATAACTAATTTATTATAATATCGACAAAAGAACAAAGATGGAATAGTTAAGCTTTGTTACATATGATTGCAATTTCTATACAAAAATAATACTCTCTGCAGGTGAAAAAATCTATTGCCATTGTATATGGAAACTGGAACACCAAAGCAGATCTTTGTATTATACATATTCAGAGATAACTTTCAATAAAAAAAAACGGAGACATCCTAAGTGGGAACTGATTGTTGTCGATTTTTGATTGCCACCACCATCACAATGGGAACACTTACCGGGCACGACGCACAGCCTGGCAGATGAGCAAGTTGGCGCGAGAGAAGTCACGTTTAACCACACAGGCCTTGGCCGCCTGACGCAGCACATCGATGATAATACTGGGATAGAATGTTTGAAAATCATCATAAGTGGCAAGTAGGGGTTGTTGAACATGGTCAGCGTACCGTGCGGGTGCCGGCGTTTGCAATAGGTGCATGGCCTGCACGCTCCACATATGACTGTTGTTGTACTCGTTGCGAGCAAAATACATTGATGAGATTTGTGTATATGTCAAGGCGATCAGCGGCAGGGGCACGTTACCACTGATCATACGATTCAGCTCCATCAGTTCGCCGAAGGTTTCCTGTGCCAGTTTAAAGTTGCAGTGTGATGACTCCGCATAAAGTAAACTACCAAATAAATGAATTGTCAATTGTAACTCTTGATATGGATTGTGGAATGGTACTTACCGTTGCAGGCAATCGATACGCATCATAAGCTCATCCTTGAAGGGCTCCATGCGCTTAAGTTTTTCGTTGAGGCAGGACAACACCGCGATGCTCTCCTGCATCCAGCCGGCCTCGGATAGAAAGCTGCCTAGGCGCAGGCCCAAATCAATTGCCTCAACATCCGTGTCCGACAGATCTGCCGCTTCCGTCTCTTTCTGTGGCAGCAAATTGTCCTTTTTTGCGCCATCAGTAACTGCCTTATTATCAATGTTATTCTGAATGTTACTGCTGCTGCTGCTGCAATCGGCAACATCAATTAATTTAGCTGCCTTGTCATCTTCTGCATCGTCGTCCTGCGACATTCCATAGCGGCCCACATAGGCATCACTGAGGCGACGTGGCAACGCCTTGTTACTGGCCATCAGAGCGGCCAAAATACGTAGCAACTTGCAACGTGCTGGAGCGTGGCGGACCAATTGTCGAAACACATTCAAATTGGAAAGCTCCTCCAAGAGTGTGTCCTTTAGGTCCTCGCGTTGTGAAATCTATAATCACAAACAAAACAAAAACTGAGCATTTAATACGACAAAATTGTTTATTTCTATTGGTTTTTGGATCATTCAATTCAATTAATCTGGCATTAAAGCAATATATCTTCATAGAAACTACAACAATATAACAATACAGAGTTGCATTTGAAGATTCTCTTTTTAAGCCTATCATCATGGCAAGAATTTATAATCAAATGACGCAGGCCAAGTTCAATGGCTTTGCCAGTTGCAGGACGTAGAGGCCAGTTCCACTGAACGTATGCGCTATTTTTAGCAAGACAAGGGAAGAGAAGAGAAGAGGAGAGAAGAGGAGCAGATGGCAGAGTGCAACATCCATCATCTGTTGCTTTATTGTTGTCGTTGCTTATGCGTTTTATATATATATATATACATATGTATACATGTAGTATGTACGCACATAATTTATATTGCAATTGCAGGGCATTTATATGACAATCTCTTTAATTATGCATCTGTGTGATCTAATTAAGAATATACATTCAAGAAATATAGGAAGAAACTGTGCCCCGAAGATAATATACCCTTACAAACTTAATCTTTTTTGTAGAGTTAAATATTTTACATTAATTTAAAGAAGTACATGAGATAAATGTTAGATAAAGGATCGTCTAAAAATGTGCATAGTATGACAATTTAAATCATAGAATATTGTGAATACTCTTTCGATCGTACAGATTTTCAAACTAACAGTCATTTGAATTTGAATTAATGGAACAAACTTAATTTTGTTTCAACAACTAAAGGCCAAATCAAAAAACTAGAAAATGTTCATTTTTCCAAGAAATTTCTTCCAGAAAACATTCAATGGAGAATATTATAAAGGTTGTAATCAAAAATTCTAGAATTTAGGCCAAAAAATCCAGCAAAGGACGTACAAATTTTGGAAATTTTTCAGAAAAATAAAATATTTGGAACATTATCCGTAATTTCCGTCTGATATATCACCGTTTGACCATTTTTTTTTATCCTAAACCTAAAAGTTATATAGTTCTTAATTGTTTATTTTATTAAAAATTGTATATCGTTCCATTATGATATTTCAGAAATTCAATCCGCTAAGATATGAGTTCTATAGGTTACTTCCTATTAAAAAAAATCGTGCTAACATTTTTATTGAGTTAAATTTTATACTATTTAATATATAACAAGTTTCAATATTGAGATTCTCGTTATTTAATTTAATATAAAAATAATTCAAATGTGCTTAACCAAAACTAATTTTATATTATTTAAATAAGCAGGTTTGAAATAAAATTAATACATAATTCTAATAAAAAAAAAATTTTTTTAGAAAAAGTAATATGTTTTTTAGTGACTAGTGTAAATTTATAGATTTTACTTGCTGCACTAGCATAAAAATTAAATAAATTAAACTATACTGTTTACTCATAAATAGTTATTTTTTAAAATTTTGGTGATTGATCGTTGGATCGAATAATTTAAGTAAACAAAAGTTTCTAAAATGATGATCAGAGAGCTGCAAGCGAACATTGTAGTCAGTTGTCCGGTGGTTGAAAACACCAGGGTGTCCAAAAACACCCTACATATCCCCAATGCCCCAGACACTTACTGTGGCTTGTTGCAATTCTATTATCATTGTGATATAATAAATACATAGTATCCAGCCAGTTCGCTCGGGAGTGTATGAACGCTTTGTAAATAGCAAATTACAGAAAAAGCCGTCACTCTCCCCAATCTGCATTACTTTTCGTCAAAGATTTCGTTCTTTACTTCTCCTCAAGCATTCTGTTATACTCTATCTGTTGCATTACTTTCCGTCAATTGTTTCGCTTTGAGCCACCACTGGGTGCCGCCACTGGGTGCATGAGTTTCCGTCAATCGAAGGGTCAATCGCTAGACAACATTTTGTAGCTTAGCAGTTGCATAAACAAAGTACAGTTTTATGTGCCGCGCGACTCTTTTTTTGTCTTTTTTAAGAATTTTGATTTTTGTAGTCAGTTTTCATTGTTGTGAAATTTAACAGACGTGTTTGTGCTTATTATGAATATTAATGTAGATAGCGTTCAAGAAGTTTTAATTAAACTATGTTACATTACTGGGTAAGATTTATATACAAATTTTGAATTTATTTTCAAATATTTAGTAAATATATTATGTTAATGCAGGATCAATTTGATCATACGACACTAGCCCTTCAAAAAAAAATTGAGGTCATTAAAGCGGAATCACAACAAATGAAAATAAACATTTTTTGAAGAAAACTAAATTCCTAAATTAAATAAACATCATTGTTTATATTTCTGGTAATGCATCTGGTGGTAAAAAAAAAGACTGACGAAAAGTAGTCAAAAATGTAAGCACCTACTTTCAGTCTGCTCATCAGCAAGCCCAGATGATAAGTAGTTAAGAAATTTAGTTAAGAAATAATTAAAGATTGACGATAAGTCATACAGCGAGGTGTGTAGAACGATTGACGATAGGTAATGCAGGCAGGCGTTTTTAACTACATCCTAGGACATGCCAATGTTAAATTCAACATTGGTTAGCATTGAAAGGGAAATTAGAGGCCGTCAGTGGTGCTGAATAATCGTGTGCAGTTAACGAATCGTGTACGAATCGTCAGCGAGTTTTTCTGAAGGGATATAAACATAAATGGTATGTGGTTCTATGCGTTCTGGGTGTGCGTACATTTATGTATCAAATTGTACCAAAAGTTTTGGCCAGACAACATAAACAGTAAAAAGCTTTTTTTTTTGCTTGATTGTGTCGCTTGACAAGACGAGCATGAACTTTAACTTGTATTCTATTTCGCCGTGCATATTAAAAGCTTTGCGTCGCCTTCAAGGCGAGACGCGATCGCCAAGCAATGCAAAATGATGGCAAAGTATGCGTATGTGTATGTATGTACATACATATATGTGTGTGTTGCGTATGTAAACAGATGAAGATAGGTAATAAAGTGCAAGAAAACCAAAATGAAAACAAAAATGCTGTAACAGCGTGGCGATAAGCCACACAAACACACATTCATGCATACGTATACTAGTATACACATGTGGGTGTCTGCGTCGCAGCTGATTTTGATGTTCGTTTTCCGTGTTTTCACTTTTTTTTTTGTATTTGTATTTGTATTTGTTTTTGTTTTAGAAGAGCTTCTTAATGGCAATCTGTGATACTTTGACTTACCAGCTCATAAACATCGATGAGCACATTGCGAGGCAGCTCTGGCAGCTTTTTAATACGATCCAGGTTGGGCACTTTGCAGTCCAGGCTATTGACAACGGCCAACAATGACAGATTGTAGAGATTCTCGGGGCTGTTGTTGTTATTCTGCCCGGAGGCCGATGACATTAAAGCAAATAGCTGCTCTTCTGCAGCCATTATGCAGTTGTTGTTGTCTCTTTTCTTGTGTATTTTCTATTGTTATTATTGAAAGTTGCTGCTGCTGCTTGCTGGTAAAATCCCAGCGAAACTCGCTCTACAAACTTGGCAGCCTATAAACGCTGGCAGAAATTACGCTGCTGCAAAGAGTTTTGTTTTGATTAGAAAGGCGCGTAAATAAACACAAATATAATATAAATTATATAAAAATAAACAAATTATTTTGTAAAATTGAACAATTTGTGTGCCACACGTGCTCGTAAAATGTTAACTGTTCATAGGTTGCAATGCCACACAATACACACACACCAACCAAATTTGACAGTTAACAGTGACAGCGACAAAAAAAAAAGAAAAAACACAGCAGCAGCAGCAGCCGACACTTGCGCTAACTTCACTTTCTTTTAAGACGTTCTTCGTTTTCCTTTCTTTTTTTTTTTGTTTGTTACCCAGCGCAGAGCAGCTGCTGCTGCGACGAGTTGCTCTTTGTTAACTCACACACACTAACATGAAGTCCAAACTGACTGCCTTGGATTTGTTTCTTGTTTTATTGTTTTAACGCTTCCAAATTTATTGGATCCTTGCAGAGAACTTACACAATTTCGTATGCATTTAAGTTTTTTTTTTTACAGATTTGAAGTTGTATTTCTAACTGCTTGTCAAGTACTTCCCTAGCTCGATCAACAATACAACTGAAGCAATTTTGCTTCGATTTTATGCCAAAAAAAAACTTAATGTTTGACTTGGGGATGAGAGCAACAGCAGGAATCGACAACTTACATATCTATCGAATAATCTTATCGATAGTTCATTTAACAGGCGACTCTGCTCTGACACATTAAGGTATCGATACCAATATTATGAAATTATATAAAATATATGAAATAAAACAAAAATTAAATCAAATGAATTAGTCATATTCAAGGAAACAGCCACAACAATAAGGACAAGTATTCGTTACTTAGCAGATTTGCCCTACTTCTCAAAAAAGAATAATAATCAACAACATAATTCAATTGCCTGGCAACATACAATTTGAATTGACCCGCAAAAGACAGGCAACATTGTTGCTAAATTTGATACGTTTGCTATTTGGATGAAACGAAAACCCGGGCAACATTGTTGCTTGAAACGAAAAGCCAGACAACATTGCTGCTTGATTTGATACAACTTTTAAAATTAATAATATGCGTTAAACACAGCAACTAAATAAAAATAAATGTTAATTAATAAAACTTACATTCTAAATAAACAATTCTTTTTTTTTTGCAATATTTTTAAGCGATAGATTGTAAAGGAAATTAAATTACAGCAACAATTTGGTTTTGTGGTCGTGTTAATAATTATTTCATGTACGAATTCTTAAATACAAAAATAAATAAACTTTATTGTTTTCTTTTTAATATAATTTAGCTGGATAATGAAATAAAATAATAAAAAGAATTAAATTAAATAAAATACCATCGCCGATGTTCTAGATCACCTTATAAAAATGCCCTGAAACAAATGTATGTACATAATATATTTTTTTTTGCCGTTATGCAAGTCTTTTTATTGATAATCCTTACAATTTTAATTATTAGCTAAAAATGATTATTTTTAACCTTGTACTTGATTACTGGAAACGGCTTGATGTTGTCTGCTCGCTACTCAAAACAGGTCAAAGGTATCGTCCTCAACCTCCACAAGCCCAAAATCGTTGGTGCTACCAAACATCCACCAGTGCCGCAGTATATTACGTATGAGCAAAAACCGAGTCGTCACAAATTCAAAGAAGTGAAAGAAGAGCGCACTGGATGTGAGCAAGGCACAGGATGCTACAAATACCTCCTGGACGGTTAGCTGCTCGGTGCTGCCTTGATTTAAATTATCCATGCAATGCAAGACCTGTACACAATTAAAAAAGCGCAGATAAGCGTGAATCATTCCGAGTAGCAAGCGACGCCACATGCCACAATGCAAATTTATGCACTCGCTCACCTGCTGCAAAATGACATGGGCGATTGGCATTAAAGAGGCACTAAAGAGGACATGCTTCACAATCATGCCACAGCACCGGCCACAGCAGAATGCGCGCACCATCTGCTTAACGCTCGCTCGATCCGCCGTAATGTTAAATGGCGTATTGCATATTTCACAGCGATTATCGCGCCGATGCATTATCCAGCGTTTTAGGCACTTTAAATGTATATAGCCCTGGTTAAAAATTAATCAAATTAGTTTGTATATACTTATATATGTACATATATATTTAGATTCGATCATGTACTTACCACACTGCCCTTGCATTTACAGGGACAATTAATAATCTCCATGTCACTGCGATTCCACCGACAAATGCGGCACGAGTTACCAAACTCATTGGCCGAGTGTACGCTCTCCTCTGACGAAAGTCCTTGCCCGGATGGTCGCAATAGGACGCCCATCTGTGTGGCACAAACATCACAGCCGCAAACACCACCGCCACTGCCACTGGCACAACCGTTACTGGTATCGCTCTGTGCTTGTGTCTGAGAATCAGTCTGAGCCTGGACCTCCACCTGGACCTGGACCGGACCCTGATTTGGCCTGGCCACAATACTGTTAAACAGTCTCAGGGCGGTCGCCTCCGACAGCTGTTGCTGCTGCTCCTGTGGCTGTGACATTTTAATGCTAAACAGATCCTGCTTTCCTATAGTCACCCAAGCTGAGGTTTGGTTATGCGTTAGCTGTGGATTGGTGGTCAAGTAAAGACTTTCTGTGCGCGTAACGAACTAAATTTTGATGTACGGATTTCACACGGAATTTTGTTTGGACATTTTACACAAAACTTAACGTTCGACTTTCACAGCATGTTTGAAATAAGATTCAATACAGTGTTCCAATTCTCCATTTGACAGCCAACCAAATGCCAACTATTTATTATTTGTTAAATATAAATGTATAAAAAAATATGTGAAATAACTAGCCTAACATTCTCAAGATTTGTCTTTAAAAATAAACTAAAATCCATCAATTTTGAAATGACGACAAGTGATGAGTATCCTTAAAAAAATCAAAGATAATTTTAAAAATACTCTTGTTGGTTGAATAAATTAATCACTTTAGTTGATTTTAGTTTTAATATAGAAACTTCGACTGAAATTCTGCCAGTAAACTTTCCTAAGCTTGGAAAGTGATTTAAGAGCAAAGCAAGTTATTTATGATATTCAAGAATAGTTGCATAATTTTATGTTCATTGAGTCAGAAATTGATGATAGATTGGCGCAATAATATTCTCAACTTATTTGACTACAGACTTTTTAATCAAATGCTGCGCTTGTCAAATAACAAATTTGTTAATATGGTAAATTTGTTAAATAAAAATGACAATGCCAATAGATTTACAACTATCAACTCTCCCGTTTCGCTAGAGTATCTACTTAAATAATCTGTTAGTTATTTGTGACCGCAATTTCATATGTATTTCAATATTTGTGTTTTATATCTGAGCTCAAGTTTAAGTCTGCGCAATCCCCGTTTTCTGTTCCAGCTCCTGTCGTTTTACTTTAAAATCATTTACCATTCGCTGTTCCTCCAATTTTAATTTGCGGTTTTCCATATCCTTAAACCACAAAAACTCCTGTTGCCTAAATAAAACAAGCAGGTTCTCTGACTTTTGATTCTCAACGACACAAAACAACTGTTTCATAACCTTAGCACTAAAATATACCAAAATATACTAAATATCGATTGACATTATCGAAATTTATTCATATCCTTTTACAACACTAGTTTGCAAAGTGCAGTTGCACAACATTTTTAGTGTAAGTTGTTGTTGTGACGGTTCAAATTTGGAAGAACAAAAATGTTGCTAGGCCACCTGAATACCCTAATTGTTCAAGGCAAAAACTATATTCAAGTAGTTCTGTTCATATACACATATTAATTGACTTAATATTGGCAATTTTCCATCGCGTTCTGTTTTTTTCTCTCAATAAATTAAAATCTGTTTTCTTTTTTTCATTTTTTTTATTCTTTTCAATGTTAATATTAGCTGTAGATACATTTATATTTTTATATTGAAATCGCATTTTGCTTGCCGCTGCTGCGAGTTAGTAATTTGTTCGTATTTTCGCTCGCTTGAAGTTGTGTATACTTAGTATGTATATATATGATGTGAGAAAGTTTTATATTCATAAGTATATTTGTTTTTTTTTTATATATCTCATCAAAACTCAGCGGGGTTAGTATAGTTTGCGCCTTGCAATTGCAATTGTTTCTTGTTTTTTTTTCTTTATAATTAAAAATATGACAAAAAAATCAACAATTATTGCATAGTATTTTTTTTTAAGTTCAATAACAAATAATAATCATAATAATAATAATAATAATAGTAAAAAAATTAAGAAAAAAAAAATACAAACACAAAAAACGTACAAATGTTCTTGCTGTTCATTTAGACGAGCCTGGCATTTGTGATATAAGTAATTAGATGTGGATATATGTATGCAGTTATAGTAGCCATATAGGATACGTGTGTTCCAACACGAAATGCCAAAAAGAAGGTATACATAATTGCCTGAAGTAGGGATTTTTGTTTTTGTTTTTTGGATAGTGTTGCTTCTTACAATGTAATGAATAGTTTTAAGTTGTAACTGTAGTTATATAGTGTGCTGGATTGGTTGGTTTACTGGCAATTGCGAAAACGGCGATAGATGCTCTGCACATAGACAAAGACGCACTTCCAGTCGGGTCGGCTCATCTCCACCATATCTTCCACATCCAGCAATGGCGCAATGCCCGCTTTTTCACTGGTTAAGGGAAAGATATTTCGATTTATTAATTGATATATATCAGTGCTATATATTATATTAAGGGTTTACTTACTCGGCAACGGTAAAGGCCAGCTCAAAATTATGTCTGCGAGTTTGTTTGGTTAGTGTACTGTAGTCAAATGCATCTGGCAAGAAATGATGTATCAGCGCACAAAAGGCCAAGCCGTCTGACCAGCTCGAGCTAAAGTTGCTTATTTGGACGTTCTGCGGAGTACACCGTTAAAATGTGTGATGAGTGTGTTTTGGGGAATAGCATTTAGCTTTGATTGAGGCTTTTTTTTAAGTTTTATTTTTATTATTATTATTTATTTTTTATATCAGCAACAGCGACAGCATCAAATAAGCAAATACTTTGTTGTAATATCCAGCCCCAAAAGCAACGGTCGAAGCAAATGGCAAGAACAACAACAACAATAATAATAAAAATAATAATAATAATAGCAATGTATGTATGTATTAAAGCTGGAAATAAATCGATGGCACTATCGATAGTATCGATGGTTTTTCGGTGCCACTAATAAGGGGGGTTTTTATCTATCGATACTATGAAAACGTCGTATATAAGCTGAATCAATGAATTTACTTGATTTGATGAATGAATTATTATGTTTGAAATGATAAACAAATGTGCATAACTTATGCAATATTTATTGAGCTTTTAAATATTTTAATATTTAAACAGTTTAACATGCGTTATCGCTATTAAAGCTATCGAGTGACGACACTATCGATTAGCTTTCCAGCTCTAGTATGTATGTGTGTCTGTAAAAGTAACGTTTGCGTTTGCGTTTACGTTAACAGTAAACAAAAGTAAAAGCTGCGCTTCTGCTTTTTCTACAGCCAAGCCAAGCTGCTTGCGTGCGTGTGGATGTGTTTTGTGTGTATGGTTTTGTGTGTGTGTGTTTCTGTGTTTGTGTGTGTAGATGAGTTGCTCAAAAGCTCAGCCAAAGGTTAGGCGTTGTTTAGTTTTTAATATTTTGTTGGTCTTGTTTTTGTTTTTGTTTTCGATTTTAATTTTTTGTTGATGTTATTCTTAGTTGGGCCTAAGCGTTAGATTTTGTTAAAAATTATTGCAATATCAAAACGAACAGCAGTAAAATACAAATACAAATACAAATCAAGTAAACAAAAAAAAATAATGGAATTTCATAAATAACGGTCTATGGCTGTGGCTTTGCGTTTGCGTTTGGCTTTATATTGATTGTTTTTTTTTTGTTTTGTTTGGTTTTTTTTTTAAATTGTTTGTTTTTTTTTTAGGTTTTGGATACCTCATATTCCTGAGTTTTGTGCTGACACCACTGCAGAAGTTGATCCTTGACAGTGGCAGCGCGCGCATTTAATGCCGGATCGGTAAATTTGAACAACGGTTGTGCTGAACCGCCGGGGGTCGTGGGTGTGCTTGTTGTTGGAGATGATCTGAACAAATGATTCAAGGTTGGATGGGGCAGACGTTTTAGCGAAACTCACACAATTTGTTCTTGGTTTGTTTTTGGTTTTTTGTTTTTATTTTTATACATCAATTTTTGTACTTATTTATGTAGATTGGGTGGTGTTCGATTTGTTTAGCTCGTGTATGTGTGTGTGTTGGGTGTGTTTGTGTTAGCAAGAAACAATAACAAATATTACTTTTAACTAAGAATTAAGTAAGAAAATGGTATAGCTAACGGTTTTATGTGTTTGTTGTCTAAATTTCTGCATTGTTTGATATTCATCGAGAGAGACGACAGGTGCGTAAGGAAATAAGAAACAGACAGAGAAGAAGAGAAGAGAGAGACAGAGCTGCGTGCGCCAGCCCACTAGCTAAAGAGAAACAAAGAGATGCACATTGTACATACATACATATTTGTACATATATATGTAGAAAGTGATAGTAGCGCTGTCAAACAATATACAATTCACCTAAAACATTTAGAATTTAACCTAAATTTGATGCTTATGCACAAACTAAGACATTAATTGCCGTTTACCAACACCAGAGAATGGAATACAAATATTAGGCGAAACTAGTGATTGAGTGTGTTTATTGTTGTGTTTGTGTGTGTGCTTAGAGCGAGTGAGAGAGTGTGAAAATCTGATGTGAACCTTCACCAAATAATGTGTGTGTGTGTGTGTGTAAAAGGAATGCAAATATAACTGACAATGCAAGCACCTGCCAAGCAGTGCTGGCAAATGCCTTTAACAGCGCTGCCATATCGCTCGCAGTATTTGAATTTGAATAAGAAATTTCTAACGGCAAATTTTATTTGCATTCCTTTTGACAAGTGTATGTATATGGATGGGTATGTCAACATATTTGTTTATAATTATTATATAAAAAGTGTAGCTTACTTTTGAGCCTGCTGCTGGGCAGCCGCCTTATCAAGCTGCTTAAATTTGGCCAGCGGCGAAATGTTCTTAGAGGCAGCGCTGCCGCTCACAGTGCGTGTGGTAACTGTTCAAACAAAAAACGGAGAAAATTATAATACCAATTTTGAATAGATTATATAAAATGATACAAATAATCGATGTCAATACCTTTTGTTGTTGTTGTGGTGACAACTGCGCCGCCATCCTTTGACTTGGTCTCGGTGCGTTCACTGGTCGTTGAGCTTTGTTGCTTGTTTTGTGCTGTATGAAGAAAGGTTTTTAGACGCATTTTGTTGGCAAAGAGAAAAAAAGGGAGAGAAAATAGAAGCAATAGTTACAACAATTAGTCAAATGCATGCATTCCAAATCAATTTAACACTGTATAAAACGTAAAAGTTGTTAAAGTTATTGAAAATGTTGAGAAAAAACGTTAATATGGTTATTTAAAAATATATGTGTATGCATATAAAATTTTTTTTTTTTTTTTTTTTGTATCTTGGCTTAGACTAGTCTAGAACAGGCAACAAAATTTTACGCTACACACACGGCAACGAAACATAACACTTAAAAAATTATATTTGCAATTCATTTTTTTTAGTCCAAAAAATTTCAGCTCTATACAAAGTTCAGCGACTTACAAACGTCAAATAAAAATTGCATTAAATTCTATTATTGCAGCTTCAAACGAACAGCGCAACGACTGGCAATGAAACACGCACACAGTGGCAACACTGCTCAACGATTGTTTCATGCCGTGCGTTTCAAAAACACACGCAGTATACAAAAATAAAATAAAAATATGAATACTTTAGTCGAGTGTGCTCGAATAAGAAATATCCTGTACCCAGTTTTCAAGTAATCTATATCTATAATATATATGTACCTTTGTATGGAAGATTCTAAAAGTGCAAAATAAATTTGTTTTCAATATGAAGCATATAGAATGTCTTAGATCGACACGAAACGGACATAAGATCATTAATTATTAGTTTTTTTTCAAGAATTATTTGACTTGGGTACAGAGTATTTAAAAAAAGATAAAACCATAAATATGATAACTAAAGGTCGCCATTGTTGGATGCGGTTCTGCTGGGCGATTTGGTGGTTGGTATCTATGACGCTGGTGGTGCTACTAGTGGCGCGTACGAGTAAAAGTACGTTTGGAACAAAACATGCAACAAATGAATATACAAAATACAAAACAAAATGAAAACAAAGTTCAACTATGTAGTACAATGGAGAGCATGCGAAACAAAAAACAGTGTGTAGAAAGCGAAAAAATGAGCCAGCACAACAAACTGGGCAGCTGAGCTTATACAATAATCAAAAAATGGTATAAGGACTCTATTGTTGGGGGGTATATAAATATGTATGTACAAAAAGACTGAGACAGAGATATAGAGAAAGTAAGAGAATCAAAAATTCAGGAGGGACAACATGGGAGTTACATTTTGTGTGTGTTATTTGTAATTTGAAGTTTGTTTTTTATTCGCTGGACCAACCAACCAATCAACCAGCCAACGGAACGAACGAGCGTCAAAACGAAACGAAACGTAACGAAACAGAACGAAACGAAACGAAACAAAATGGAAATGGAAATAAAACGTTAAAGCACTATATAGCTGTCTAACTTTATACAATTCTTGGGCTTGGGGGAACGAAACAATGGCAGGCAAAAAGTATAAAAAATATTGTTTAAACAAATATACGAAAAATGTAATATTTATATGGTAAGTATATAAATATATATATATGTATTTATGTACATATATATATATACTGTACATATGTGTGTATATAGTATATAAATATATATATGCAGTTAGGCCGGGCGGGGGTAGCAATGGTAGTACATGGAACGCGCGCAAAAAAAGTGTGGCAACGCTGCATTGGGCATTTTGTACATTTGGTTTCTTTGTTTTTTTTTTTCTTAATTTCATGTGTTGATTTTATTCCACTCACACAAATCATAGCGTTTTGGGCTCAAGGATCAAGTTCTTCTTCATATTGTTGCTGCTGATCTGATTTTTGATATTGTTCTTTAAAATGTATAATTGTTGTTGTTGTTGTTGTTTTGGCATCCTGCGGTTGGGCAGCGCAGCAAACTCGGCAGTATGTGTGTGGGTGTGTGTGTGTTTGGGGTATTACAGTTGTGTGTGTGTGTGTGTGATCGAGATTGAATTTTATTGAAAGCAAAAACCACACATGTGGTCCCTCCTTCTAACTCAAAGACTCGTCAAATTGAGCGCAAAAACAATATTGAAAGGAAACGAAACGAAACGAAATGAAACATAGCGTAACGTAACGAAGCGAAATGGAACGTTTCGCTGACTAGAAACGGCTGGGTTGGTACATGGAACTAAAACAATGCCTACGCCTACGCTCAAAATATTAGCGAGTATTAACAGTAATCAATAATCAGTAATCAGTTATCAGTTATCGGTAATCGGTAATCAGTACAGTTACAGTTCGGCTTTCGTTTTCTATATGCAAGTGTGCGTGTGTGTGCGTGTGTGTGCGTGTGTGTCGTTTGTGGGTCCAGTTGCGTCTCGCTGGGCGGCTCAAACTGGAATGGCTGCTGTGTGTGTGTTTGTCTGTCTATCTGTCTAACAATCAAAGTGTGTTATCGATTTATTGAACTATCGATTGACCACATTTAGGCGCCCAGCATTAACTGCTCGAATGCATCCTCCACATTGCTCTCATCGAGCAAATTCAAATGCGCTATATGCGGCATTGTGGCGCTGCGACTTAAACCACCGCCAATACTAGCACCACCTGACATGGTCATACCACCAGCGCCCCGCATCAGACCTAATCCCAGTCCCAGGCCCGCTGTGGACACATTACCATTCGAGCTAGATGTCAGCGAGCTAAGGGATTTACGAGCCGCCGATAATTTTTCGCTTGTTTTGGTGCGATTTATGGCAGATTTACGGTTCGAGGCGTTCGTTGCTGCTGTTGTTGTTGTTGTTGTCGTTGTAAGCTGACGCAGCTCCTCCAGCTGGGCACCCGTCGGTGACTTTTGGCCAGAGAAATAGGCAGCAACCGTGCGCTGTTTCTCGCCCAGCTGCTCCTTCTCAATGCCCGCCTCATAGAGCTTGGGCACGGCCAACGAATGCCCGGATTTAGTGCGTCTCAGTTCACCAGGTGCTGCAGCTTGCTGATTATATCTGCTTTGGGCCGGGCCATTGCTATGAATCTGCTGTTGGGGCTGCTGTTGTTGCTGGCATATTTGATTCCAGGAATCACATTTACTCAGTCGATTAATACGAGATCCACCATTACTCTGCTGCAGCAGCTCCTCCTCATGACTGCGTCGGCTAAGCGAGCTGAACGCGCTCACATTGTTAAAGACTATGTTCCGCGGTATTTGATCCTCTGGCGCTGCTTCTGCTGCAGCTGCAGCTGCACCAGGAGGTTGTGGTGTTGCTGGCGTTTCGACAATCATGGGTTTCTGTTGCTGTTGCTGCTGCTGCTGCTGTATTGTAATGCTGCTGCTGGTGGTGGTGGTGGTGGTGCTGCTGCTGCTGCTACTGTGCTTGTTCGTCTGTGGACTCTGATAGGCATTGGGCACATAGTGATGACGCTGCGGTGGGCCAAATTTCTTGAGCAGCGGCGCATTCTCCTTGGGCAGCGACGATTTAACAATATCCGGCGTATCGGGCGGCGCAGAGGATTTGTATTCCAGCTGCTGCTGTTGTTTAAGCAGCAGCTGCTGCTGTTGCTGCTGCTGCTCGTAATACACCTGACGCTGTGCCTCACGCTGCTCCAGCACATTGCCCAGACTCTTACGTCGCAGCTCGCTAAGCTGTTGCTGCTGCTGCTGCTCTTGTTGTAGTAGCAGCAACTGTTGTCTTTGGCTGCTGCTGAGCGTTTGTTGCGACATGACGCGTTGCTGCAGAGAAGCTGGCATTGTGGGCGAGTCCAATGTGCTCTGACGACTCAGTTGCGACATTGGCTTCGGCTCGTAGCTGGACTCGCTGATGGTGTGACTGCGTATACTTAATCTGGGACGTGCTGTTGGCGGCTGCGTCGCAAACTGTTGTTGCTGTGGCGGCTGCGTCGCAAACTGTTGTTGCTGTGGCTGCTGTGGTTGCTGCTGTGGCTGTTGCTGTGCCTGTTGATGCTGCTGCTGTGACTGCTGCTGCTGCTGTGGTTGTTGCTGCTGCTGCTTTGGCTTTGGCGCCAACTGCGGCTTGTTGCTGCGATCTACAGGCGGCGGCTGCGTTGACAACGCCTGCACATGCATGGGATTTGCTTGCACATGCATGGGATTCGCTGTCCAGCTGGTGTGGGGCGAGGTTAATGATAGCGATGAGCTGGCATTTGAATGCTCCGAGCTGCGTCGCGCACGATTAACACTTAAGCTGGACTCGTGCTCATCGGCTGAATCCTCCAGTGGATATGTAACCACATAAGATGTCTGCGTCTCGCCCATATAGTTGGGACTTGACTCATAGTTGATCACTGGAGGCGCCACATATTGTGGTTGACGATTCGCCTCAAAGCTGCTCAGCTGCGGAAAGAGCGGCTCCACAAGCGGTGCCTGATACATGCGTCCATCTGGCGAAAGGCAACCTGGTTTACTGGGTGAACTGGGCGCCGTCAGAGGATGTTGCTGTTGCTGTTGTTGAGCTCTCACGTTTGCCTTATTGCTACTGTTGCTGTTGTTGTTGCTGTTGCCATTACCACCCAGCTGCTTCATGGTATAGAGCAAGGATTTGGCCGCACGCGAGTTACGGCCAAACACCTCATCATCGCTGACATGGGCGGTGCGTCGTCCGGCAACGGTAACCGCCGTTTGACTGCGTGGTTTGCGCATAACTTTAATCTCGGCACGATATTCGTGCATATTGTGATCCGAATCCAAGTCCAGATCATCGTCTGTATTATCCGTCATAATGGGCGCAGTCATACAGCTGGTTGGACTATCCACCGGACTGGCATAATCAAAATGACGTGCCGATTGTGTGGGCGTTGGCAAATATGTGGGATTTGCATTGGTCAGCACCAGAGGTGCACCCAATGGATTTGTCAGCGGCTCCAAGGCGCTGCTCAGGCAGGGCTGGCTACGATAATTTGTCAGATTTGTGGCACCACGACGCGGTGGCGTATAATCCGCATAGGTAAACGAAATATTGGTGGGTGGCGGCGGTGGTGGCAACATGGCTTGCCGTTGACGTTGTCGCGCTGCATACAGCTCCAGTTCTGGCTCCGGTTCCATGGCATTGGGCAGCGAGGGTCGCTTCTTGAATTCGCTAAAAGCCAGAGGCGGCGCTTTCGAGCGCAACGAATTGTGACGTTGCACATAGACAGACGATGGTTGCTGCTGCTGCTGCTCGAGATTGTCGCGCAGTGAGCGCTCCTCAAAGTGATGAGCTTTCCGCTTAAAGTCGCTGTTATCCACACGGGGCTTGGCCACCCAGGGCAGACCAATTGGCGATGTGGCCGTCGTGGAGGCGGGCGAGGGTGTATTGCTATAACCAGGATGTGCCTGCAGATGTTGCTGCTGCTGCTGTGGCGCTGCTGTTGCTGCTGCTGTCGTTTTATTGCGAATGCCACCAGTTGCAGTTGTTGGCTGCCAGCTGGTGGATTTTTGTGCAATGGGCTTGTAGATGCTCGGAGCTGGCGGCTGGCCCTGCTCAATGGGTCGGAACACGGACTGGGGTGCGTGTATAAATTGATTGATGGGTGTTGCAGCTGCTGCTGCTGCTGTTGCTGTTGCTGCTGCTGCTGCAGCTGCCGCTGCCGCTTGTTGTTCCCTTTCGTGCTCTCTATCACGCTCACGCTCTCTTTCGCGCTCTCTTTGCTGTTGCATGCGCAGCTCCATTTCCTGGCGTCGCTGTCGCTCCAATTGCTCCTGTTGCTGCCGCTGCCGTTCCAGCTGCTGTTGCCGTTCCAAATGTTGTCGTTCCAGCTGCTGCTCAAAATATTCCCGCTCCAGGCGCGCACGCTGCTCACGTTCATAGCGTGCATCCTGCTCCAGTCGCAGCTGACGCTCCAGCTCCTGACGCCGCTGTCGTTCCATCAGCGCCTGAGCCTGCGCCGCCTGCTGTTGCTGCTGCTGTTCTCTGTGCAACAGTTGCTGTTGTTGCTGCTGCTGTTGCTCCCTGTGCAGCAGTTGCTGTTGTTGCTGCTGCTGTTGGAACTGCTGCTGTTGTTGTTGGAACTGCTGCTGTTGCTGCTGTTGTTGTTGGAACTGCTGCAGCTGCTGCTGATAGTGTTGCTGATGATGATGATGATGAGTTGGCGGCTGGGGCGGCTTACCCTTAGTGACCGTTGCCGCGGCGCCCGTCTCGAACGTATGCTTGATATTGCCAAACTTGTGCGTCCAGTTGGAAACGGAGCGTGCTCCTGCCCAGCCCAGACCGCCCTGATGGCTCTGCTTGTTGATGAAGGCCAGAAACTTGTGATCGTTTTCAGTTTTGGGCTCAAATGGCGGCACCACATGTTGCACACGCCGCTTAACGCTAACCTGTACGGCACGTTTCAGGCCAAGATTGGGACCCGTATTGCCACTGCGACTATGCTCCTCCAGCTCTGAATCGCTATCACAATCGGCCGCACTGTATTTGGCCTTCGCCTTGGGTATATCAATTGTATTGGCGCGTTTCATCAGCTGCTTTTTAGCGCCATTGAAGCGATTACCCGGCGTTGGTTCTGGTGCGGATTGCTCTGCTGCAGCCGCATAGCTGGCAAAGCTAACACCATAGTCGCCGGAGAGGGGTCTTCTGTTGTTGTTGTTGTTGTTGCTGTTGGGCTTCAGTTGGTTCTGTTGTGCTGTTGCCTTCGGACTGGGCACAAACTGATTGGGCCTGTAGAGGAGTGTGCTGGGCGCACCCACAATGGCACTGGAACTGGCATTCCTCTCTAGCATGGGCGCTGTGCCAATGCTGTGATGGCTGCCCAATTGGCTCTTGTTCTCCAGCATTTGCATGTCCTCCATGTAGCGACGTGCATCCGCCAGCTCCTCGCGACTGACGCCCACCGTATGGCGACTGTTGCGCTGACGACGCTTGGCAAATCGCTGACGATTGCCCAGCTCCTGATCGGGACTTTCGCAATTGTCCGCAGCTGCTGCTGCTGCTTCGCCGGCATCCCCCAGCTTCTCGGGTGCACTGAGACCGCTCTGGAGACGGGCTATAAGCGCCAGCAATGCCTGACGCTGACCTCCATCAACGGCCAGCTCCTGGCCCAATTTGAGGCTGCACTCAAGGCGGCTGAGTGCATCGGTGACTTCCTCGAGGAGACCGCGATTTGTTGCATCGCCGCTGCTGCTGCGCTGTTGCAAAGTATCACGCAACCCGGCGGCCAATAGACGCAAATCCTCACCGCTTTCTGTGCCCGAATCCTCCTTCTGTGGCACACTCAAACGTTTCACTTGTGGCGCCCCCGCACCGCTGCCCGCCATTCCACTTGCCTTGCCCGTCGTCAGTTTCTCGTTGGAGTTCGGTTTTGGGTTCGTTTGGTTCTGGTCTTTAGTCTGTGGCTTGGCTGTGCTGCTAACTTTCTGGCTACTATTGGAACTATTGGAACTAAGTTTCCTATTGCTATTGCTAAGACTATTGCTGTTGCTGTTGCTGCTGGTTGTTGATGCTGTTGCTGCTGCAGTTGCTGCTGTTGTTGCAGTTGCTGCTGTTGTTGCTGTTGTTGCTGCAGGCAGGGACTCACCCTGTTGGCCGTCAATCTCACTTTGGCTGCTCTGCTGCAGCGTTGAGATTGCTGTGGAGGCCACCACCTGCTTGGATAGCTCAACCTTGGCCAATTTTTGTTCCACTTTTGTGGTGGACGTGGCACTGGTGGTTGCCTTGGCTTCCTTTATCTCTTTAATATCCTTTGACTCCTTGACTGCCACCTGCTGTTGCTGCTGCTGCTGCTGCTGTTGATCCGACTGCTCCTCGTCGCTGTCGTCGGTTACCTCCTCAATTATCTCCTCATACTCGCTGGCGCTGCTCTCCTCCTCCTCTTCCTTTGGAGCTGGAGCGGTTTTCTCGCCGCTCGCTTTCAAGTTTTTCTGCTCTAAAACGCGCGTCGCATAAAAATTCGTTTCGTTTATTTTTTATCAAATGATTTTCAAATGAGCATGATTATTATAGAGTGTGAATGAGTGTGAGAGAGATAGAAAAGAGAAAGAAAGAGAAAGATATATATGTTTAAAAATCACAAGCGTTGAAACAACGTTTAACACAACGACAACATCAAACTGATGAAGGGGAGGGCACAAAAAAGCGTAGCGAGTTAAGGAGAATGGTAAACAGTCGGAATATTCCGCTGCTTTTGGTAATCTTAAGAGTTCGCTTACGAGAATGAGAACAGGAACTGGAACTGGAACGAGAACGACAACGACAACGCCAAGGAGAACGAGAGAACTCACCGAATCCCCAATGGGATTTTTACAAAACAATTTTGAACATGGAATTTGGGAAGCATATGAGAGCTTTGTGGGCCATTGTAGAGACGACTAACGAACAAGTAACGAGTAACGAGTAGCAACAACGAGAGAGTACGAACGTACTCACAACGAGTGAACGTTTTGAACTAGTTAACAAATTTGGCAATTGAACGCGAAATGAAATATGTAGATGAATATGAAATAAACATATGTAAATGAATTGAATATGTATGTAACATATATTGATACAATAGGTTTGATATAGGTCTGACTGAACGACGAATTGAATTGCAATACCTGGCCTGGTAAATCACACGTTATGTTACTTTAGCCTAGCTACGAAACTGCGCTGTTTGCATATCTACAAGATACAAATACAGAACACACAATCAGAAGCTAAGTATTTTTGTAGTAGTAAGTAAAGAGACAGATTGTTTGCATAAAGACTAGAAAGATAGATCTAAACCTAAAGTGGAGACTCGAAATGCCTCCAAAGTCTTGGTAAGTAGTACTTATATCCCGATTGCCATAATCCTTGGGTTAGTGCTAAGGTATATATATATATATGTATATATATGCTAAAAGGATTGTTATTGTTTGTTATTTGTGTTTATAGTACAACACTTACCTTCGCGTTCCGCCATAAGTTCGCGTAAACGTGCACGGATTTTGCGACGCTCCTCGTATGTGGAGGCCTGTTCCAGCTGTAGTTATTATTGATACGATTATTATATTTGATTGAGACAAGTGTTAAAAGGATAACAAAGACAGAGAGAGAGATAATATACTTACCAATTGTCTTAGTAACTGCTCGTCCCAAATTTCCTCGATGTCACAAGTTGTGCGTGTAACTGGTGATGAGGATGTGATTTTACTGTTGTTGCTGCTGCTGCTGGTGCTGCTGATGTTGCTGTTGCTGCTTATATTGTTGCTGCTGTTGCCAGTTTTGCTGTAGCTACTGCTGCTAGTACGCGTCGTTTTCACCTGAAATGACCAAACAGAACAGAGAATCAGCAACAGAAATTTGTTTATCAACCGGAAAATTGTTGCCCACTCGCCCACTCAGCAACGCTTCGTGCCCAATACAGTGCGTGCCGAAAAGCATACGCCAGCTGTTTTACTGTTTCGGCTCTTTCGCTGTTGGCGTTGGCTAAATAAAGCCGATGAGCGCATTCGCCGCCGGCAACGCCAAAAAAAAAGAAGAAAATAATTTAAAAAAAAAGCAAATACATTTCGCCCGTGTTTCCTACCTAACTACCCCGCTGGCTGTCGCCTCTTCGCCGATCGACCCTGATCAACGATGATAAGGCAGAAATTAATATTGAAAAAAAAAAAAAAAAAAAAACGAATTCGAATCAAATTGTCGTCCTTAGCCATGGCCAGACGTTTCTTCCGGCTATTTGGCTGCTTGATTTTTGCCAAACAGCCATGAGCCAATTTCTTTTCTATGCTTTGCTTTTTCTTTTATTTATTTATTTTTGCAAACAGCGTCAACAAAATGCTGCTTACCTGCATACCTGGCGTATGCGTAATACTCAGCATATTGCGCAATTGCGCATACGCAGCGTAGACGCTAACAAAATAGTATTGTATTTGTTAATAAATATTTGAACATTCTGGATTTTCCGATTATTGCATAGTTTGGAATAATTTTTGACGTTTATTTAAACCATTTAATCTTGAGCAGAAGATGCCAAAATAATTTAAAATTTATCAAGATAATTTCTTTGTAGCATTTA
Organism: Hirtodrosophila alboralis; assembly: GCA_035043045.1. NCBI lineage: Eukaryota > Metazoa > Arthropoda > Insecta > Diptera > Drosophilidae > Hirtodrosophila > Hirtodrosophila alboralis. The sequence goes on along the minus strand of JAWNNH010000763.1, from coordinate 443,168 downwards.
AAGCTATATGCACAAATTATTACAGTATTACATATTCGTATTAAATATTGTAAAATAAAAACTATTTTTGTATTAAATGAATAACATAGTTTTAATTGTTTTAAACGAATTGCTTTATATACATACATTTGTATAATAATATAATATATTCATAATCATGAATTAAGCTCTAAATCAATTTTTTTTTAGGCATTTTTTATTTTATTTCAATTTTTTATGTATAATTAAAATTTGCAAGCAAACTAAATAAACTTGAATAATTTATCTTGAGTATAAAGAATTTATTTATAAATAATTTGTGAGTTGATTTTTCAGATTTGATTCATTAATTCTGATTAATTAAAAAAAGAATCAAACCCATAGACATATATATGTAGATATATATTTACTATCAAATATTTACAAGAGAATTTCAGACCAAATAGTAATAATAATAATCATTTAATTATCGTACACTACATATACATATATTACTCATTGTACTCAAATAATTTGTAATAAAATAATATCAAAAGCATTTTCCAATTTAACTGAAATTATTTGACCACATTTTCATGATCGTATAAAATTATTATCTAGCATATGAATCTGAAGTACTTAAGGCTGCATATGTTGAAGCCATAAAACGTCCATAGAACCCAAAGATGAACAACTGTATATTTTACGTTAATTAAGTATACGCAGCATTTGCCCGCAATTGACTTTTGTGCAAAAAAAAAAAATAAAGAAAATTTTACATTAATATAAAGAAACGACGCAAAATCAACGCAACGACAAATGAGAATTTGAATTTAAATTCGTATAGTACGTCAGGCAATTTTCCTAGCCGTATATATGTATACATATATATATGTATATATATATATATATTCTATAACTTTGTGGCAACATTGAATGCAACAACAACAACAACAAAAACAACTACAACTGACAGCTGTCCGGGCAACAAGCAAATGAAAATTCTTCTATTTTTTCCCCCTTTTTTTTTTTTTGGTTGTTTATAACAATTTGACCAAATTTGGCCAGCACAATATTTCAAAAGAAATTCAAAATTTCGAATATATTCGAGAGATGAGAACCATTTCAAAGAGAGAGAAAGACAGAGAGAGAGAGAGAGGGAGATGCCAAACACGCGTTGCTATTTATAGTTAGAGATTATTTCAGAAAATCACAAAAACACATTTCATAGAGAGAAAAATAAAAGAAACACAGAGTAAGAGAGAAGATTGGGATTCTTATTCCATATTTTAGTTCTTATACATATATAAACAGCACAGTTTTTTCTACATACAGACATATATGTATTTATGTTGTAGAGAATAAACTTAATTTTATTCTCATTTTATTTAAACTCTATATTATAGTTGGTGTTATGCCTTCTTTTCTATCAGTTAGTAAACTTTAATCTGGAATTTTGGTACATATATAACTAAACTTGAACTATATGTAAGCTAAGTGTATAATCAAAATAAATAAAAATCGTATAAAATTGTAAAAACAAAATAGCAATTATATTTATTATAATGATGTTAAGAATATGCATTCTATCAAATAGTATGCATTTCTCTTATCATTTATCTATAATAAAATGTTGGCAAGTGTATTCAGACTTCGACATAACGAAGTTAGCCCTTAAATCATATATTTTATTGCCTTATATAAGCAAAAAGCATCAAACAAATTTCAAAAATAATCTAAGAAAACAATCAAGCACAAATTAATTTGTTAAACATTTTTACACACGATTCTTTCATTCTTAAAGTGTGCCAACTAGAAAAATAAAAAAAACATACACACACAGACAAAAATAACAAACGAAATGAAGAAAAATATTTTGTATTTAATTGAAAATATCATTTGGACTTTATGTTGAATTTATTTTTATAATAATTTCATAGTTATTCATTAAGTAGTTTATTTTTTTTTTCTGTCTGCTGTGACGTATTTTGTGTTTGATTGTTTGCTGTGAAATTTATTGTATTTATATTTTCATTTTTTTTTGTTTTTTGGTTTTTTATTGCTAGCAATAGGCTTGCCAAGTTATTTGGCGCAATTCCGCTAAAGCGTAACAAACCCCACAAATTGGCCTAAAAGTTATGAGGGGAAAGGGGTTGCATAGGGTCTGTATGTGTGTGTGTGTGTGTGTGTGTGCGTGTTTGTGAACAAATGCAACCAAGCATGGAAATCAAAATGGAAATTGCAGACCCAAAGGCACAAGCAATTAAAAGAGTTGCTGCAGGGGGGGCAGGAGGTGGAGTTGTTGCTGCTGCTCAACTGACCAAAGCGAATGCAGTTTGTTGCAGTTGTTGTTGCAGCCAAAAGAGTCTATAGAGTATATATTTAGGCACTGTGATGTACTCCAGATTGTTCTGACATTGAAATTCTTATATTAGGTGGGAAAAAAAAGTAATCCATTGGTCGAGTTTTTCAACAGCAAGGACCAGAGCTACTTTAATAAAAGAAAAAATTATTATTATAAAAATTATCCTTAAAATGACAACAAGTCATTAAAAACAAGAAAGAAACTTCTATCTTTGGAACGCCGAAGCTATATACCCTTGCAATCGTCTTCTAAGAAAATTCTGAATACTTTTGCATAGAATATTCTCATTTTTGACACAATTGTTCCAATAACAACTATATGATATAGTGGTCCGATTTTATTCAAACTTGGTCTGATTGTAAAAATCGTAAATATACATCGATATGACTAGTTTGGTTTTAATATCTTGAAAAACAAAAATGTTTTTCAAACAAGCACTTTTGATGAAAATAAAGTGCATCCGATTGTTCCAATGGCAGCTCTATGATATAGTGGTCCGATCGGGCTGATTTTGACATATGAATTATATAAAATACAAACTCTATATGTGCCGAGTTTCATCAAGATATCTCAAAGATAAAGCCAAAAAATAAGCAGAGAAACAGACGGACAAGGTTATAACGACTCAGCGCGTCGTCCTATTCAAGAATATATATACTTTATGGGGTAGAAGACGTCTCATTCTCTGCATTACACATTTCGAGACAAAAATATAATACCCTTTTGAAAGCGTATAAAAATGGGACATATTTAAATTATATCGACTAGTCGAAGTCGTAATAAATAAACTTTAAGTACAGGGTACCAAAAAATGAATTTCTTTCTCCCCAAACTAATATTTCGCTATGAGGTAAACACTTGACAGTTTTGTGAAAATCTTAGGCCATATCTTTGACTTATTTGGATTAATTTCAGTTAGAAATCTTATTTAATATTATTATTATATTCAATACATATACGATACGTGGCACATACGAGGCACAACTTTTTCAACTTTGTCTACTTTAAAATATTTTATTTTAATTATGTGATTCTGGATTGATTTGAGATCGAAATGTAATTTATTTCGTACTTTGACACTTGACAGACATTTTGCAACTACTTATGTGACAGACACGTGGTACATACGTGGCACACATTACTTTGTTTAACCTAAACCTATTAAAATAAACATGAAAGCTACGCGCCACAAACTGACCAAAGAATATAGACTGCGAATAGAGTATAACACAGTCGGAAGCTATTAATCGCAATGTTCTTAGTTGCAGGTTGTTGTTGCTGTTGTTGTTGTTGTTGCTGTTGTTGTTGCTGTTGTTGTTGTTGTTCAGCTGGCTCTCAACAAATTGGGCAACTATTCGCATTGGCTTTGACACTGTCGCCTGTCGCAGCGACAGCAGCAACAATAACAGCAACAACTATATGATTAATGCCTTTAAAACTTGTCTAGTCAATAGCAACAAAAGCAACTGCAACAACATTTTGTTGTTAAATTTAGCAAAAGGTGAGCAACAAAATAAAATTGATAAAGGCCACAAATGATGTACAATTTTAGTTCAATTTCAATGCAAAATTGAATTGAAAATTAACAAAAAAAAAAAAAAAAAATATACCAAAAAAAAATTGCCTTGGGCGTACGCCCACCCGAAAAAGCCTTCAATATTTGAGTTTTCCAATTTTTTTTTTCAATTTTAATTTCCATGAGAACAACGAAATAAGTATGTTCAAATACAATGAAAAAAAAAAAGAAAGAGATTTTGGCATTAGGTTCATATTTTTAGAAAAAATACGAAATATTTGACATGCAAAATGCGAAGAGCTGGCACAAAGATGAACAAGCACAACTAACACACACACAACGATTATGAAACGGCACAAAAAAAACACACACAAAATAAAGACAAGTTAAGAAAAGAAAAAGAAAAGAAAAGAAAAGATTTGCAACGCTGGGAAAGGCTGTAAACTAACAGTTAAGTGCGGGAAAACCGGCTTTCAAGCCAAAGCGAACCACTTGCCGCTACGCGCTGAGACTAAACAAATTTTTTTTTGTTTTCTAGAAAAGAAATAAAAAATAAAAAAAAAATAAAAACAGCAACAACAAGAGAGAAAGAGAGAGAGTAAGAGAGAAAGGGGGGGAAGTCTTTCTTCGACACAACAAACTAGCAACACAGAAGCTGCAAATACTTATTATTATAAACATGTTCCGCTCGAATGAGTTTTAGAGCTATTAAAAACCGGTTCGGAACCGGACCATGAACCAAACCAAATATATATATATATATATATATAAGTATTTAGCAATTGAATGCCAAAGCAATGGAACAGCATTGAAGTAAAACTCCATAAAACTCCATAAACTCCAACAATTTGTCGAATATTTTATAATTTTGTATATTTGTTAGATTGCATGTATATTGTTAATTTCAAGAAATTAACTTTAATTATATTGGTGAAAGTGCATATTTTAAAATAGTCCGTACTCGATACTTATAATAGTTTATATATTATTCAATTTTATAGTAATTTTGAAAGACTGACTAAACAATCATATTAATAATTTAATCTGAAGAAATTTAAGAAATGTATTGAATTGGAAAATAAAACAATCGATAATTTAGATTGGGACTGAAATATCTTTCGATATCAAGTTTATGTTTACAATATACTAGTCTACCCGGCGTGCGTTGCTACACCCTCTCTCAAAAAATAAAAACAAACTATAGATTATACGTTAAAATAATATGACAAAATTCGTATTTATTTAAAAAAAAATACTGCCTACTGTGATTTTCGTATTTCATTTAAAAAATACTGCCTACTGTAATTGTTTTAACAGTGCTGTATACTTTAACAGTATTGTATACTTTAACAGTAAGTACATCTGTTGAGGAGTTGAAGACTTTTCAGGAAAGTTTTTGTAAACATTTTTTTTTTTAAATCTTTACCTGGCAAATAAAAACAACTGAAAAAATACTGAATACTTGAAATACTTGATACCTATAAATTTGCTTGTCTCCATTTTTATAGATAGATTTAACTTATTAGATTTTATTAAATTTAAACTACGAAATCTTTAAAGTAGCCAAAGTTAGACAAACATCTGCATTTTTATATAAGTGCATTTTGAGTGCATTTCTTGAGTGCATTTTAGTATTTAAAATAATGAAATAATTAATAACACTCTCATATGATATCAAACTTGTAAAAGAAACTTAAACCATGTTTTGTATTTGAATTTGTTTTATATAATTTTCTGTTTGATTTTGAATTTTTGTTACTAGAAAACACTTAAAGAGTTTTCTATTTTATTCCAGTTGCAAAGATTTTCTAAAACTCTCAAGATATTTCAATTCTATTAAAGATACTATAGACAGACATGTGTCAAGTGTCGCATTTGGCGGCTTAGTGGATCTCTATAAGCATGGATGGTATTTGGTGCACAAGTTGAAAAACGGGACACACAGCGACGCAGTGCAATGCACATTTCATCAGTGTGCGTATCTTTGTATCTTTGTATCTATAGATGTAGTTATAGCTATTCTGTGTATCTGTATCTGTATCTGTAGCTGTATCTGGCCACTGGGCGCCCCGTTGCCCAAAATGTTCCAACAGACGTTCCGTCCGTATAAATAGTTGCGCTATTTTTGTCGAAATTTTCCGTACGCTTGCGCTCTCATTCATGCATCCCTCTGGCTGCCACCTTAACCCCCATGCCCCTTAAACGCTCTACCCCCTGCCACCTGCTTTTGCTTTGCTTTGCTTTTGAAATTTATTTATTTATTTATTTTTATTTAGTTTTTCTTCGTTTTTTTCTTCATCATTTTGTCATGCTGGGAAACGCTGGGCTTTTTCGCTTTTCGTGCGCCTGTATCTCAGTATTTGTATCTGAATCTGTAGCTGTATCTTTAGCTGTAGCTATCTGTAGCTGTATCTGCATCTGTATCTGTATCTGTGTTTGTATATATATAAATATAGATAGATGGCAGAATGTATTTATATAGGCAACGCTGTCGTCCACTTTTCAGGTGCATTTTGAGGTGTCGTGACAGAAATTCTTAGCGCTGCCTCTGAAATTATGCGCACTAAAAATAATTGAAAAAAATCAACGACAACAACAACAGCAACAGCAACAACAAAGCCAACAGCTGCCAAGAGCTCCAATGGATCACAGCCACTGACATGCGTATCCCCTCTGCCCCCAATGCCGCCAAACGCATCTATACTCTAGCTAACACTCCCCTTTTTAGAGACACACACACAGATACACACACACACACACACACACACTTACGCGCTGTTTGATTATGATGATGTTGTTGGTTCTTCTTCTTATTTTTTTTTTTAGCCGCTTTGACCAAAGTTGGTTAAACACTCGCGTTGTTGGCTTTAACCGTCCACCGCATAACACCAACAACAACAACAATAACAACAAAAAATGAACTCAACTAAACAACAACAACAACACTGGAGTGTAACCGCCAATTGGGTGGCAAGAAGGAGGCGCTGGGCAACAGTAATAACAATAACAACAACAATAACAATAACAAAAAAAAAACTTGTCTTTTGTTGCCTTCTTCAGTTGTTGCTTGTGCTGTTGTTGCTGTTGCTGTTGTTGTTTTCTTTTGTGATTTTTGTTGTATATTTTACTATTGATTTTTCTTGATTTTCTTTCTTTATTTTTTTTTATATATTTTTTGCACTTTGCCGTCAAAGAGAATTCTTCTAGCCTCTTCTCATATGATCTCCACTCCTCACCTCAACTCAACTCAATTCACTTCTCGTCTCTTGTCTTGTCTCGTCTCGTCTCGTCTTTTGATCGTGAACACAAGTCGCACAAGTGATCGATGCCGCCTCTGAGTGTGTACTGAAATGGCCAACCGACGATGACGACGGCAACGGCAACGTCGACGCCGATGCCAACGTTAACGTTAACGTCTACGTCAACGTCGGCAACCGCAACGGTCCATTCCCGTTCCTGGCCAGGCACACATCACACATCACGCACACGGCACACGGCACTAAAAGAGCGGGCACAGAGAGCGTGAGAGTGCGCTAGAGCCGTAAAGAGAATGACACAGAGCAGCAGAGAGACACAGAGAGTAAGCGAGAGAGAGAGAGCGAGCAAGAGAGAATGAGCGCATAGACAAGTGCTGATCGCACACGTGGGCTGTGAGCTTTGGGCTGCAGATCTTTTGGTGGTTGCGGGTTCCGTTCTAATGATCTAACTAAGTTCTTATACCCTGTATCCACTGAAACAGTGCTAGGCTGTATGAACTGTATGAGACATAATTTGGTATTTATATGTTATGTCCAGTTAAAAGTTTTTATCGAATTCTTAATTACTTATAATACTAATTTAATAATTATATTTCCTATTATGTATTTTATTACCTTTGGCCGTAACAAATCTATATTTATTTTATTAGAAACTATTTTCTAGTTTCCTAAGAACTGTGTATAAGCTAATTATCTCTTAGACAATTACTCTTTACTAAAAACATTCTTTCTTTTATATTAACTGTTTTTTTTTAAATCAAAGAATAAAAAGACTATCATCAGCAAAATTTTGGAATTTAGACCCTAATATACTAAACGCAATTAACAGTTATATATAATAATAATTACTAACACTAGCTCATATAAATGCGCATACTCTGTATCTTCAATACATTCTATCAAAATAAATATTTATAATTCGCTTTCAAAAAGTTGAACAAATAAATTCAGCACACAATAGAATAAATTAACAGCCACATCGATTTAGTCATGTCTATCTTTCTAACTGTATAAAGTGTGAAAGTTCAAACATCAATAAAGCTGTATGACATACACAGCTAGGAATTGTATAAGTTTATATATATATTCTGACATACTTAGTTAAAAATTTAAAAAAAAAATACATTATTTTTTGCGATCACAGGATATCTTATAATCGAGCTCTCTGGACTCTCTTGGTTTTGTGGCAAACTTACCGCTTGGCTGCTGCCCCTGTTCTGCTGCTGCTGTTGTCGCTGTCCAGCTGGCAACATGCTCTCCACGCCCTGCATAATGACACTGGCGCCCAGGAATTTATTGAGCAGAGCGCGTGCCTCGCGATCCTCAGTGCTATCACCAGGCTCAACCACTGTGGAAAAGGAAAAATATAAGTAAGCAAAGCGGATTAAACCATTACGAAGGAAACAGTTGCTGTTGCTGCTGTTGCAGGAGTGCTCACCATTGTCGGCATTACGCATACGCTCAAGGACATCATCAACGCTGCTCACCAAACGCTCCTCGCCGCTGGTATTGAGAAAGGAGCGTGTGCTTGATGTTCTGGTGGTGCTGCTAGTCTGTCGCATCTGTGGCGCTTCTACTTCAATGACGCTGCACACATCGTTGGACTCACTGTCCTCGGTTTCCTCATCGGCCAGTTCGTATTTCGTTTGGGCTTGGGATTGAGTTTGTGAGGATGAGGATTCCTTGCGAATGAAACGATCGCTGATTTCCTTAACCGAGCCACGACGCTTGGATATATCGATAGCATCAGGATTGGTATCAATCTGCTTGAACTCACGCTGTATCTTGGTGTTGCCATCTGTGTGGGATTTTCGTTCAATCTCTTTTTGCAGCGATACTAGCTCCTCGGGATTACTGGAGTAAATGAGCTCCTTGCGCTCATGACGTGGCGGTGACTTGTCGTCCGCATAGAACTGCTCCTCGATGACATAGCCTGTGACTTCTGTTCGATATAAGAGAAAAAGTTTATTGATTACACAGTAAAACCTAATTAATAAAATTAAGAATCATTTATGTTTTTACAGTCCGAGAATACATATATTTTTGAATAAAAAAGAGAGAGTTTAATAAAGAGAGTGTCTGGAGATAGAAGTTGGCAACTAAAGGCCAATAAAACACAAGTAAACGAGTTCTATTCCCTTTGAAACCTATATAAAATAAATAGCATATATAACTAAGTAGCTGGACTATGAAAATTTTGTCTTTTGGTATACACTGAAAGTTTAACTCGGATATACTTGGTTGTTCTAATGGCTATAACTTGTCTAGGCTATCCTCTGAAATAGCCTCGATAGTGCCTACTGATAAAATAAATAAATACAAATCGCCATAGCTTTTCATTTTAAATCAAAAGTAGTTTATATTTTAAACCACAAATATATCAATTTAGCAACGATTTTTTTTAAATTTTCATTTAAGTTTAAGTTTTGAGCCAACAAAATTTCAAGAGACGGAGTATTTTTAAGTTTTTCTCATTTAAGTTTAAATTTTAAACCAAATCAAGAAAAAAACGGCTATCTTTGGCCCGGTGATACTATATACCATCTAAGAAAATTTTAAATACTTTTGTATAGAATAACTCATATTTGATCCAATTGTTCCTATGGCAGCTATATGATATAGTTGTCCGATCTGGCTTATTTTGACTACATACAATATCAAACTTTATCTGTGCCAAGTTTCATAAAGATAGCTCAAAGATAAAGCCAAAAAATAAGCATAAAAGCACACGGATATGGCTATATCGACTCAGCTCGTTGTCCTGATCCAGAATATACATATATACTTTGTGGGGTCGGAGACGCCTCCTTCTATGCATTACACATTTCGAGACAAAATTACAATACTCTTTTGCAAGGGTATAAAAATTGCAAATGAGAGAGAATTTATTTCAATCTCATTTCAGCTTAAATTTTAAACCAATAGAATTGCAAATAAGAAAAATATAATTTGTCAATTTTATTTTTAATGTTGTTTGAAACCAAAATAGGAAAAATATTTAACTGTCTTAAAAAATTTCATGGCCAAATTTAATTTCAGCATGGTATTAAAATTATTCAATTTTTAGAGGCATTTTTCTTTTAATAAAAGTATGAAAAACCAATAAAGTTTTACAAATTTGTTTCCATATTTTATTTTATTTTGAGTTTTGAACTTGTTTATTTACCTTGCTTTGTCTCACATGGCGTCGGCTGTGTCTTCTTCTTGAGCGCCCGTATGCCAAAGAGAGGCAGTCCATTCTCGTCGGTGGGTCCAACGCCATAGCTGGACGTGATAGAGTCCTCCTCCCGACGCTTGCTGGAGCTCAAGCTGCTGCTGGTAGTGGTGCTGCTACTGGTTGTAGTGCTGCTGCGTGTCATCTTGCCACTGGTCGTGCTGGAGGTGGAACCCTTTCTAGGTGTCGGCGAGGAGGCGCCTGTGCCGCGCAATACTTTGCTGCGATCTGCCCAAATGGGATTGGGCTTCTCATTGGGCTTTCCGCCACTCGGCTTGCTGCCGCGTCGATCTGGAGAGGATTGAACGCTGCGTGGACTGGCACTGCTGTTAGCTGTTGTCCTTGTCGTGGTTGTTGTTGTTGCTACTATGCTGCCGGCCTTGCTTACCGGACTACGTCGTCGTTGTTGAGCCGGTGTCTGAGCTGGACTGGCGCTACGCTCGCGTGGCTTTACCGGCGGCTTACCGTGTCCACTGACACTGCTGTCCACCTGCTCCGGGCGCATTGGCTGTCGTCGGCCACTAATAGTTGATGGCACCTCCTTGTTCTTAGGACTATGGCTGCGATCTCGTGGCTGCTCCGGAGTACGTCTAACTGGCAATGGACTGCCACTGGGCGTTGATAAGGCGCTGTTGCTGATCTTCGAATGCGGCTGCAGCTGCTCGGGTTGCCTGTGGCTGGTCTTGCTTGTAATTGTGGTGATCGTGGTGCTTGTTGTACCCGCATTAATCATGTTCTTTTTGATTAAACGTATCTGGGCGCGTATGCGACGACGTAGCTCATAGCTGCTGACTGTCTCCAGCAGCTGCTCGAGTGTCTGCAGATCGAAGATCTTCTCGATATCGATATCCTCGCTGGTGCTGCTAGTGCGTATGGTTTCCGGTCGTGATGTACGCCTGGGTACATCAAACTTAACCGCCGCATTGGGATTGCGTGGCTCGCCAACAGTTTCATCATCAATGGAGGATTTGCGGGAATAATGCGTCTTATTTATCTCAAGGGAATCGCGACGTATATGCTCCAGCGAGCTCTTTGTGTGATCCATGTAGGATGGACGACGGCCGCTTGGCTCCGCGCTGGGTCCGGGACTTGAGCTGGGGCTGGGCGATTGCTTCTCGAATATGTTGCGACGCGAGGCAACAGTGCGTCCAGGTGTCACCTGCTGATCCTTCGGCCTGTTGCGCTCTAAAAGTGGTTCAACGTGGGATTCAGTGTCAGGGGAGCTGGCTAGGGTTAGGTTAGTTGGATTTGGATGTGTTTTTGTTGTTGTTGTTGTTGTTATATGCTTGGTGCTGTGCTCAGTGCTGGCCTTAACTACGGAGGATTTCGAATTGGTGTTGGAGTTGAAGTCGGTATTGGTTGGCTTGGTGGTGGCAGTGGTGCGTCTATTCGGCGAGCTTGGTGCCTGATATTCAACATCCTCGACATCCACATCGACATCGACATCATCTATCACCCATTGCTCCTGTGTAATGTGCTCCCTGCGTTTAGTGGTGCTCAGGCCACCCTTACGTGTCTCTGTCTCTGTTACAGACTCACTTGGAGCATTTGCTGAGGGCTTGTTACGAGGCTGCTCCAGGGAAACCTTTCGTGGGCTGGTGCTGCTGCGTGTAGGTGATCGTGGGGTAGGGGTTGGGCTTTTACTGGATACACTGCGATTCGTTTGTTGGATACGATGGGATTTGCGTTCCTCTGTAATAAGTGCACTGCTGGGACTGGGACTGGAGCGTGGCTTGCTGCCATTTTGTGGCTGTTTTGTGGGTGTTGGCTTACGTGTTGTAAAGACTGAGGGACGACTGAGTATGTCCTTCTGCCGCTTAAGCTCAATGGCTGTGGTATGGTTCTTGGACATGGGCAGCAGCTCATCATCAGACTTGTCTTTTTGTGGCTCAGATTGCTCCAGCTCCGAGTCGGAGGGATGTTCCGGCTCGGATTCCTGTTCAAGCTCTGGCTCACTTTGTCGCGAAATATGACGTTCAATGTTGGCCACCAACCTGGGTGACTTCTGTGGTGCACTGGGTGCCAGCTTCTCTGCTGTGTCTATAAACTTGTGCACCTTTTGCGATACGCTAAGAGTGCAATCATCCTGGCGCAGCTCCTCATCAATATCCTCATATTTGGGACGTTCGAGTTGGCGTGTCGGTGTTGTGGACATGGGCTGCTTGGTAATGTTCTCGGCGGTCTTTAGGAATCTGTCCACCTTCTGGTTAATGCTGAGCAAACACTCATCGCTCTCCGAGACCTTGGCATGCTCATCAAATTGGCGGCTAAAGGGCATTGAGGTTTTGGGTTGCTTCACTTGCTCCGCGGTGTGAGTAAACTTGGATACCTTCTCGTGGACACTCAATAGACACTCGTCCACATCGATAGATGTGGTGGTATCGCCATTGTTGCTTATAGGGTAATCCAGGCTCTGGGGTGCCTCCACAGTAGGATTGTCATGTATGTCAGCCTCGATGCCATTGGCATTACGCAGCTCGGAAATTTGACATCCGACATAGGCGTTAGCTTCCTCTTCGAATATTGGTATGTTGGTAACAATTGGTTTTTTTCGCGGCTCGTCGTCAGGCTCCTGTACAACGTCCGGGTATCGCGGCTTGCCCGTATCTAACTCGGCGTGTACTGGCGTTGGCACAATGCGATCGGGCGAAGGCTCTCGAGAGCTCTTTGCATGTTGTATATCAATGATGACGTTCTCCATTTCGTCGCTGTTTATCAACTGCTCACTCAGGTTGATTGTCTTGGTGGTGAAACATTTACTAGGACGGCTGCGATCTGTGGGACGTTGTGCTGAAGTGGGAGTCAGTGTGCTCATTTCCGGCGTTGGCCTCGGCTTGCCATTGGACATTTTGATGACATTTTCACTAGTGGAACGCGTTACCTTGTCCTTGTCACGACGTGTTACACGTGGCACCGGTGCCGACTCTTTACGTTCTGTTACAGGCAACTTTCGTGCCAGACTAGGGATAGCCTTTGGCAGCGACTGCGGCATCTTGCGCTCCGTCTTGGGTGAGGGTGTTTTTGGCGACGTGTGATCTATTATTATTTCCGTATGAACGGAAATATTACTTGAGCGACGACGCTCAGTTGGAACGCGTATCGGACTCGTATCCGGTGACGAAGATTGTCCGTCTACGTCATCCGGTTGAGGCTTTTGTTTGCGCGGTGATGAGCGGAGTCGATCTTTAATAGACGGCGAGTTGTTGGTTTCACTGGGTTGTCTCTCCTTTTGAGGGGTGTTTCGTGTTGTTGTTGTCGTTGTAGTTGTGGTACGAGTTTCTTCCAAATGACTATCCCGTTTTGTGGGCTCGCGCCTAGGTATGGACTCCTTACGCGGACCTTTCACGGTTTTGGGCTGCACCTCCTTCACGGGCTGCTTAATACTTGTAGTTGTGCTGGTTTTTGTGGTACTTGAAGTTGTGCGGGAGTTGCGTCGCTCAGGCTCAGATTTGAAGCTTTGAGGCTTCTTAGATTCGGGCTGCTTGGGCTGCGATTCTTCGGGCTCACTGTCGTGGGGCTGTTTCTTTATGGGTGATTTCTTTGGACCAGCAGCAATGCCAGTTGGACGGGAAGTTTTAGTGATCTTCTCTACGACGCTTTTTCCATTGCAGTCGATTATCTTTTCGGTCACAAAATGTGTTGTCTCTGAGTAGGGTAAAGGTTCTTTGCGTGTGGGTGATGGCGACTTGGAGGCTGAGGTTCTTCGTTGCGGAGACGGTGACTTTGAAGGACGCTTCGTTATGACTATTGTCGTTTCTTCATTTATATTAATGGTCTCAGCATCGTCCTTGGGATGCTTGCTAACTGCTGGACTTGGTTGCTTCTCAAGCGGCCTACCTGTTGTGTACCGTGGCACATTTTCGTCCTTTGGCTGTTTACCAGCTGCAGGTCTAGCATCCTTTGGCTGTTTACTAGGTTCCTTGGGTTGCTTACCAGCTACATAAAGTGGCTCTTTCTCATCCATAGGCTGTTTACCGGCGGCAGGACGTAGTTCTTTCTCTACCTCAGGCTTCTTACCAGTTACTGGCTCTTTCTTCTCCCTCGGCTGTTTACCATCGGCAGGAAGTGGTGTTTCTTCATCCTTGGAGTGACTACGATCTAGCGGGCGTGGCTCTCTTCCATCTACTTGACCCTTTACAGTTTTTGGCGTAATTCTTGTCGTTGATTTCTCCGTGGTTATAATAGTTTCGATTTTTTCCGATTCTGTTACATCCACAAGGAGCTCGCTACGATGCGGCACCTGTGCCTCTGGCTCTGACAGTGGCTCTTCGACTTTAATAACAGGCTGTGTGCGTACTACAAACGTTTCGGTAACCCGTCTTGGCTTATCATCGTCATCATCATCAGGACAGTCCTCGATCTTTACTTCAAAGGTTTCTGTTTCTTTTATCAATGTTGTCGTTTCCTCTTCTTCTGTATCATCATCCTCATCATCTTGGGGCTTTTGTGTGAAGTTGCCCTGCGTATCGCCATCCTCTTCCATGCCCAAAATTTTACGACAACGATCTTCAAAAGTTTCACGACGACTCAGTCCCTTCTTGCGATAAGTGGGTTTGTTATCGCCTTCTTCCGGCTCTGGACTCTTGGAAATAAAACCACCATCTGGTGTCTCAGGAGTTGGCGTATCGCTTGCCCTATCAATCATATCCTCGTTGTGGGGCTTATCGCCTTTTGGAAATTGGTAATCCAGATTTTCAGCTGCCTGAGGTTGTTGTTCGTTTCTTATGAATTCTTCGTTTAGATTTATCGTTGTGCTTGTCACTTGCTTGCTTACTGTACTTCTGAAAAGTGCATCCTCTCCGACCAGTGTTGGTTGCTTTTTCTCTGGATTAAACTGAGGTGAATCTCTTGGTTGCAGGGGCGTTTCAGAGCTATAATACAGCTCGGGCTCTTTGGGCTTCATTGAAACCGCTGCTGGCAACTGTCCATCAGAACTATGATATGGTTTATCGCCGAGTTTGGGTGAGACAGTTTCAGGTCCTGGTTCATGTTTGGACTGTACAGGCAGCTGTCTTTCAGGACTTTGACGAGGTACCTCTTTAGGCTTTGTTGACCCTGGCGATTGTATCTCGGGAGTGGCTTCTTTGGGTAGCTGCTTCTCAGGAGTACCTTGACGGGCCAGTTCTTTGGGCTTTGAGGGAACTAAGGCGGGTACCTGCTTTTCAGGACTACTTTGACGTGGCCATTCGTTAAGCTTTGAGGGAACCAAGGCGGGTAGCTGCTTTTCAGGGCTACCGTGACGTGGTAACTCTTGGGGTTTTGAAGGGACTGTAGCGGGCAGCTGCTTTTCAGGGCTACCGTGGCGTGGCAACTCTTTGGGCTTTGAGGAGTCTGTAGCGGGAAGTTGCTTTTCAGGGCTACCGTGGCGTGGCAACTCTTTAGGTTTTGAAGGGACTGTAGCGGGCAGCTGCTTTTCAGGGCTACCGTGGCGTGGCAACTCTCTGGGCTTTGAGGAGTCTGTAGCGGGAAGCTGCTTTTCGGGACTATTGTGACGTGGCTGTGACTGTTTGGGCTTATCAATACCTTTCTGCTTAGGCTGCCTGACTTCGATGGTACTTTCATCAATGACAATTTGATCATCTATGTGAGCTACATGCTCTGGAGAGAACTCACGCTCAACCGAGCTCTCAAATGTTGTTTCCCGCTGCATGGTGCGTCTGTCAATGCCTGGCGACTTGGAACTACGCCTGGCCGGTGTTGGCTCATCATCATGGTCATCATCATCGGGGACTACTGTGCTGGTGTTGTGATAGGGTTTTCTATGGCTTGTCGGGGTGTGATTGGGTGCATGTGACCGGCTCTTGGGCGTTGCTGCGGGAAGTACATCAACGTCAAGGCATAAGCTAAGGGGAATACTGTACGGCAGACCTCTACGAGATTGGATCGTGTGTGTTTTGTGCTACACCCGCTATGCTAACGTTAATATTGGATTAGTTACAACTAACTACAATTATAGCTGACACAATAGCTACATCGAGAACTACCTCGAGTTTTGCTCAGCGGGGTTAATTGCTTTGAAAGGTGTTAGAGCAGGCAAGCAGTCAGTTTCATATAAGTAGCGGCTGAACTAGGGTGTTAATATGCTAGGCTCATGGCCCGTTAGTTGGCATACTTTGGGTTACGTCTACAAGCAGTCCCCCAACTCTTGGTCCAAATTCCGGGTATATTATGTCATTCATGCATGACACAGGCATTTTTACATTTGTGTGTGTTTTGCAGTTGGGTTCGTGTGTATGTGTGTGTATTTGTGTGTGGTGTTTGTTTGGCAATACATAGAACATTTCAAATTGGCATTTTCAGTATACAGTATACAGTTTTTATTAGCAAGTTCCAAAAATGTTTTTTTAAATAGAATTACGTGTAGTAAAGATAGATAGATTTAATTTGTAGTATATAAACGAGAAGAAGAAATTGAAGCAGGTTTTCATTCCGTTTCTTTGTTTTTCTCTTTATTTTTTTACAGTTTTGTTGCCTTACCAACGGTTTCAGAACTTGTCACCGCCGTGGCAATGATATCCGCTGGTTCGGCTTCGGGTACCTTATCCTTATCGGACGGACCAAGCTTGTAGTAGTGTCTTCGCACGCAAGGTGGCTCAATTACAGCGGCAGTACCGGGTGCAATACCGGCGACGGTTGCATCATTTGTGCTCAGCTTTGTTTTAGTGATCGTTTCGGTGTTGGGTTCAGAACCAGATTCAGATTTCGAGTTGGAGTTGAAGTTGTTGTTGTTGGTTGTTGTTAGTGTTGGTTCATTGTTGTTGTTGTTGTTGTTATTAGTTGGAGGAGGTGGAGTAGGTGGCAAAGAGAATATATCGGCTGGCTTAGTAGTAGCATACGTATACTGTGATTGGTTATCTGAAGGATACATTCATATACATAGTTCCGAGATAGATATTTTGTTTCTTTCTTTATATACTTATGTGTGTGTGTTGTTTTTTTGTTTTGTTTTTTTTTTTGTATGTGTGCTTATGTGTGTGTGGACTAATTCGTACCTGACACAGTTGTTGTTGGCGCCTCAGCTGGAACGGTGTTTGCAACTTTTGTTGGGCTAAGGGGTGCGGGTGCAGCAGCGGTAGCTGTAGGGGTTACGGGTGTAGGTGCGGTTGCGGTTGCGGTTGTAGGGGCTGTAGGGGCTTGTGGAGCCGCCTTAGTGGCAACGCCGCCAATGATCGTTGTTGTAGTCGTGATTTTCGTAGTGCCCGCCGGTATCAATGTCGGCGACTTGGGTGACTTGGGCGTCTTGGGCGAACGCTGCGGCATAAGATCGATTGTTTCGTTAGAACCTTGGACGTTACGGGTCTTCACAACAGTATGGTGCTGTTGCTGCTGCTTGGTAACGAGTGTTTTACCCACGCTCTTGGTGGTGGGCACTCCATGAACTTGCCGTGTCACCGTTGTCGAGCTAATGCGACTGGACTCGGATGGCGCATGGCTATCGTGGGAGCCTTCGCGGGTATCGCGTCTGCCGGTTCTGCGTGGAGTTTGACGCAGCGAATCCACTGTGTGGCCACTGTCACGGCGATAATGATGAGACCCTGTGGAGCCAACGCTCTCTGCAGGCGAGCTGCTGCGCAGCGAGGCAGCAAACGCCCGATGCGATGCATCTACCTCGCGCTCCTTTTGCAGCTGACGGCGAGTCATTGTTGTGGTTGTCGTCTCCGTGCTGCTGGTCGTGCTGCGACCCGGTGTACGGATACCCGCGGCAGTATTGGGCTTCCTGGGCGGCGACTTGCTCAAAGGAGAGCGACGTGCGGTAGCTTCAGGTGTGCTGCGTGTAGGAGAGCGGGCAGAGGGAAAGCCCTGTGTACTGAAATCCTCCCGTGGCTGAGATCGACGTGGACTGGCCGGTGGCTGTGCGTTCAGTGGTTGTGGACGACGACGCTGCTGCTGCTCTGGTTCGAACATATCCTGCTCTACTTGGGTCTCCACAATGTGCTCCGTATTGGATTTGTGCTGGGCGCTGTGTGTGCGATTTGTCGCACTGCTCACATGATGGACTACCTCGCCATCCGGCTGATCTGAGCGTGATCTGGCTGAGGGAAAGCCATGCGTGCTGAAGTCATCGACGATGGGACGTCGAGGACTAGCCGGCTGTTCCCAACTGGGCGTAGCTGTGTCCACAGCCAATGGAACATGATCATCGCTAACATACTCTGTCTCAATGGTGCGCTGAGAGCTGCTACTCTGCTTAACATTGCGACTCTGCTCCGACTTGACCACTATGATCTCCTCGCCGCCGACCGAAGGTCGTTGACTGGGAAATTCCTGTGTGGGCTTGTTGGCACGCACCGAAGGAAAACCATGCGTGGAGAAGTCTGTGCCCGGCTGGCGGGGCGTCGATGGACGATGGCCGGGAATTTCCTGGGTGGGCTTAGTTGCCTTCACCGAGGGAAAGCCATGCGTGCTAAAGTCCGGACGATGACCAGACGGTGCTGGCGATGGTGCCTTAAGCGGTTGACCACTACTGTTGGGCGTACGATCATCGTACTCCTCGATGGTTTCGGATGTTGTCTCGGTGGAGAAACGACGACTGGACTTTTTAACTGATGAATAACTTTCCTGTTTAATGAGCTCCTCAGCATCCGTAGTGCGACGCACTGTATCCACGTTATCTACCACATCACGCGGCTCGCCGCGAATATGGGTTTGGGTTGTATTATGCACATCCTGAGCACGTCGCTGATTGTTCAGCTGCGATTGGGTTTGGGTTTGGGTCTGGCGCATCGGTTCCGTGGACGGCTGCAACTGCTCGGTTTCATAGCGCTTGTTCTTAACAATAGTGCCATCGGGCAGACGCTTTACAGTGGTAATCATCTTAACATTGGGCTTTGGATACTCCACCGTATTGGAAATGATTTCGCCCGGCTGTGACATCAAATGCTGCACTTGCCTCTGGTATTCTGGCGATGCCTTATCCATATCCACATAACGTTTGTTCTCCTCGTAATGCTGCTGCGTCTCCACGTTCCTGGTGCTGTTCGATTGCTCACGGCTTTCCGAATAGCGCTCCTCGCGTTGTTGCTGCTGCTGATGCTGCTGCTGCTCATGGAATCGCTGCTCCTCACGCAACTGCTGCTGCTGTTGCTGCTGATGCAGACGAAGCTCCTCTCGCTCTCGTTGTTCCCGCGTATCCCGCTGTTGTTGTTGTCGATTGTTAGCTTGATTATCCATCAGATAACGCGGCTTGGCAGCAGCATCATCGTCATACTCCGTCGTGGAGGACGAGGACACAAACTTGGATGTCGAGGAGGATGTGGTTGAGCTCATTTTCATTTCGGTGCGTCCGTTGCTCTCATCGCCAAAGACAACCTTCTCCTGCAAATGCGTATTGGAGCTCTCAGCGGCCTTTTTAACAAAGTTCTTGTCATCGCCCTGATGCGAGGCGCTCGAGCGCTGCTCATTGCGACCCTTGAACTCCGCCACGCCGCCACCATTGAGCTTCTCAACACCTGTGTAGTTGTTGTTGTTGTTGGTGGTGGTGGTAGTAGGAGTGATAATAGTGGGTGGTGGTTATATAGTTGGTGGTGGTGGTGGTAGTTGGTGTAGTTGGGCACGGCACAGAGACATACAAACAAACAAAGGTACAGATACAGATAAACAGAGATAAGATAGACTACTCTGAAGCTGGTCAACAGATGAGACACAGCTTGCAGCTCATTTACTTAGTAAAAAACTTACCGTCTGTTTTGGCCAAGGTCTCGGTGCGATAGGCACGTCCATCGGGACTCACCTCCGAGGAGGTTTGAACATCCCAACCAGTTGTATTCGGCTGACTGAGACTCATCGAATGGAACTTGAGCTCATGCGTTGGACTCATCGAATCGCGCACCTCCTTCGACTTGAGACTCTGAAAATTTTGATCCAGCAGCGCATCCCCATGACTGGTGGCCAACGGATCTTTGCCATAGCCGGCCAGCGTATTGCCATTATTCTCCGCCATTGCTATCGATAAAGATATTGAATCTGGTTCGTGCCTATAAAGATTCCTCAGGCGCGACTCTCGCAGCTTGTAGAGATGCGTACGTATTTGCTTCTTGCGTTCGCTATCCTCCGATTGCTGCCACTGCAATAAACAAATAAATAATATAGTATATATATGTATAAATAAATAAATATATAAATGAGCGTTACAATTGATTCTGTTTTATGGGGGACTGTAGGAGACTTGCCAGCGTCCTTGGGCTAATTGAACCGGCTCAAGTGCCGCTCAAAAGCCCCCACGCTCGACTTTTTATTTTTTTTTTTTGGTCGTGCTCATTGAGCTAAGCGCCATTTATGGACCTCAAGCGACGCCTCGTACTGGCCGCCAATTAGCTAACAGTAATAGACACATAAACAACAACAATACCAGCTACCAGCTACAATGTTAGCCAAGTTGAGAGACCAGTTGACTTGAGGTTGAGGTTGAGATGGGATTGTAAATGGAAATACAAATAGAAATAGCAATAGAGATGCTGACAAAGATTGAGTCAGCAATAGTTCAGAGAATATACACAATCATTCAGTATACTATACGAAACTGATTTAATGATTTATTCAAATAAATTTCTTAGACTTCTGAAAAAAAAAAATCCTAAGAACCTAAGTTTATTGTGTTTTTATCACATAAATCACTCATAGCTGTTCTGATTTTCGTTTACTTTTAATGCCGTATTTTCGATTTCAAATCAATTTAAAAGACAAAATTATTTCGAATATTATTCTTTAAATATTTAATAATCAATTCTCTACCTTTTAAATATTAATTTATATAATGATACATTTTATTTAAGAATATATTATGTATAAAATATTATTCTTAACCAGTTTCTAGCGATTGACTGTTTTTTAAGCCCATTTCAGTTTTAATACAATTAAATTTAATTTTTTACAGCAAATTTTTGAAAATATTTGAAATTAAAAAGTTCGGGAATTCTTGCATAGTTCTATTTGAGAAACACTTTAAAATCAATTTTTATATATAACATAAATGCATTCATATATAAACATGGGTCATACCCATTTTTCTGATCGATAAAACATACAAACATTTAGCTTTATTAAAAAAGTATATATAGTATTATTATAGGTATAGGTTCATCTAGTATTTATCGCCTGGGTATCAGCTGCGCCCCGGTCTGTGAGTGTGTTTGGGCTTTATTGGGGCTAGTTATCAGAAATTGTTGTTAATGACGCTTGAAATTATAAATAAAAAATGGCAAAATATTTGTTGACCGATAAGCGAGAGAGAGAGAACAAGAGAGAATTCTAAATTAAGTCTATACATTCATAAATAAAATTTCAAAATATTTGTCAACAGATTTAAAGTTTTTTTTTTGGTTAATAATCGACAGGTTTTTGTGGAGATATGAAAGTTAACGGGTAACGATCATTAAAATGTTGGCAAACAAATTTACTTAAAGTTATTTGTGTTTGTGTTTGTGTTTATGTTCGAGAGCGGTGATATCACCAGGTCGAAAGCGGAAAACATGCCAAATAACATTTTGTATTAACAATAACAATAATAACTACAATAGCTAAATTGGCAACAACAAAATGGCCAAATGCTTTGTTAACTGTTTTAAATTTAGATGCTTATAAGCAAAACTTAAGCTTATGTATAAAAATATGTATATATAATCAAAGTATATTAATTCATAAGTCTGCTTCTAGATTTTACTAATTTAAAATTTTATAAATGATAATCATTATTTATCGTAAAAATATATAAGATACTTTTACTTTTTATTAAATTAATAGATTTTTGTATATAAAAAAAAAAATATGACTAACAACTTTGATTTCCAATAAATTTTTTTAGTATATAAAACAGAAAGATTTGCATTATTCTATTGAAATGATCACGAATTTCTTATCAGAAGATTTATATAGAAATAACTGAATAATCGAAATCGAATTGCAAAACAAAGAAAAGAAAATAATTTCTTTTAAAAATTGTAATTTTTATAGCAAAATTACAATTTGTGAAATTATACATAGATACAAAAAAAAATCTAAATATAAGAAAAAAATATTATTTTAATTCGAAGTTAGGGTTTGAAATGTTAATTACAGCTTTAGAATATTACTCTTCTATTTATAAAGAACTGACTGAATTGAAATTTAAATCAATCCTAAAATTCATTGAAAAATGAATTACAAAAGTTTTGAAAAATGTTAATACGAGTATATTGTTTGTGATTCTTAAGTCTCATAGCGTATATTGTACCCTCTTCACCCTCTCCCTCTCTTACACCCCTTAACAAAGCCGTTGCATAACATATATAAATACATACTTGTAGTATAGTGAATGTTTCCGACTAAATTAAGTATGCAAATCTAACTTAAATCTATTTAAAAGTTCGGAAAGATTGGATTTGTACTTAAATTTTAATTTAAATCAATTCCGCTTTGGCTTGTAATCAAAAATAATCGGACTAGCAACTGATTTAAAATAGAAATTAAGGAATTACAACTTTTGTACAAAAAACTAAGAACATTTGAATTTAAAGTAATTTTTACACTTTTTTGAAATATTTTGAGTACGAAAAGCTTGAATGTATTTATTCTATCTAATCGAATAAGCGAATAAACTGAATATTCTAGAAATATGATCATCAGTGAAATCTTACACATCATGCAAATATTATCTGATTGGCAATTCAGATTTAAATAAAATGGAAATATTTTTCTATTTTTTTTTTTTTTTTCTTCAAAAGGTGACAACAGTTGCAAATCATTAAACAAAAACAACAAAGCAAAAGCTTTCACTCAAAGTCAAGTAAATAAATGATAAAAAAAAAATATAACAATATAGAAAAAAAAAAGCTTTAAGATCGTGCTAGATACCGATAGATATGAGTTGGTAGATTAGATTGTGCAATAAAGTGCAACTCTTCGCTAAGAAGGAAAACAAAAACAAGAATCTTTATAACGACTCTGCCCAGGAACTGGTCGCATGGTCACAGCAACTTTAACAGCGACGTCAACGTCTGCGTCAACGTCTGCGTCTGCGTCTAGACCTGCGTCTTGAAACGCCGCCTCGTCAAGCGATGCCAAATGACGTAATTTCTATAAAGTGCCCCGTGATAACCAGTTGAAGTCGACGTCGTCGTCGCAACTCTGCTGCCAACGGCAACCTGTTGACGTTGACGCCGACGCCGACGCCAACGCTGGTACTGGTGCTGCCGTTGACTGCAACCGCCCCCTCCACCTTCATTCATCCTTCCGCTCTTGCCTTCCACCTGCTACTTCTGCTGCTGCTACTGCTGCTGTTGATGATGATGACGTGACGTGCGAGATTTTTTTGATGCGAGACTGCCGCAAATGCTGATAAATTAATATTTTGATATTTCTTTTTTGCTTTTGTTTTTGTTATTTTTTGCCATTTATTTCTGAGCTGTCGTGTCAGCTTTGGAGGTCAACAATATTTTGTTGTTATTAGTGTTGTCCGTTCATTTTGCCAAAAATCTTTTTTTGTTATTGAAATTAAAATTTATTAAAATTTAATTGAGTCAAATCGGCAAACGAATGTCGCAAACACGAACATGCAAAGACAACATAGAGCACCAAGATAGTGAAAGCTGTTCAGAGCAGAGAGTGGTGAGGGGCGAGAGGTGTAAAGAGTAATTGAATTATGGTATCTACAATCTTAGATAAACATAGTAACATATATTATATAGTGCATATAGACTGGCGGATTCGTTGCCAACTACTTTGATTTTTACATTCTTAAACGTTTCTTGGGCAGCTTGTAATCAAAACTCACTTGCACCGTCTTTTCGCTCCATAAATATATTTAGCGATAACATTTCTGATTGCATCAGTTTGCGCCAGTTTTAATAAAGTAAGTCTTAACCATATTGACAACATATCAAAGCCGTTTTAATGCAGTTTACCTATCCATCATTTCCATATCTATGTGATAAGCTTAAATCAAGCCAAGAATGTCTATCGATATCGATAGCACGCATGCCAAAGATCGCTGATAGTAGATAATTTGCTCCTAAACACAATCTTTCGTTCAGTTGAAAGTCGCATGCAAGCGCCACCTGTTGAATGCGGCACGCACGATTACGCCATCTATCATTTGGCATCTGCCATCTGCCATTTGACATTGACAATCAGTTCCAATTCATAATTCGTTGAGGAAATTGTTTGCACTTTGTTGTTAATTGCTTCACTTCGCCATTTTATTTTTCTTTATTCAGTTTTTGTTTTTGGCGTCAGTTGTTATTTATAACTATTTCAATTTCATTTCAATTCTGTTGCATGCATATTAAAGTGGGCGACCTAATTGCGAGCCGAGAATTGCGATTCGCGAATTCGCCGCTTCGGGCGAATTGTGTCATTTTCACGCTCAACTCGCTGGCTGCGACGCCAGCAGCGACCGCGACAGCGCAGTCGACTTCTGTTTATTTAGCACCTGCGTAGAGCAGCAGAAACCCAAAATGAAACTAAGTATGTATTAAAAACTGCGCTTGTATTATTTTTTAATTTTAATTTTTTTTTTTTTACCTATGCTACGTACAAAAGTAAATTACTTCAGTTCTGTATATAATAATACCCTCTGAAACGCATTTAAATAGAGCTGTATCTAGATATGTAGATAAGTATTTATATTCCAGATTATTTTTGTTTTTCTTTTTTATTATTTAATCTTACTCCAGATTTAACTGATTAGTTTAGAAGATATAGTCATATATTTTTCGATTTATAATATAATTCTTTTTCCAGCTTGAAAAACTTGCAGAACCGGATCGGATAACTATATCATATAACTGTCAAATATTTAGTATTTATTAGAGCACAAATTTGACTTATTACAACCATTTTCTAACAAAAATCAAAATAATTATGTTATTTTT
The DNA here is from genome assembly GCA_035043045.1 of Hirtodrosophila alboralis. NCBI lineage: Eukaryota > Metazoa > Arthropoda > Insecta > Diptera > Drosophilidae > Hirtodrosophila > Hirtodrosophila alboralis. Next base: position 418,012 of record JAWNNH010000763.1, on the reverse strand, counting down.
TTGTATTAAAAAACTTTTGTGTTTTTAGTTAAAATTAAATTTTCAAGGGTATTTAATCTTCGTAGAACACAAAGAAAGCTGCTGTTCTTTCGTGTTTTCAATTTCAGTTGTTTTACACTTTTTTCTGTTTATTTTTTTTTTATTTTTTGGGTCTTGTTTTTTTGGGATATGACATTGCTCAGGTGAATAAAACATGCGGTGTCTGTTCTTGAAATGTGGAGCGCTTTCGAGGCCTCCACTATGCATATTAATCAGATGTGGCTTATATACACATGATTCATGTATTCATAGCTCATAAATGAGTTCAAGTCGCAAAAGTCACAGATATAGTTTGGGATCTGTGTGGGAAACTTTGTTATGTTGATCGATGAAGTTGTCTTTGTCATGCCAAAGATTTGAGCAACTCCAAAAAAAAAAATACAATGCACAATAGAGTTTCCCACGTTTCCCTTGTTAAGCAAATTGACAAATTCACTAGATTTAATTTAAAAATGCAATAATATAACATATACAACATATTTTTCATAACAGTAAAGTTTGATAATATACTACATATATGTAGAATATATAATAGTATTTTAGAAAATTTTAAAAGTGAGTCACATAACGCCACGGTATACGCTCTTGCGAATACACCTAGTCATCGATTTACACGAATATTAGCTAAAAATATTTTTTTTCTGAATTATTTAATTTTCCTTTTATTTTAAGTTTATATTAACATTGAAGCCGAAATAAATGTTTTATTAAATTTGTAAGGGCGATCATTACTTCAAAACGTACTATGGAAATTTATGTCACGTAACGCCATGTCGCATAACATTTTATACTAAGGCTTGTAAAACAAAAACACGAAAAAAGTTTTTAAATGAAATAGCCTGCAAAATTAACTTTCATTATTCATAACAATACTAAAAAAAAGTTATATACAAAAAGGCTTGCACACTTCGCAGACTTTTGCGCTTTTACAACTTTAAGTCGAAAGCGTAACGCCACGACTGTGTTTTTGCTTATATTTTTTAATCGGAAAGGTCGAATGTTTTCATCTCTTTTACTAAATAAAGTCCAGCTGAATTGCTACTCAGATATAAAAAAAACTTTTCAAAAATTTTATTTTTTCTAGCTTTTTTTACATGTAGACGTACGATTGTCACGTAACGCCACTCTGGAAATGCCCATATGTATATTAAAATCAATTAATTTTGAATATATTTACCTTATATAAATTCATTTTACATTTTAAACGTAATTAACAAAAACAAAATACCTCAAAGTAGCACTAAATATGATTATATTTATTTTTAAGTTGCTTTTTAATTATCAGTTAACTGTTAATGGACCTTTAAGTGCTGCTTTTGCGAGTAAAGATAAGTTGTGCAATATATAACTGGAATGAAAATGAATTTTACCTAGCAATATATGAAGAACTGCAAAAAAAAAGAAAGAAATATCGTATCTTCTATATTCTTAATGTAGTAAATAATAGCTAACTGATTATTAACCATTGACTATATAGACTGATCTGATTAATCTGTGAAACTTCAAAGCTTTCAATATGATTTCTCTATTTATTCCATATTATCAACAATTCGATCAACAATTAAAACTTAATTTGAATTCTATATAATTTGCCCCAAAGGCTCATACACACTTATTTGAATATCCCCTCGCCCCCTATTTTCTAACATAATTTCCTTTTGGCTATGATCGCATCTATAAAGCAAGGCCAACTGGCCTAGAGTGTGATTGTAAACAGGTTTTTACTGTAATTAGATTCATTTAGAGATTATCATATCGTCGCCCCTAGGCACCGCTGCCCCGGCACGCCCACATCATGGAAAATAGTTCTAACTTAAAGATCTTGATAAAAAAAAAATGACGACATGATCAGCACTTGTATTTGTTTATTCATATTCATATTCGCATTCGCATTCACATTTATATTCGTTATTCAAGTAGTTGGAGTTGAGTTGGGCACAGAGATAAGGGCTTTTTGTTTGTTTACAGTTTGGCGGCCAAAAACAAAATTAACTCACATAGACGCAGACGCCGGCAGCGATGTCAGCGTAGCTGCCGCTGTTGCCGTCCGCTGCTACGCTGAGCCGCTGAGTCGCTGACTAACTGAGCTTTATGCAAAAAAAAAAAAAACACAAAAACAGAGTGCTATGGTGGAGTAAACCCGCCCGCGGGGTACCCTGTATCCAGACAGACATCAGTTAAATACACACATTCAAATTAAGCAGTGCAAAGCAGTATTTGATTTTCAAGCAGTTCAACGGCCATGCAAGCAAGCAGAGCACCTAAGACGACAGCTGCATGAGAAATATTTACTTGAATAACCGGTGTTTATTAACCGATCGCCATTAAATCTTTACAGTCGATTAAAATGATCATAAAAAATATGCATATAAAAAATTAAGAGTTATAAAACTATGCTTCTAAATGGTTTAAATCAATTAACGGAAGTGAGCGGAGGTAATATCTAAAATTTTGATGTACGCTTATGCAATATATAGAACACCTTTTAAAAAATTTGAATCTTTAGCCCTTATAGTCTCCGAGATGTCTGACTTATGAGCAAGACAGACGAATGAACTCACGAACAGCGACTTGGTTGAAGATGCTAATCAGGAGTATATATACTAAAGGTGTTGGAGATGCTCTAATGACACCCTTTTACCTACTTTCAATTGATACAGGGTATACAAAAAATACGTCGCCGCCCCGTAAACCAAATACGACTCAAAATATCTTTTTTTTTTCTTCTTCATGTGTGAAAGTTATTAGCCAATATTTTTTATTTTTTTGCATTGATTTGTGTGAGTTGAAAAAAAAAGCAATATTGAAAAATTTAACTTACGTGGGGAAGCTTATCACAGTGGCTCCTTCAAATGACAGAAGCAGGTAAAAAATTGTTGAGATTTTTTTTTAATTTTTTAACTGCGCCCTTTTTTTGAATAATTTGTTCAGCAAGGCTGAGCTGTTGTTTTTGTTGTTGTTGTCGTTCTTCTCCTTCTGTTTCTTCGTTATTAACGTCGTTGTTGCTTGCACCGGCAAACACACACGCATACACGAAATATACACTTGGTTAGGTGTGACTAATCCTGTCGCCGTATTTTTTTCGATTATTTTTTTTTTTGTGAATTCGGCTTTGGGCTTTCGTTCTTATTAAGCTTGTACAGTATAGATACAAATAAATAAATCAAATGTCGCTTCAAAGGTATCGGGCAAGAAATTTAAAAAAAAATATATACATATATATACAAAATATGTACAATAAAAAAAAAATTTAATTCTTTGTTGTTGTTGCGTTCTTGGAGTTTTACTTCGTTGTTTTTCAGGCGTTAACACCGAGCGTCGGCACGTTGCAATCGATCGAGCACCAAAATCAGACTGAAGTTCCCTCATTCAGAATCAAAGCCGCGTTAAGTGGACGGCCAACCGGCCGAAGCTTAGACAACAACAGCAATAGCAACAGCAGCCGCAGCAGCGCAGCTGATGACGACAGGGCAGCGCTGTAAGCACCAAGCAGCAGAGATATGACCGAATACGACAGCAGAGACAGCAAACGACGAAGATGACAGCAACGGCGACGGCGACTACGACGAGACGATCGTAAGCTCTACGTGTGTATGTATGTGTGTTTTGTGCTTTTGCTGCCTTGGCTTGTATGCATGTGTATGCGTGTGGGTGCGCGTCTGAGGAGCCCACTATCAGTGCAGCGGCCGCAGCGACCACAGCCAATTTTTTTTTGCCTTTTTCCTGTGCACAGCGCAAAGTAAAAAGGAATGAAAACAAAAACACAATCAAGCAAGCAGCAGCAACAACAACAAGAAGCTTTTACCAAAGAAAACGACAACAACAATAGTAATAACATCAAACACAATTCCTTACGGCTTTAAATCAATGTTTACTTCTGTTTGTTGGCCGTGATCATATTATATATATTTACTTTCCCATAAAGCCAACCCCCATAGATCTATTCCCATGAATATAATTTGATTATACTCGTACATGTACGTACTGTGACTAACTAGAGCTTAAATTTCATTTCACCTTAACAAATAAAATAATAATCTTTGTGTCACATACTGGTGACTCAATGTACATATCTCCCGACTAGATAGACTACTATATACTATACTATATAGGCTACTATATATACTATATCGATTTATTATAATCCTGTATACATACGAATATATATATATACCTTTTTTTATACTATATTAATTACCTAATTCGTACTATAAATTTGTGTATTTGTTTTTACAGTCAGCCCCAAAAATTTTTCCATGTTTTTACAAGTATTTATTATATAAATTTAATTCCCTGTGTTAATTTATTCCCCAAACCCGATAAGTGTATTCAAACTTCGTTATTTCAAGCATTTAAGCATTATGAATACAGTTTAGAATTAACTTTGCCTAATGATGCGACGATGATAGTTGGACAAATTTGCATAAGGTGAGTAAATTCATAATTATACTACATATACATATACATCCATATATATATAAATGTATGTATATGCCTGTGGGGTTTGGCTAATCGATTGTGTTAAATATGGTAAAGTTGAAACACAATGAACGTGTCCAAATGTCCAGTTGAATTGTCATTCAATCACACAAATTTGCGCTTATAGGGACATATTTTAACTACAATATATACTATACTTAAGCAGGTACATATTACTCGATATAAATCACACTTGACTGGCATTTCATTTATTGATCATTTCGTGGGTGTCATTGTTGCAATTCCAATTCGTAAACTTTTGTCAACACGAATCTCGCCCACATGAAAATTCAAATTCAAATTCAAATTGAAATCAAAGAAAAATTACTCATCCAGACGCTGCGCAGACGCAGACGCAGACACATACACAGACGTCGTGGCTAGACTGCAGCCGATAAACGATAAACGAAAAACGATTGACGATAGATGATAGACAAGAACGTGACCAGTTAAGCGGAGTTTCACTTGATAGCTGCATTTGGCCAGTTGCCATAGATCTTCTGACCAGTCCAAACTGGTACCCATAATACATATAAATACATACATACACACGAATATGGCCATAGCGGGTGTCTCTGTGCCAATTTGGCTCAGTTTTATTGATTTATATATTTATATAATTTTTTTTTTCTTGCAGTCAGCGTCGCAAGTCGCGACGACAACGCAGCTGCTGCCCACGCGAGTCTCTTGCCTCAAATCATGGCCAATAGATCGGCTCAATTGTAAAGCGGCCAACGCGCAAACAGCCTAACAGTTGCCAATTGCCAATTGGCTTGCAACTGCCACTGCCACTGGCACTGGCACTGGACCTGGCCAGCTTCAACTTCAAATTCAGCTGTGGCGTCATCATTTTGGTCTCCAGGAGTTGGAGTAACTTGATTTGCTGAGGTGGTCAGGCGAGTTCAGATGCTGCTCAAAATTGATTCATGTGCATGAGTCATCATCATCCGAATCATACACGAAGCGAGCCATTTTATCAGGAGGCCAGCATCCCAATTGGCCATGCAGAAGGCAGGCACGCAAAGAGAAAGAGAGAGGAGAGGGGAGAGAGATAAAATAACTAAAGACACTCAGCAACTACCGACTGCTATATACTCTGTGTCCAGTGCAATAATTTAATTTTTTTAAAGCTCCTATACTATACAAATTTAACATATTATTGTTAAAAGCTATTAGGCAGAGACCTTAAATATAAATAAACATGAAAGAGTACTAAAGTCGAGTATACCCAAATGTGGAACAGTACTTTGTCTAAGATTCCCCAAAAACATCAATTCGTATATACACATTTATATCAAACAGTGTTATATTTAAATATCAAGCAATATCTTCAAGACCTTGTCATTTTAACAATTTTCGGGGATGATTGGACGAATATCGGAAATTTGAAATAAACTGCAATCTGTGTATGGTATACAGAAGCCCACACACTATATTTGTTGTCCCTAGTTCTTATAATCTCCGAGATCTTAAGTAACATTCAGCATATTTGACAAATGCTGAAAAATACTGTGTAAATGCGATTTTTTTGCGTGTTGTTTTCGTTGTTGTAGATCATGTCAAAATGCTGCAATTATTATAAATGCAGCATATTGAACAAAGTCGCATTCACGATTTAATCGATGATTGCAAATTTTAACTCGATAGTGTCATTTTTTTAAGTCTGGTAATCTTAAAATGTTGAATATTTTGGGGGAGTGCGAACAAGTATGATTTGAAATTCTTCCATCATATTGGCCTCCTCCTCTTATTGTAATATTTGCAGTTTAAATTTTCAACAATGGTCATTATTATTAGCATTTTATTATCCATTTTAGCTTATATTGCTAAAATACCAAATTCACTCAGCTGTGTATGCATATGTATGTATAAGTACACACATATGTCAAATTAAAACAAAAAACAGCTGGTCAAATGCTGAAATGTGTAGTGTAAACAGACAGGGTTAAATCGACTCGACTATTGATGTACTAATCAGGAATATAAGTATATACTTTATAATGTCGGAGATGCGTTTTTTTGCCTGCTATATTGCTTTATGATTCCACTTTATCCATATTAAATTAATTCAGGGTGTACAAATGGGCATTTTTTTTTTTATTTCTTATCTAGGGTATTAACGAATACCCCTTACAAAGTTGCTTGCACCAGGCTTTATAGACTGACATTGCACAAAAATCTAATATACTCTTTATAAATCTTATTTATATACTATTCTATATAAACATGGCTCAGACAGCGAGTCAGAATAAAGCTGCGTCGGCGCGACGTTTCGGTCGCTGTCGCTGTCGCTACCGCTGCCGCAGTCGCAGTCGCTGTTAGCGTGGGCTGATTAACGTCTGCTGCTATTTTTGTACAAATTTTGTATTTATTATTAATATAGATGTTTTCTATTGTAGTTGCTCGTACATCATTTGGCCAAGTTTTGAATCGTCGTCGTCGTCGTCGTCGTCGTCGTCTTCGTCATCGTTTTCCATTGATTTTTATTAACGACTTTTTAACGATAATTGCAAACCGTCTAAGCCAAGTCAACAAACGGCCCACACAGTCAACAACAACGAGAACGACAACGACAACAACGAGATTGAGATTGAGAACGAGAACGAGAAGGACAGGACAGACCAACCCCATAAATGACCCAATTTGGTCAGGTTGAACTGGGTACTGGGTTCGGTTCGGTGAATCTCCGGCTTGTTCTCGAATGTATCTATCTGCCAATGTCTGTGTCTGTGTCTGGGCTTTAAAGGCAATGACTGACAACACGTCCAGAAACATCGGAGAGGCAATGAACTTGCAACAGGTGGTTTAAAGACAAAGAGAAAACACGACCAAAACTAGACAATGCAGAGTTTTACGAAACAATATGGAAATATATACTAGAAAAAAGAGTTATTCATTTCCAATGTGACCATACTGAAGGGTTTTTTTACTAATTACGCTAAATTCAGACATTTGACAAGTCAAAAACATTTCATTTATTTGAGCAATTTTAATAAAATATAATCATTCTATGAATACAAAACCAAACACACTTATACTAGAAATACGTTCGGGGTAGAAAACCCCACTTTTTTTTAAAACCCGAAAGCCAAAGTTATTGAATATAATACATATACATATATATATATATATAGTTTCACATCACTTACCATTTTTCTCAGCAATTCCTCGTTTTGTATAGCACCCAAATCGCATTCCAATTCCATGGTAACAAAGTTGCAACTTTTGGTGGCGACTCCTGCAAAAGGAAAACCATTCAAATGCACATAAGTAAGTAATGTTCAAATGTCAGTTGAAGGCGGCAGTTAACTGGCAACTGATGATGTAATTCGCTATATATACCTTGCCTCTACAAAATGCATATAAGCTGGTATGATTAACTTGTGAATATTTAGTATATTATATGACAGTTAACTACATATACAACTTTTAATCTTCTAATCTCTAGTCCTAATGTATTGCTTAACCTAAAATAACTAAATAATGAGAGCCTTGATCTCATCTATATATATAAAACTATTATCTAATAAATTTATTATCTTGTATTTTTATATACAGGAGCTTAGCTTCGAAGCAAATGAACCGATCCTTATGAAGATTTTTGGGGATTAGGATCACTTCTCCTCCTATTTGAGCCGTAATACAGGATAATACGGGAAATTTAGATATCTAATGAAATTTTCGTAGCGGAATGACGGGACTTGGTATATATATATAGCTGGAGGTAGCAGGAAAAGTAAAGTAAAAAAGGAAGTACGAGGATTTTCCCCAAAAATTGTAAGAAAAATTCATCAATCATTTTATTTATGTATGCAGTTATTCAATATATAAACAGACGATTCGATCTAGCACTCTAATTTGTGCCTTTTGAAACTCCAAAATCCTTACACTGGATATCTTGTAGTCCATCAGTTGCGATTAAAGTGTATGTTACTTGTTGCTACTACAATTTCGAATGCATTTTTCATTATTTTGTCGTTGTTGTTGTTGTTATTGTTATTGTCGATGCGGTTTCTCAAGTGTACATAGATAGATTCGTTAATATTATTTTCAATTTATCATGATTTGGGTTTGTGTGTGTTTTTGAGCATGTTTTATTGCCACTCCGGCGTGGCGACGAGGCGAACCAGATCCCCCAAGTCCAAGTCCCCAAGTCCCCAAGTGCCCAAGTCTCTCCCAAACAAGTTGTGACATTTCCCCGTAAATGGTTAAAATCCAACATGGCAAATGACAGTTTCCATATTGTTGTTATTGTAATTGTTATTGTAACTGCAATTGTTGTTGTTGTTATTTGTTTTTGTTGCCTATTGGATTGACAGTTGTGATTAGTTAGTGCGGCCGCCAGCGGCGTCTCATTTTGGTTTCAGTTTTGGTTAACATCAACGATGTTCGGTCAAACGGCAATTGAAATCTACAGCACGTTCTCAAAGGGGGGCGCAACGGTACGGCGCATGGTGTGGTATAGGGGGGGACAGGGCTGAGACGTGGCAATTGCCGTCCGGCGGCCAAAAGCCAAACAAGTTCAAAACCACAATTGGGCAAATAGGCTGATGATTGTCAGCCAGCCAGTGAGTTGTTTGAGTAAATAGAAGCCGGAGACGAAGACAGAGCCGTAGCCGGACAAGTCAACAAAATGCATTCCAAATTGAACTTGAAAATGATGAACACGAAAAGCTATAAACCACAAAACGAATCTATTGATGAGAAACCATTGGTATGGAATGAATTCTTTAAGTTCTATTGCTATATAGTCATAACAATAGAAACTCCCAAGCTATTTTTATGGAATAATGGCAGTTATTGTTTATATTGTGGCCCTATAAAATAGCTAAATTATCGTTAGTTATTCTCCTCTGAAAACCCTATTCTAGAGTTGTTTTCCTTATCAAGAATTGGTGGCACGTTTCAACAATTTCTACTTACATTTTTAAAATTATTTCAGCTCAAATTGCTGCAATATATAACACAAAAAACAAATGCAACTAATCTACAGTTAAATGATTAAACTAATTTATGTAAATGTGTTATAAATTAGTTACAATTATATGCAAAGCTCATGTCATAGATTTACAAACATAGTATGTTGTTTAATTTGGAATCTTTCAATTGAATAGATCAAAAAGAAATATATGTTGCTCCGAAATATATGTTCATATATGTGAGAATCGCGTAGGAAGGCGCGTGGCCAATGCCCCGAATGAAACGATAAACGATAAATGACAAGCGACAACATATTCTCATAAATTTTAAATGCTAAAAAATCTTGTCGCTTGGCTGTCAATTAAATATCGCTTGTTTATCAAAAGAAACGCACGATTTTGGTCAGAGATCATAAATATCGTAATATGGCAATGCGCTTAGCTTGTATCAAATTTGATGATTTGATTTTAAATTTCTTTTAGCCATCGTGAGTTACATTTGATTTATGCGGCGCAACAAAAAAAACACCCACGGCAGCCAATTAATCGATAGGCAGTGTCTTTCAAAGACAGAGGTAGCGACAGAGACAGACTAATGCGTAATGCGATATACGATAAGTATGTTAATTGATTGATTTGCCGCTAGATGGCGCCGCATAGCCAACAGGAAAACCACAAAACGCTTAGAACTTTGTAGTGGAATTAAACATATATGAACATATATATTTGTTAGTGTCAGAACTGTCAACTATTGGTTTAAGAAAAATAGTCAAATTGACGTTTAAAACAAGAAAGATACGGCGATTTTCGGCACGCCGAAGCTATATACCCTTGCAATAGTTTTTTAAGAGTATGTTGAATACTTTTGCATAGAATAACTCATAATTGACCCAATTGTTCCTATGGCTATATGATATAGTGGTTTGATTTTATTCATACTTGATCAGACTGTACAAATCGTAAATATACATCGATGTGCCAATTGTGCTTTTGATATCTTGAAAAACAAGTTTTTCATACAAACAATTTTCATGAAAATTAAGTAAATCCGATTGTTCCTATAGCAGCGATATAGTGGTCCGATCGGGCTGATTTTGAAATACAAACTACATTCGATATCAAACTTCATCTGTAGCAAAATAGAAACAGACAGACATGGCTATATCGACTCAGCTTATTGTCCTGATCAAGAATATATATACTTCTCTGACCCCAGAGAAGTCTCCATCTATGCATTACACATATCTAGACAAAATTATAATACTCTTTTGCAAAGGTATAAAAAATAGCTAGATATAGCAGGCAGTTGGACATGCCCAGATCAACTATTACACAAAAAACAAACTATCGCACTTTTGTATTTTTGAATAATAAACTGCAATTATGCATACAATTTATGCAATTTAAAAATAGCTACCTTTTTTCTTGTCCAAATTCACTAATGCTAAATCTAACGTAAAATCAGCTAAAGTGACAACACTGTCCGAAGTGTTGCAGGGATATGTACATACATATGTATGTACATGTATGTATGTGTGTGCGTATTAATGCATTTGCCATTCTCACCTGTTGCTGCTTATCAGAAACGTCGGCAAAGTCGCGGCTTTGTAACTGGAGATCCACAAAAGTTGTAAAGAATAAAAACAATAACAACAATAGCAAGAAATTGGCTTAATGTTAATATTGAATGTGTATTACTAAGTTCTTCAAATCACGGAAAGGGATTCAATTACGCGCCTGCGTTAATTTTCCAGAAACTAATAAAATGTTGATGATCGTTTTAGAGACGAGGGAGGGTAGAGTGTAGAGCTTTTGATTGATTTGCGGTTGCAACAAGTAACTGTTTATAGTTATTGTTGTTGTTGTTGTTCTTGTTGCTGTTGTTGTTACCGAAACACGCGTAATTGCAGTAATAATATATAAACAAAACACAAAACAAAACAAAACAAATTTTATGAATAGGATACACGCCGAAAAACCAAAAAAAAACAAACAAAATGTTGCTTAGCAAAATTATATATTTGCTGCAATTGTTAATAGTTTATTGTTGTTATTGTTTATGAAACTCAAATTGAAACTGAAACTGATATTGTAACTGGGGCTAGAGATGCGCACAACCGTTTGGCACGAGCGGAGGCTCTTAACTGATTGTGCAAGCTGCAGCTGTTGCTGCATTTAGGCTCGCCTCTGAGCAGAGAGATAGGCGCCAACAGCAGCAACAACAATAGCAGCAGCGCCAACAACAACAACAACAACAGCAGCAAGTAGCGATCAGGGTTTGGGGACTGGGATGCAGTGGGCAGCGGACAGCAAACAGCAGACAGCGGTCATCTCTCAGTCCCAGTCCGGATGTGGTTCGCCTCGTTGCAAATGTTGCTGCGTATTTAATTGTGCGTAGTTGTCACAAGGAATCAGCAACAACAATAACAACAGCAAAAGCACCAGACATAACCTTCAACATCAAAACACTATTAATGATATTGCTACAAGGACTTTTCTCTTTTCTAGATGTCCTTGTTTTTAATTTAGGTATGATATAACAGCCTTACAGCTGCTTAGAAAATAAGCAAGAGCATTTACATAAATTAAATAATATTAATGTTTTAGATCATTAAATGATTAAGATATACATTTTGCATTTTGTTAGATTAATCAGAGAATCATTCATCCACTCCATGATAAGGGCTAAAACTCTGTTAATAGGTCGAAATGTTAATGTAATGTTACATCTGAAGTCTTTCACAGCGAAATAAATCCGCCGATTTTCCAAGGATAAGGAATGAATGAATTGGAAATGCGTAAAAGGATATTTCAAAAGAGTTCGTAGAGTCCTTGGTGGAGTCTGTTCCAAACGATTTCAAATGCTATACGCTGATATATATTTTATGTTAAAATTTAAGTTTAAATAAACGTATCCAATTCTTTTTTGGAAGCTAAAAACAACCTTATCAAATTGACTTATTTTTGATTATATAAAATTAGTAACCAATTAAATTTGATTGTTTTCTAATAAAGAACATTATTCTTCAGTATTATGAATATTTTAAAATTTATTGATTGCATAGGAATGGAGATAAATGAATTAGAAGTATAGTGTCGGTTTGTCAAAATAGTTATTCTGACTAATGTAGAAGATTAGGAACAATAAATAACAATAATAATATTTGGCAGTTGCACATGCATATATAATATATGTAATATATACATACATATATATGTACCTGTGATTTAGAAGAGCATTTGCCATCTCCATTCCCCATTCAGCTGCAACCGTGTGGATATATGTATAATCAGATCTTTCAATGATGGCAGCCTCTCAATTTAAAATTGGAGACTGCAATAAAATCATTTTATTTATTATACAGAGATAAAGTCAGCCACATACATAAATACGTCGGTTTCTGGGCAAAAAAAATATAACATGATTCTTATCGTATTTATAGGGAAGTTGATGAGCTGTCGTTACTGGAACATTTGCTGCTAATGCTGCTATCATCCCAGACGCTGTCATCCAACGGCACATTTTCATAATCCTTGTCCAAGATTATTTTGGCAACATTCATTTGATCAGGGTCTACAATCATGTTTTCTACACCTGTTATTACTTCATTATCTTCACCTTCGGCATCCTCGGGTACGGTGGTCAATTTTTTTGGCAATTTGAATTTCTGTATTGTGGATTGTAGCGAAAAAGTTAAGAAACGTATTTACTTTGATTACAACAACTGAAATACCTTTTTTTGTTCGTAGGGAAATAACGAAGAATTGTTTTTTGGATCTATAAGTTTTCGTATTTTCGACATGTTGCTTACTCAACAATAATCAGAGCCAAATGATTTTTACATTTAATAAGTAAAAACATAAAGGAAAAGGCTAACTTGATGTCAAATTTTGTTTTCCTTGAATTTTTCATTTGTGTGTTTATACGAGAGACCATTCGCAAATTGAATTCATTATTTAAAGCCCCGCTCTACTACTATTAACATTTTCAATCTTATTTTGATATATTTAAATGTTGACTTTTCCAATAAAAAAACAACGATGATTAAATAAATAATAATAATGCATTTTTAAAAATGCAAAAAACTAGATTTTCCAACTTTAATGGCATGTATTTCCAATTTTAATTTTAATTCGATTCGCATAAACGGTATACCGTTGGAAAGAGGATACAATTATATATTTACTTATTAAGATTAAGATCTAAATATTTATCAAGATAGCATTAGATTTGATGTGGATATGAACAAATAAATTTAAATAATGCCAAAAATCAAGCTATTTGCGATATTCTCGAGAAAAAATCAACTCCCCAAAATACATAAAAAAAAATCTATGAGGGCCCAGTTCTTTTTTTCTGTAAGCTAGTTTAATAAGCTAGGTTTTTTGCTATACAATTATTTAGATGTTTATATATCACAAGAAACTGAATATTATTTTATTATTAAAGTTAGAGTCTTTTTATTTATAATAATGTAGTGGAACTGTGTGTATAAATGTGAATATATGAATTTAACTAATTCACGAATGCTGAACATGAATTAAGGCGCTGCCACCTATTTGCAGACGTTAAAGGTGAATTTTAAACAAGTGGCATCCCTCTAAAATTATTTTTTTAAATTTGCATAAGCAGGGGAGTTTGAAAATTAAACAAAGCGTGAATCAACCCTACATAATTAAAGTTCAAAGCATCTACAAAAATATGATAAGAATTATTTTCTATGCATTGATTGAATATAGTTCACAGATTTCTATAGCCAGTAAATTATCCTGTTAGCTGATCTTTCAGTGAGTTGATGCTGCTGTTGGATAAGTGCGTCGTCCTTTTTGCATACAATAAGTTGGAATTGAAGCAAAGACCTTATCGAAATGCAAAGCACAGCTCGAGGTGACTCCAAAAAGTAAACAAAACCAGAAAGATTTTGTAATTTCGGTTAGCCGAACATTGAATACCCTTACTGACAGGTTGTTACCATTATTCATTTAACTATACATTAAAAAGCGTTCTTTAAATGTCGTGAATAATATTTAAAAAATCAAATTAAATGCTTTCAGGCAAATTTTCGGAGTAAACGTAGAGAGAAATTTTATATATTCTCTAATCTAATCATGCAGATCATGACACTCAGAAAGAAAGAGCAAATTATTGTTGTTTAGAAATATAAAAGTTGTTTAATTTGGATTAGAATTGGATTTAACATAAAGTTCATTTCAAAGTATAAAGTATACATCACATACACTCAAAAAAAAGTGTACATCCAATTGTGGAAAACTGACGTCAGTGGTTGGAAAAACAGGATAGAAAAGCGCCATAGAAATTTTTTTATGCCCTGTAGATTTAATTACCACAAAGTGGAGAAAATGTTCTAACTTTGGCAGAGAAAATGTATCAAGGTGTATCATGTATTGAATTTATTTCGATATTTTGAGGAAACTTATTCTACAAAACATGGAAAAAATCTAATTTGATGGCCATAATAAAAGAAATTCGTTATTTTTTTTAAATTTGAATAAAAAAATTACTTTACTTTAGTTAAAGAAATAAGTCAACATATTTTGTAAAAATTTATTTTGAGCATAGAAAATTTTCTGCAGGTTAATGAATTTTATATTAATTTCATAGAACACCTGGATTTCATATTGTAGAAAATCCATACTTCCGATTATAAACCCATAATTTTTTTCAATTATTCATATCATAGAAAATATATTCGTACTGTGGAAATTTTCACTCCTTTGTAGAGATTTATACTCTGTTTGTAGAATTTTATTTTATTTTTTTTATCGAAAGTGTTTCTATACTTAAAAAAATTTCTTTTTTCTTAGTGTACCTTATGAACTCGATAATGCGTTACATAATCTGTGACATTATAATAATACTTTGTCGCAGAGTATAAAATCAACAAATAAACAAAAAATACTGTGAACGCCACATGGTCAGTGGGTTGTGCTGTTTTGGACAAAACCACTGGCTGGATATGTAGAAACCGGTGAATAAGATGGTGATGATGATGCAGTCCAGGCGCAGGCACAATTATTGTTGTTGCTTGTGTTGCAGTTGTTGATGTTGTTGTTGTTGTTGTTGTGCGTGTGCATTGAATGTCAACGTCAACGTTCAGTGTCAATCAAATGAAATCGTATGAAATGCTGCAAAATTCTAGGAAAACATTTAAAACATGCAATTGGCACAAGGAGAGCAGCAACAACAACCACACAGGGTCTTAGTTAAGCGCCTCGCAACATGTTGCCAGCAGTGGCAAGTGGCAACATGTGGCAAATGCCCAAGCCAAGCAACAGCTGCACAGTTGATCTTCCAGTGAAAGTACATTATGGAGAGAGACTGTGCCAAGAAAAAAATAAAACAAAAAAAATCGAAGGTTAAGCTGTCCTTGCACAACATGCCAATGGCTAGACATTGCTGCAGGGGTAGACGGGCAGTAGAGTATATGGGGCACATACACTGCTGACGTCAGCGCGTAGGCAGCAAGTAAAGAGACGCACAGCGCCCAATGTGGCAAGTGTGCCTTAAAAGGATGGGGCAACTTTGTGTGTGCCCAAAAAAATGCACAGCACAAAAATAAATATCACGCATGAAAAATGCACAAAAATTGATTTTAATTTATTTTAAGTGATTCACAGAGAGGCAAAACTGAAAACTGAAAACCGAAATCGGGATTGCAAAAATAAAAAAAAATCGCAAAACCTTGAAAACGCTAAATTTGTCGCTGACAACAACAACAGCAACATCAATAAAAAAATGCAGTTGATTTGAATTCCATTTGTGTGAAAATAAATTCCAAGTTTCATTTCATTTAAAACATTTATGCATTTTTTATTTAAAACTGCATACAAATTGTATATTATAAAGTATAGATTCTATATAAATTGTAATATTATAATTTCATATAGTTATAGCTGTATACTGTATGCAGCGAACGAATGCTGTGTGCTTTAACTAACAACTAATCAGTGCTAAATACAACTTAGTTATATTATAAAACGGGCATGCCCAATAGCTGTCTTTATAGTATATCAAATATATATATATATGTATATATATATATATTAGTTATATATGTATTGTATTGTATGTTCGAGAATGTCGTCGAGATGATATCAATATGAAAGCAACAATTAAAAAAAAAATGATAATAATTAATGTATAATGTATGAAATGTGTGCAAAATATATAATGTTTTACATAAATATCTATGTATGCATGCGTTAAAATATATAAAATATCTATGTATAAAGTATTAGTTACTAAATTGTTTCTTTTTTAAATCAAGAACAATTTCAATTAAAATCACAAAAAAAATATGGAAAATCTTTAGGAATGGCCTCAAATAAACACAATCGAATATGCTACTACGAAAAGTTCGTACATAAACATAAACAATTGCAAATAAAATCACAAAAAAGGAAATTAAAATAAAGCACACAAGAAATCATCGTTTAAAGGGAAATGTACGCACCTACATAATGTTAATACTCAAGTAAAATATTGAAATTTAAAAATGAACTAAACTGAACTGAAAAAATACTATAAATTCGAGACAACAAGAACGATTCGATTTTGGCACAGCTTACACTTAAAAGCTTATAAAATATGTGTATATATGTATATACTAATACTCTAATATTAAAACATACTAATTATAATAGGTGTGTTGCAATAGTGTGATCTATATGGAATTTTTAGTGTGGCAATTGAGTGAGGAAGCATCATGGCCTTATAGACTATATACTAGATATACAATACAATACATAATTTAATATATAATGCATCATCTTACAGACTACAAATGGAAGAACAGTTTGTCATATTAAATGAGAATAAAAAATAAAGGAAATTGCATTTGCAGTTGTTGTTTTTAGGGTTCGAGCATCTCGAACGCTGGCGGACACATTTCAATGTATACACAAAAATTAAACAAAAACTAACAAATTAAAAAAAAACACATCAAATTAAATTGCACACACATTGAGATTTGTAGTAGCAAGTACTTAAAGAACATGGAAGCGAGTGAGAAAAAGTTGTACGCATAACAGTAAGCTGTAGTCTGTCCATTCAGTCCGTAACGCCCAGATGGACCAGCTGTTGCATGGTGCGTTGCAAATAGGTGGGATCGGGAAACATGTTAAACTGTGTCTTATGATCGACGCTATTCCAAATGACCACATCCTCGCGCCCCGTCGTTACCGAACGTCCAATTGAGAACAACAAGCGACGATCGAAGGCTATCTTCAGAAAGCGTAGCACCTTGCGACCCAATGGACAGTCCGGCAAATAGCAAATGCGCGGAAAGCCAACGGCAAAGAAGGCGCGCCCAGGATGCGGATGCTCAGCGGTTTGCAGGCCCGAGGCAATACTGATGAAATAAAAGAAAAATATAGATAAGTTATAGTATAATATATATTTATTGTCAGGTTACACTTACTCGTAAACAATCTGTATGGTGTTTTGGCCCTCGTGTCCTGGCAGACTCTTGCTTATAATGCTCCAGGACATGCTGCCAATTGGCTGATTGCCCACCTTTTCGCCATACACAATGCCGCATACGGGGCACTCAATGAACAGGTTCTGCTGCAAGCGAAATAGAGCGAGATAGCATGATTATGATCGGTACATCAAATAAAAATATATAAATATCAAATATGATCTCTTGCGTTAATGCTCTCTCTTAAGAGCACGTTAAGTACGCTAAATATAAAATATTTATTCAAAATTCTAATTATTCTTTAGTTGACAAAACAACTCAAAAAATACAACGCAAAAAATTTGATTTAATTTTATACAGGTTAATGTAAAAAGTTTGATATTTTTTCTTAATAAAAGAAGCATGAAAAAAAAAACTTTCGAAAAATATAATTTTGTTTGTCTTGACTTACATATTGGAAATAAATACCAACCTTGCCACATTTAGGAGAATTTTGATTTAAATTTATTAAAATCAAACAATTTTTGGACAGTTCACGATTGCACTCACCTTATTAAGCTCGTTTTGCTGTGCTATTATCATGCCATTGAGGCACTGCAAGTGCATCAGATGCTGGCAGCGACTCAGCGATATGGCAGGATTTTGTGCCGAATGCACGAGTTCCTCCATGCACATGGGACAGGGCTGTGCATTGGGCCACAGTGGCGGTTCGACAACCTTTACAAAACGCGATATCATATCACTAGCTGGGTCCACGCCCACAATCGAACCAGCGATTGATTGTTGTTGTTGCAGCTGCTGCTGTTGTTGCTGCTGCTGCTGCTGCTGCTGCTGTTGTTGCTGCTGATGATGATGGGGCATTGGCAATGGCGGTGGCACTGGCGCTCGTTCACCCAGCGACGATGGTGGCAGCGATGGCACAAACACCTCATCACTGCCCAGCGAACAGTCAAGCAGATCATTCACAGATATGGCAAAGTTACGACTGCGTAGACTTTCCTTGCTCTCATGGCTAAGATACGTTGAGACGGTATCAACGCTTGGTCGTCGTCGATGCGATTTAACGCTATTCGTATCCGTATCGGAGGCTCGCGTTCGGGAACGCGATCGATGTGAGCCCATGCGACTGCTGCGCTGCGATTGCAATGAACCTTCCGAGCAACGGCTATGATGGCTATTCATTGAGGAGGTCAACATGCTTTTGTTGCCATGTGAAAAGTGCGCCTGATGCTGCATCAAATGCAGCGTTGAGCCAGCCACATTTGATGCACAGCTAGAGGATGCTGTTGCTGTTGTCATATGGCTGCTGCTGTTGCTGCTGCCGCTGTGACTATGGCTGCTGCTGCTGTTGCTGTTGCTGTTGCTATGCTTTGTGCTGCTGCCAAAGATATTCAGATTGTTGAGTATTTGACGCAGATTTGTCGTTGAGATTTCGCTGTGTTTCTTGTGTGGCTTCCGTTGTTGTTGTTGTTGTTGTTGTTGCTGATGCTGTTGCTGATGTTGCTGTTGATGTTGATGTTGATGTTGCTGTTGATGTTGTTGAAGTTGCTGGTGATGTTGTTGCTGCTGCTGTTGTTGCTGTTGTGTGTGCTGATGATGACTATGCGTTGCCTGCGAATGCCCATGCGAATTGCTCACTGACATGGGCAACGGATGCTGCTGACGATGCATCGGCGGCAACATTGAGCCCATTTTGGGCAACGTATTGTTACGTTGCTGTTGGTGACTGGCCGCATAATCATTGCCATTGCTGTTGCTCTTCAATTGCAGCGCCTGCTGTGGCGTCAGCTTCACCAAAGGATACGGCGCCTGCTGAGTGCGTCGTATGCTGCGCAATGGGCCGCTCGGTTGTCGCATTTGCGTCAGATTGCAAAAGTTAATGGTGTATGGCAGGCTGATGTTTGTGTTGCACAAATCCAATGTTTGTTCACCCTAAAACAAATAAAACAAAACAATTTAATAATTTCTTATATTATATAAAAATTCATTGTAAGTTTGCCGCCCTAATGCCCCAAGATTCAGGCGGACATGGCTAGATCGACTTGATAGTGCTGATCAAGAATATACATATATGTATATACATTATATGGTCCTTCTTATGACTTTTACATAAAATTGTCCACCTGAATCGTTATCTACGATGAATTCTAAGAAGATTTCACAATGAAACTATGTGTCTAAAATCAATTCCTAACCCCCGCTGGGATGCATAAAGATTTTAGGTTGACCTGTTCTGAAGTATTTAAAAATTTTTAGAACACATATTGCAATCATGTTGGGCTTAACTCTGATTTTTCTTTATACAACAAATTATATTAATATTTTTTTCCTTTTAATTAAGTTAACATTTTTATTTTAATTACAAAAAATAAGTTAAAAATTGATTGCTGTAACAGTGCTGTGTACGTTAACAGTACTGTATACGTTAACAGTGAGCACATCTGTAAAGGCGTTGGCAACTTTTCAGGAAAAATTTCCCAAGCCCAGAGTCGTAACTTTGGTGTAGAACCCGAAGCAATGTAACTAATCTTCGGCCCCCATGTGACACTATTAATTATTAGTTTATAGTACACGTTTCTATTTTTTTTTTAATTTTAATTGTAGGATTCAGACACTATTCCTGCGAACTGTTTATTTTACTGTGACTTATAATGCAAATACTATGTAAGCAAATATTGCAGATAATTATGAATGGAAAAGGAAGTAAACTAAGCACTCTGAATGATGTTATCCAAGTGATTAAGACTGGTATTTAAACTAATAATAATAATATTCAATTATTTGGGTTTCACATTTTGGAATAATATGTTATAAGTATTATATACACATTAACACACATTTATTCGACTTGATAAATTCAATAGAATTTCATCTTCTTATTTTCCCGTAACTAACTAATTTTAATAAATTTTCGTTAAAATATGCAAATAAACATTCTGTTGTAAGTAAAAAATATTTTCTTGAATAACTTCGGGCTTATTATTCCATCGTGATTAAATTTGTACAGAAAAAAATTTATTTTTTATCGCTTTTCAATTAATAAAGTTCGAGTATACGATAATCTATATACGAAAATTTGGTGCCTCTAGCTCATATATTCTTTGAGATTTCCGCCTTTAAGCATACAGACAAACGGACAGGGTTATAGAATCGACTCGTCTTTTGATGCTGATCAAGAAAATATATACTTTATAGGATCAGAGATGCCTGCTTCAGCTACTCTACCCCTTTTAAACATGTTCAATGAGTACAGGGTATAAAAATGGATTTAAATAGATACCGGGGGTGTGTTAAAAATAACAAAAATGGTAACTTACGCGTGCCCAAGCATCCTCAATGATGCACTGGACATGCATGTTGTAGGGCCTCCAGTCGCAGTTGTTGTCGACGTTGGTGCTGCTGCCGCCAGACCATTCCCATTTGGTGCCCTTGCCCGCCGGACTGCTGGGCGCATAGAGCATGCGACGTACACCAATTGTAAGCAAACCAGAATTAGATTCTGTGTCCGATTCCTGGGTCATTGTGCGGACATTGACATAATACTGCTCCAAGCTGGGATCCGCATCGCTGAGCATAACGCGGGTCAGTTTCTTGGCATGCGCACGTTCCAGGTGCTGCGATACGGCCGGCGAGTAGGGCAGCCATTTTCCGCCGCGCGACTCATATTCCCAGACGCAAACGGCGTGAGTGTGATTGACGGCACCACCGCCGCCGCCGATGCCACCAGGAGCACCACCAGCCGCATTGCTGGCCATGTTTTTAATTATTTGAACGCTCACTTCATTTTTACAATTGGATTTAGTTAGTTTCCCTCAATAAGTTAAATGTCGTTTGGCTAATTTGCGTGTTTTGTTTATGGTTCTCGTTTTTCGTTTTCGGTTATAGATCTGGTTCTTGTTCTCTGTTTATGCATTCAAATTCGGCTGCGATCGGTGCTGACACTGTGACACTGCGGCGAAGATGGAACACAAAATAAACAAAGAAATTAAAAATGGTGGCCCTGTATGGGTAGGGGAGGAGTGCATTGCATCACTATATTAAGTACCTCTAACTGCACTACACGTAACGATCAATTGCTCGGCTTGCGCACTACAACAAAGTATATACAGATTGAAATTGACTTTAATTAATTTATATGCTAATTTTAACATTTGAGCGCAAGCGCAAATGATAATGCAACAGGTAGTGTAAATTAAAGATAGTACAGTGTGACCGGATTCTAAATGCACTGCCAGTATTTTCCATGTTTTGTATGTATTCCAGTATTTTGATTGTCACAAATCGAACATTTTTATATCGAATACTATCGTTTGCAACACTGCTAGCGCCATCTAGTGTTTGAGAAGTACAAATAACCAAAAATGCAACCCTGCATGCGTGAAATGTCAATTTTGACAAGCAAGCAACATCCGCCGCTCTCGCCATTCCTTTACCTTTCTGACGGGCAGACGTAAAGCTGGTCTTTTTAAACGACCTGCAATATAATCTGCAAATTTTGTTAGCATCTTTAAATAAAACTGCGTGAAAATGGTTGTTAAGAAGGTAAACGCAAATACCCAACCAAATAAGCTTTAAATTTAATGTGCAAGTGTTACGTGGTGTTTTTTATTTTGATTTATTTTTTTGTTAAAAATTTTTTTATTTGTGTTTTGTTTGTGTTTGTGTTATACATATGCATGCATAATTTATATGTCTGCTGTTGCTACTGTGCTGTGCCGTGCTCTACTAAACTGAACCCATTCCCCGTTACAGCCTAGGCCAAAGAAGAAGCCAGTGACCAAGAAGGTTGCCCCAGCACCATTGGCCGTCAAGAAGCCCGTGGTTAAGAAGGTTGTCAACCAGCTCTTCGAGAAGCGTCCCAAGAACTTTGGCATTGGTATGTATTAAGACGTTTAAACACGTTCGTTCTCGATTTTACATATAATAATTAATTTGCAGGCCAAAATGTTCAGCCCAAACGCGATTTGTCCCGCTTTGTGCGTTGGCCCAAATACATTCGCGTCCAGCGCCAAAAGGCTGTGCTGCAGAAGCGTCTTAAGGTGCCGCCACCAATTCATCAGTTCAGCCAAACTTTGGACAAGACCACAGCTGTGAAGCTATTCAAGCTGCTGGAGAAGTATCGTCCAGAGTCGCCGTTGGCCAAGAAGCAGCGTTTGAAGAAACTCGCTGAGGCTAAGGCCAAGGGCAAGGAGGTTGAGCCCAAGAAGAAGCCTAGCTTCGTTTCAGCCGGTACCAACACCGTTACCAAGCTTATTGAGCAGAAGAAAGCTCAGTTGGTTGTCATCGCTCATGATGTTGATCCTCTAGAGGTGAGTTAACCCCTAGCCACAGTCGTATGTGGTCAATTTCTTCTTCATTCCCTCCCCTGTCGTGCTCAATCCAATGATGTGAATTTGAATTTCTTCAACTGAAACGTTTTTGACGAACGTTTTCCCCATGTGGTCATTTGACAGCTGAGATTGTTTGCAACGACATCCCTACCCTACCCTAAACCTCTTTAAGCCCAGTGTTCAATTTAAATGTCATTTTTTTTATATGAAAATATAGTTAACAAGTGGTTTGTTAAAAAGAAATGTGAATTTAAAGCACATGTGTTTGCATGTGACTGACTGTCACAATTACAATTTTGTTTTAGCAATGAAATTTCATCTACCTTTTATTTTAGTCTTGTAAAATTATTACACTCAAACGGTTATTTCAATTAACAGCGCTGTTAATATTAACATTATATTGCAATTAATTTGTTAAACTTATAATTGCGTTTTAAACATTTACGACAAAAGCTTTTTAATTCCACTTGATTTTTTTTCATATTTATGAACATTTCAATTAAACTGAATACCGGGCCTTAGCATATAGAGCACGTGTCTCAAACCATATTTATTTTCTGTTTTCCAGTTGGTGCTGTTCCTGCCCGCCCTGTGCCGCAAAATGGGTGTGCCCTATTGCATTGTGAAGGGCAAGGCTCGTTTGGGACGTCTGGTGCGTCGCAAGACTTGCACCGCTTTGGCCCTGACCACCGTTGAGAACAACGATAAGGCCAACTTTGGCAAGCTGCTGGAGGCTGTCAAGACTAACTTCAATGAGCGCCACGAGGAGATCCGTCGTCACTGGGGCGGTGGTATTCTTGGCTCAAAGAGTTTGGCTCGCATTGCCAAGCTGGAGCGTGCCAAGGCTCGTGAGTTAGCTCAGAAGCAGGGTTAAGTAGGCAGCAGCTAATGCACCAACTTTTTGTATGCCTAAAAAGTAAATGGACGTCGATTCAAGTAGAGAGTTGATCCCATACACAACATAAACAACAAATAAACATTTAAGTGTACAATTTAAAGCTATTTTTTTTTCTATATGTATAGTGAATGGCTAGTAGCGCTTGGAATGGGCAAAGTCTCCTCTTGGCATTCAATAAACTATTAAGCTATCTATTTGTTCATTTTTTTTTTGTTTGTGCCAAAAGAAAAAGAATTTCTATGAACCGGCAAATTATAAATACAAACGTAATTTGTTGAGTGTTGTAAAAGTGTTCAAAAATAGCAGTGGTTGAGCTTAACATTCGTTAAACTGTTACGGTTAACATTTTTAAGCGCTGCAATTCAAATCACACAATTGCATCACAAACGATATTCCAAGTTTCTAGCAAGAAGAATTTATTACTCGTTGCTACAAGCAAAATTAGTTATTTAAGCCTTTTGGCTTATCTTTTCTAACCACTTACTAGAATTTTCTAAATCAAATCTCAGCTGGCTTAAAATATCAACTCCTCTTTTTGTAAACAAATGCAAAGGAAATTCTGAACTTGTTCGGCATTAGTTTATTGACATTTAATTAAAACAAATATGATAAGAGTTATGCAAGCTTGTATGTGTATTTTATAACTAGTCATATTTTGGAGCGTTCCGCTTTGACATCTCGCATCTTTATGCTCTGTATGGCCTCGTTCAAAATGCTGACTACCATATCGACCTTCTCCAGTGTGGCATTCTCGCCCATTAGCCCAATGCGAAATACATGCTCCACTGTGGGACCCAGGCCGCCGCTTATTTCCAGATTGTATCTGCAACAAAACGATATTTATTAAGGACAGCTGCTGATCATATTTGGACATTACATACTTGCGCATTGCATATTCGGCCACCTTCTTCCAGTCGACGCCAAAAGGCACTTTGATCGTATTGACAGTGGGCAAGCGATCCAGCTCGTGTTGGACAAACATTTCCAGGCCCAGTTCCTCAATGCCCAGCTGTAAGCGAGCGGAGCACTCCTGGTGACGACGCACCACACTCTTCAAGCCAATGGCACAGAAATGCGCCAGTGCCTCACGCAGGCCATACAACAATGTGGATGATATGGTATGATGATAGATGCGCGGCGTACCATAGCAGCCCCAATACTGTCCAATGAGCAGTATGTCAAAATAGTAGACCTTTGGCTTGGATCTGCGCTGCTTGATGTGGGTGAGGGCACGTTTGCTAAACGAGATGGGCGTCAGGCCGGCGGGACCGCCGAGCGATTTCTGTGAGCCCGTATATGCCACATCCACCTTCCATTCGTCCATTAGGAAGAAAGTTCCACCCAGTGAGGCGACTACATCCACCACCAGATAGCAATCGTGCTGACGACACAGATCACCAATTTCACGAATATGACGCTGTAAGATGCCCGTTGCGGAATCACCCTGGGCCACAAAGAAAATCCGCGGCTTGTGCGTATCGAAGGCAAAACGTATCTCTTCCAGTGTCAGTGCTCGTCCAAAACTAGATTCCACATAGCGTACATCGGCACCATAACGGCGTGCCATATCCGCAGCCCGGTGTCCCCAGACGCCTGTTATGCCCATAAGCACCACATCATTGTCCTCAATCAGATTGCATAGTGCCGTCTCCATACCGCTGTGACCGGAGCCACTAACACACATGGTGGCATCATTAAGCGTCTGAAAGATGTACTTGATGCCCTCCTTTACCTCATCCATAATCTGTAAAAAGTATGAGGATAACAATATCATTATAGGAAATCCTTTCTATCATTTTGCATGGTTGAAAGGAATAGGAAGTTTCGTGAATTTTAAATAAACTCGATCTGATTTATACAAGAATCTACATCCCACATTTATTGTATCTATTCTCTGATATATCGGCGTGCATGCAGACAGTTGAATTAAACAGACAGACGGATAGGTTGAATCGACCCCATAAAGTATATATATTCTTGGTCAGGACAACAAGCTAAGTCGATATAGCCATATCCGTCTGTTAGTCTGTTTCTATGCAAAGTTTTTGGCTTTATCTTTAAGCTAGCTTGATGAAATTCAGCACAGATGCATTTTGTTTTTAAATTCAGTTTGTATGTTAAAATCAGCCTGGTATGACCACTATATCTTATAGCTGCCATAGGAACGATCGGTCAAAAATAAATTTTTTCAAGATATCCAAACCAAACTTGACAGATCGATGTAGAATTATGTTCTGAACTCACCAAATTTCATTAAAATCGGACCACTATATCTTATAGTTCTAATAGGAATAATAGGTCAAAAAGTGCTTGTATAAAAACTTTTTCGTTTTACAAAGTATCGAAACGAAACTCAGCAGCCCTGTATAGTATTATAATTTGTGCAATATAATTAGGTTTGATAAAATCTTATAGTTCCCATTGTAATGATCTGCATAATATTGCAGTTTTTTGAAAAGGCCATTGCAAGCGTATATGGCTTCGGTGTGCCGAAAAAATCCGTTTCTTGCTTTTATACCCTTGCAAAATGGTATTATTATTTTGTCTCGAAATTTGTAATGCATTGAAGTATATATATTCTTCATCAGGATGACGAGCTGAGTCGATATAGCCATGTCCGTCTGTCAGTCTGTTTATATGCTTGCTTTATCTTTGAGTTATCTTGATGAAACTTGGCACAGACGAAGTTTGATATTTTATGTAGTTTGTATGTCAAAATCAACGATCGGCCTACTATATCATATATCTGCCATAGAAACAATCGAAGACACTTAATTTTCATGAAAAGTGTATGAAAAACTTTTTGGTTTTTCAAGATATGCAAACCAAACTTGGCATATGATTGATGTATATTTACGGTTTGTACAATCTAACCAAGTTTGAACAAAATCGGACATCTATATCATCTAGTTCCCATAGGAACAATCGGTCGAAAAGTGCTCCTATGAATAACTTATTTGTTTTTTTAAGATATCAAAACCAAACTTTTCACATCGATGTATATTTACGATTTTTACAATCAGACTAAGTTTGAAAATCGGATCACTATATCATATAGCTGCCATAGGAACAATTGGGTCAAAAATTAGTTATTCTATGCAAAAGTATTCAAAATATACTTAGAAGACAATAGGCAAGGGTATATAGCTCGTCGTGCCGAAGATAGCCGTTTCTTTCTTGTTTTTTTTTTTTATAACTGTATATACACTGCCGCTCAACTGAATAGGTTCACGATTTCTATTAAAGTATTCAGTTGATCGGCAGTGTATTTTAACAAATGATAAACCAACCTGTAGACACTCTGGATGCATATGTCCAAGTACTGGATTGCACATGGCCTCCAGTACACGTTGAGAGCAATTTGATGGTCCTGGGCCCATCAGGGTCTTGCTGGGCACGAAGAGCGGCCGCTTAAGAACCAATGGAGGTGGCACTTCCATTATATCTTTTATTTAAATATTCTTTTAACAAAATTTTCCACTTATTTCAAGCTTTACGTAACTAAAACTCTTTGCTGCAATTGATGCTGCAGCAGTTGTTGTTTGGCTTATCACAAAAAACAAAATGAGAAGCAAATTACGCTTGCCTGGCGAGATTGTGTACTTAGAAATCTAAAGATCTAACTGAAACGATTCCACAGCAGCTCGTGCGGCTTTATAGCTCGACGAGCTATAGAGTTTCTTATCATTGGAATAGCGCTAATGAACGCACTTGAACAAGTAGTAAGTGATGAGCGCCGGCTCTTTCTCTCTTATCAAGATTTGACGACTCTCTGGACGAACTTACTGAGATGTTACTGCGTATTTAACTGTAGCAATAGCCTTCTAAAGGTTATAAGCTGAACAGTATTCTTAAAAACTCATCAAAGTTTGAGCTGACGGTCAGATATATGGTAGATATATTCATTAAAATAAAAGGTACTGTAGTTATTTTAAATGCAGCCTCGCCTATTTTTCATTTCAAGCAGATAAGCGTCAAAAGCAAAAATTAGATTTAGCTATAGATAGTGTAAAAATCTGTTTACATGTTTTAATAAAACTCGTATGTGAATTGATAACAAATTCGCAATATTTATTTATTAAATTGACAATAGATTTAACACGGAAATATGTATGTATTTTCCTTTATGGGGTCAGGCAAACAAGGTTCGAATGTCTTTAATGAAACCATATAAAAAAATAAACAAATTATGCATTTGCATTATTAAAAAAAATTAGAATTTTTATCATGACTAGGCAGCTAAACGTTTAAAGTAAATGCACTGCATCAATTTTTAAAATTTGTTAGATGCAACCCATTTTTCAAATGAAATTCGGAATTTATTTGTACAAAGAGTAGAATCGAGAGGTACATTTTAAATTCAAAATTTTCCAAATCAACGGAGGAGTTTGACCTAATACATATATAGTTGTATTAATAGTTTTTAATAGATTCAGCAGTAAACTCAAAGGGATAATTGCTAGCACCAAAGATTTTTGGGAAAGGTGACTTTTGAACGATACCAAATTGCTTGTAACTCCCAATTGGTTTAAGCACAAGCTTGTCATGGGTGACTATACAGTAGTGTATTTGAGAATTTTTCTGTCTAGGCTAGCAATGTTGCTCCCGAAACCGTTCCCCAAAAATTTTCTTATTTTGAACCCATATTAAATCATATTTATTTTGTTTGAAATCGGTTCCTTAGGCAAGTTGGAATCGTTTTGAATTTCATAAACAGTGCTGTAAATATCTGCTCAATTAACAGCTGTATTTAGCGGTCGCTTTACAACACTGCTACAGCCACTACCAGTCTGGTACTACCTCATTTATTTACGTTTTCATAAGTTGGCAGGGCTTACCAACACGTGCAAGCTGTAAACAAAATGCATTTCTTTTAAATTCGCAATAATCTACATGAGTTAACAAACAAAATGTCACGTATTATAGTTAAACAACTGCCGAAGCATGTAAGTAAACATCCGAGTAAGTGCCACCGATTAACTAACCATGTTTATTTAATCCATGCTGCAGATAAGTGAGGATAAACTGCGTAGTATCTTCGGTGCCAAGGGGAATATTACGGATCTGCAGCTGAAATACACACCAGATGGAAAATTTCGTCAATTCTGTTTCGTTGGTTACAGTAGTGAAGCAGAAGCCCAGGAAGCCATCAAACATTTCAACAATACATGCATTCAGACAAGCCGCGTGCGCGTTGAGTCATGTGCGGCACTGGGCAGTGAGGAGAAGCCGCAATCCTGGAGTAAGTATGCCAAAAACAGCAAAAAGAACTTGGACAAGCTAAAGGCAGAGGAGCCTGAGACCACAAAGGCCGACAAGAGCGAGAAAAAGAAACAAAATAAAGTTGATGACATTCTGGGCAAGCACAAAGATGATCCGGCTTTTCAAGAGTTCCTACAAGCGCACGACAAGACGCGCTCACTTTGGGCCAACGATGCGGGCATTAATGCTGAGCAAATAACCGAAGAGGCATTAGATAAAGAGCCTGAAGCGCCAGAAACTGCACGTTCTAATGGCAACGGCGTGGATGCCAATGATATCAGGGAGGACGAGGAGGCGGAGCAGGATGAATACGAAGAGGAACACAGCGATAAAAAGCTGGCTGAGAAGCCCATCAGTGACTTGGAATACATGAAATCCCTGATGGCAGGCAAGTCCGAGACTCCAAAAATTAAACAGAATGAGATAAAAACCAAATCCAAGTCGGATAAAGATATTGATCTTTTTACCATTAAAATTCACAATGTACCGTATAACACTAAGCGACAGGAGATTATCAAGTTCTTCAAGCCACTGAAACCATACTCGGTGCGTTTGCCCAGCAAGGTGCATGGCTTCTGCTATGTGGGCTTTAAGACCGAGAAGGACATGGCCAAGGGCATGCTCAAGAATAAGAGCTTTATCAAGGGCAAGCAGGTATTCTTTTCGGACTTTACCGCAAAGAACAAAGTAACCAAGGCTAATCGAAGCGGCGAAGGCGATGCAACACCAAATGATCCAACTAATAGCGGCAACGCCAAATGGAAACAGCAGCAAGAGAGTTTGCGTAGCGAGGAGAATATATCTGACTCGGGTCGCATATTCTTTCGCAATTTGTCCTACAACACGACCGAGGAGGAATTGCAGAGGCTGTTCGAACAGTTTGGACCCGTGGTTGAGGTCAATCTGCCCGTGGATAAAATGACACGTCAGATCAAGGGCTTTGGCACTGTTACCTATATGATGCCGGAGCATGCTTTAAAGGCGTTCAATGCATTGGACGGCAGTGATTTCCATGGACGCCTGCTGCATCTGTTGCCCGGCAAGGAGCTCACCAATGCCGGTGCCGAGGCAGATGATGAAAATACTGCCGGGCTATCGTTCAAGCAGAAGAAGGCACTCAAACTGAAACAGAATGCCCAAAAGCCAATTGGCTGGAATACGCTCTTTCTGGGCGCCAATGCTGTTGCCGAGTTGCTGGCCAAACAGTTTAAGACCAGCAAGGAACGGATATTGGACACCAGCGAGGGCGGTAGCAGTGCCGCCGTACGACTCGCTCTCGGCGAAACTCAAATTGTCATCGAAATGAAGAAGTTTCTCGAGGATGAGGGTGTTCGATTGAGCGCCTTTGATGATCCAACAACACAGAAGCGCTCCAAGACTGTCATATTGGCCAAGAATCTGCCAGCATCGACAGAATTAGCCGAACTGACGCCCATATTTAGTAAATTTGGTCCCATTGGACGTCTTGTGATGCCGCCCAGTGGCGTCACGGCGCTAATTGAATACTGTGAACCGTCGGAGGCGCGACAGGCGTTTAAAAAGCTTGCCTACAGCAAATTCAAGAATGTGCCGCTCTATCTGGAATGGGCGCCTGAACAAACATTTACAAGGACTTTGAGCGGTGATATGGTCATTATACCTAAAACAGAATCAGAAACTGAATCCAAGACCGAATCAAATGTGGGGCAAGAAGAGCCGAAACCACTAGAGAAGATCGAACCAGCGGCTGCGGAGGATGCAGATGATGAACCGGAACCAAATACAACAATATTTCTGCGTAATCTCAACTTTAAGACGGTGCAGGAGACAGTGCTGGAACACTTTAAGCATTTGGGCACTGTGCACACCGTTGAGATAGCCAAGCGCAAGGATCCACAAAATCCACGACAATTAAACTCTCTAGGCTATGGTTTCATTCAGTTCAAAAAGTCTGCGATTGCTGAACAGGCCCTCAAGGATATGCAGCTAACCAAAATCGATGGGAATCTGGTTGAGTTAAAGCGCAGCGATCGCGTTCTCAAGTAAGTAGTTCTCTTGATTAACTAATGGGCTAATAATACTTAATACATATTTACACCCTTAAACACAGAACACATGACGATGGAGCACGCCGACGCCAGGTGGCACAGAAGATACAGACTGGAACAAAGATTCTGGTGCGCAATATACCATTCCAAGCGCATCATCGGGAAGTTCGCGACTTATTCAAGTGAGTAAAGTGAATAAATTGTTCTCATCTTAGAAACACATTAAATATTCTTTGTGGTTCGATTTTTGCAGGGCCTTTGGGGAATTACGTTCACTGCGTATACCAAAGAAGATGACGCCCGGCGAGGATGCACATCGTGGTTTTGGTTTTGTTGATTTCATCAGCAAGTCGGATGCAAAGCGTGCATTCGATGCACTCAGTGCTAGCACCCATTTGTATGGACGTCATTTGGTGCTGGAATGGGCATCCAATGAGGATCAACATGATGTGGATGAGCTGCGCAAGCGTACAGCTGCCAAATTTGATGGCAATCAAATAGCAACGGAGGCCAAACGCAGCAGACGTGCCTTCTTTGATGTGGATGCGAACATCCAGCAGACGCCCGACAATGATGACGAAAATAACGATTAATATTAGTTAGTTATGAAAAACAAAAAAACTATAAAATCCTATTGACTAGGTCAAGTCAAATAGATGTGTGTACATGTGTATATAATACTTACCCAAAATGTTAACCGGTTTGAAACCCAAATAATTGGATTTTATTTGTATTTAAACTAAACTAAACTTAATTGCATGGATAACATCATCCAGAGTGCTTACATTACTATATTTTAATATATAACAATACTTTATGCTTGCATAGTAATTGCACCCTGGAATACTGTCTAAATCATGCAATTAAAATATAAAAAAAAAGAACAGTGTACTA
Organism: Hirtodrosophila alboralis; assembly: GCA_035043045.1. Classification (NCBI taxonomy): domain Eukaryota; kingdom Metazoa; phylum Arthropoda; class Insecta; order Diptera; family Drosophilidae; genus Hirtodrosophila; species Hirtodrosophila alboralis. The sequence goes on along the minus strand of JAWNNH010000763.1, from coordinate 385,723 downwards.
AAAATTAGTAGTGTTAAATGGGGGCAAAAAATTCGTTACTGCACCAAATGTATGACTTCGGCGCTGGTTGAGAGCTGATCGAGCACCGTTTCTGTATCGACTTCTCGGGCTCAAGGATTTATTCGAGTCTGAACATTATCCATTCCGCTATGCTTATCAATTATGTTATAAGTAGACCTTAGATTTTGCATACATCCTTGTTTTTCATCGGATTGGTACCAAATTTTGTATTTGGAAATTTTATTGTTCAAATATTACAAATTTTAATGCATATCGAAAATATGCAAAATATATGCAAAAAATATCCAAAAGCATATGCAAAATATGCAAAAAATTTCTAAGTTAAACAAATCAAAATATAATATAAAAACAATTCAAAAAGTGGGATATATATTAAAATTTTATTAATTAATATAGCAAATATGAAATATATAGGATATTATATACTAGACTTACGAATTATTCCAGATAATTGCTATTACAATATACTACTAAGATTTTTTGTAAATTATTTATTGAGAGGTTTAGCCGTTTCTCTCCAAAAACCATTTTGTATGCGGAAAATCTTTTTTCAACATCACAGGTAGTTTTGGAGCAAATTTATATTTCATGACATTTTCATTTGACAGGTTCCAGTCCAGACAAATCTTCAGCGTTTTGACTTAGAATATTATTTACTCTTAAAATAATATTAAAATCAGTATTTCTTTTAAAAATGGCTTCAAATTTATCCTTTAATTCCAATCACCAGCTATGCTATGAATAAATATTTGCATTGACTTTGCTAATGCTAGACCCTTGGCTTCTAAGGAAGTTATAATTTCGGCAACTCTCTCGAAATTTGATTTTATAAATATAATATATATATATAAAAGCCAAGGGTATATTAATTAATAAAATTTTAATTTATATATATATAACTTATAATTTATAAGCCAGTAGGAATGCCTAACAAAATTTCGGCCACTTCTCACATTATTTATGTAGGACCTTACAAATATGTGCATTATTTTAAAAATTTAAAAATTTTGAAAATTCAAAGTTGACAGTACCATAATATATATTTTCATTGACAACATATTTATTTGCATAAACAAGAATCTACGGGCATTATAAGTTTCGGATTTACGAGCTATGATCAATATAAGATCAAAGTTCGGTTTATCAGCTTATAAATGGAACATTCGTCTCGTCGAAAGTCAATAAGGTGTCCATATTTTCCAGCCTAGTTTTCTTTTGGGGCTGATTCGATTCTGGCGTTGGAAGCTGCTATAATTTTCGATTTTATTAAACAATAAAAAGACAACAATTTCTAAATAGAATATATTTTATTTTACGTTTCTGTTTATATAAAACCTAAGTAATTAATACAAAACAAGGCGAAAAAAAAAAACAGAAATTTATAAGCATACACATACATATATCATCATCATCATCAACATAATCATTGTTATCATTACCATAATTAATCTGCAAACGTTTCTTTTTATTATAATTATTATTTTTTAGTAATAAAGTATAGTACTAATTAGTAGTTATTATAGTATGCATGTATAATATATATATATATATATAAATATATGTATGTGTGTATGTGTACTCGTAATATTGAAAATATTTTTGCCATTTTCTTCTCATATAGTATATCAATCATCTTTCATCATATCATTCTCATAAAGATGCAATTATTGCAATAAGCAGGGGAGGTGCGCATGGGCGGTTCGAGGATACGCCTCATATCTACGCATATATGTTAAATATATGTATATGTATATATTTTTTTTGTAAATGTATAGATAAAGCATATAGTTCTTAATCATTTGTTTGTTACTGTTTCTTAAAATATGTATACGAGTATACGAGCAAGCAGCTAAAAGCCTAGAGGGGTAAAGGTGACTGGACTAGGACCAGCAACAGGATCAGATAAGTGTTTAACACTTTTCTACGCATGTATACATTGTTTTTTTTTGTTTTTCTTAAGTGTATTTGGGGGATGTGTGTATTTGTATTGGTTGATTGATTGGTTGGCCCGCCATTGAGGACTTTGTTCAGTTTCTTGAAGTTTAATTAACAAAACGCCATTCTTTGCCCTTAGCTCTGCTCTAGCTTTCTGTTATTTACAATCAGCAGCGTTTGTCTCTGTTACTGTGTGTGTGCTTGTGTGTGTTTGCGGTTGTGCGGGACATGTGAGCGTATCAAGCATAGGCCATAGTTATACATACATATGTTTTTCTTGATATATATGCAAATATTTGTTGTGTATGTAAATAGAGCTATGTAGAAAATGAACGCTTTGTCTTAATCCTTCTTGATGCGCGCCTGCAGAAAACAATAGAGTATGCCCGCCTGGGCCATCACATCGACAGTGCTGGCCGCAAGCGGATCTTTTTGTTTCACCTGCGTCTGACCGGGTCGCAACAGTGTGGGACCAAACACCATTGCCAGATTGTGCAGTGACATTTTGTTGTCCGTCTCTTTCTCGTGCACTCTACATAGTTTAAAAGAGAATCAAATTAATAATTGACACAAAAAGCTATTTAAATTACCATACATACCTTATTAAATGATCAAGTATCAGATTGATTGAGGACTTGTTTGCCTGAGGCAGCTCCTCGTATACCTTGAGCAGCTCATTGATGCGTGTGGCTTCATTGTTGTTGCTAAATGCGCTGAATGTCTCAAAGAAGCGTGGATATAGCAGATCGGAGAACAATGCTTCTGGCAGCTCACGCAAGAATGTCTTTAAAATGCCCGTCACCGAGTGTATATCCACCTCGCGCAGCAGCTGCTCCGCTTCATAGGCATCTATTGGAAGTATTGAATTAAACAATTAAATGATGCTCCTATAGTAAACTGATTTAAAATTTGCTTACCCGATTCGAATGCCTTTTTGAGCTTGGCCAAATCAGAGGCAGAGCCACTGACGCGATAACAGCCAACCTCGAGCATGCCACGTCGCTCCACTTCCCGTATGCAGGCACTGATGATGAACGGAATGTCGCGTTTCTCGCGTCTAAAAAAAAAGTATAACAATAATTATAATTTGTTTTTTTTTTTTTATTGTTATATTATCACTTACTTTAATACTTGACTCATTTTGGCACCAAAGAGTGCGCCCGGCTTGGTTGTGGCACGACATAGCTCGCCGGGCACAAAGCGAAAACTGGCGCTTAGCTCCAGCGTTTCGCTCAGCTTAATGTTTCGCGTGTGTGTTGTTTCAGTCAGCCAACTGCGGCTTAGCTGTAGTTGAGCAAAAAACAGGAGAGATTAGTTATGGTATGCAGCATATGGCATATGCTTACCTTGAGTATGTGTTTTGCACGCAACACAGGACGGTCCTTGGCTTCGTACAACAGTACGCGCACATTTTGACTGCCCTCAAGCTCAAGCATGAAACTCTCATTCCACAACGGACATTGACTGCGACAGACCATCTTTGTGGTGGCCTTGCGGAAATAATGTCCATAAGAGTCAACCTCAATGCATATGTACAGATCGGCAGGCTGTTCCAGGCCCTGCAGCCCCTGTATGCCCATGTGCAAATCACCAACAAGCAGGCTCTCATCGTTTGTATTACGCATCAGATAGGAGCCCATTTCAGTCTTCATGCCCTTCTGCATAGCCACTATAAAGGCGGTCACCTCCAGCGAGTTAATCGTGTTGGCTCCAGGCAAATTACACTTTTGCTGCAATGTTACAAATTATTTAAATTAGAAAAATTAATCAAAAAGATTTAAGATTGAATCCGACTTAATAAATAATGTTTCTTTATCTTGACAGGACTGATACCTTCGCTAAAGATTTACGCACCTTAAGCGACATAATTGAATCCATCCATTGAGTGCGCTCGAAATCGGAGCTGAGGAAAAATGTCATGATCTTGTTATTTGACTTATTGCCAAGCCGTAGCACCAAATTGGGCGTGGCCAGCACCAGCTGTGACTCCAAATCGGCCAGCTTGCGTCGATATTTGTCGCCGGTGCGTACACCATTTGCCTCAAGTATAAGCTGATCGCGCACCGAGCGTAAATTGCGTTTGACTTGCGAAATGTTCGCGGGACTAGATTCCTTGAGGTCAGCACTAGTGTCCGACTCCTCGAAGACATTAACATCCTTGAGCGGAATAAACCATTTGAGCTCATAATCGATACGATCTCGACCCAGGGCCTTATATTTGGCACAGGCAATCACGTCATTGAAGAGGAACAAATGCCGCAACTTACGATGACCATCGACCAGCTCCACAATGAACGAATTGCGCACCATGCGACGCAAATTGCGATTTGACTCTGTGGGCAGACGCTGATTGACCACATTGAACTGATTGAGGAACATTTGTATGATCTTCTGCGCCTGCCGTAATGGCTGATGATCTGGATGATTTGGTGGCGTTTCGCGTAACAAATCATTAAAGACAAGTGCATTAATTTGTACTCGTGCCACCGGCTTGTGCAGCAAATCCTCCAGCGTCAGCGATTGTTCTGTTTGCAGATTAACCACAATTGTCGATACAATCTTTTTAAATTGTGGATTATTCGCACTGCACTTCTTAACCGTGTCAATTGCCTGGCCATAATTGTGTAAAAATGCGCTGTACAGATCAAACATATCCGCGAGACGTTTGAATGGCTCCCCAATAAGCACATCGCCGCCCTCGTGTGCAACAATTGTCTTTAGATCGCCCAGAAAAGCTGTGTGCACCTCGTGCAGTTCATCGATTTTAAAGAAAATTGTATTTTCCTCCTCCTCCTTAATCACAGGCTGTGATGTGCCCAGCGTGGCGTGTATTGCACGCTTGTACTGCAAGAAGCAAATGTGAATATTAATTGACAATTGTAATTTATAAATTCTATTCCAGTTACTCACCTGTATCATCTTGTTTAGGCACTCCACATAAATTGTCTCACTGTGTATAATAGAGCTCAGTATGGAACGTATTTTAGCGCCACGCGCATTGCCCGAGACCTGAATATGTAAAATCAAATATTAAAAATCCATACAAACTAGAGACATATTACTTGATGTGTGTAAACTACAGATGGATAGATGGAGGGCATTAAGTACTCTATCTACAACCCTTGCACCGTTTCCAAAACATTTAAACAAAAGCCAGAAGCCAGCGTATATGGGGGAGAACATAAATAATAATGGTAATGGTACAGGACATATAATACAATAAGTTATACGATTTATAATGCACAGCAAATGGAAAAGTTCTTGGATAACAAACTGTATGTATTTATGAACTGAGACGGGTTTTCTCTCTATGTATTTGGATATACTTAAATCTGGGTACATAATATATACATGGGAGCGACAGAGTAAGAGAATAATATATATATAGAAAGGGAGGGCAACATAGTACAAATAAAACTATGCAACAATCTATATTTTAAATAAATGCTTATTAAAGTTTTTTATATTTTCTATGATATCAAAAATAGATATTTTAATTTACACTTTAGTATTTTTAATTTAATTATAATTTTAAATATTATTTAGCTCTTTTATGCTCTTACATTTATTTATTAATTTAACTTTGTATTAGAAGAAAAAGAAAAATAACTTTTTTATTATTTTTAAAAATGTTTACTATGCTTTTTGCATAGATATTCAGATCTGTTTTAATTTTCAAGCACTTAAAACAAGTAAAATTAATAAACAAACATTTGCATAATACTTGAGCTAACATTATATCAAATATTTAACGGATTTGATTGGCATTTAAAATGGGAACAGAACTGAATATTATTTCGTAGTTTGTTGCATAGTTATAAAAATAAATTAATTAAAAACAAAATGGAATATGCTATAAAGGTGTGTGTTTGTGTGTGTGTGTGTGTGTGTATTGCAAAAACATTTGACAACAATTTTGTTCAAAAATATATAAATATATAAACACAACTCAAAATAGACGAATACCAATTACATTGAACATTTAAACAAGCGCATTCATGTAAATCTATACAAATATTGTATGTACATAAGCATATATGTAGTACATACAAATAAACATATATATTTATATAAGTATATTATCAATCATGTATGATAACAAGACAATTTTGTAACTAAAACAGACTGAGAGATTTTGAGAGGCTTGAGAAGTGTTCGGTACTCACGAGTATCGCTGAAACTAAGTTCTGTTGAGAGAAAGTAAAAAAAAGACAAACAGAAATCAAAATATAAAATAATAAAGTAAACAACAAAAGAGAGGTGAAGATAAAAAAACAAAATCGAAATATGTTGGTTAGTACATTGGTTAAATATTAGAATATTAGTTGCTATATAAGTATGTTTTTAAATATATATAAAATTCATAACAAAAATTAAATACCTATGTCAGGATATCTTAATGATTTGGAAGAAAGAGTATCTGAAAAGTTCTCTTTTGAATCTAACATTATGTTTATAATAAAAGTAATCACAAATTCTTTTGTTAGTCGGCATTTAGGACAACAGCAGGTTATTAACTTGTTTAATATGCAACTTGGCAGATGGAAACATGGTTAAATTATATTTAGAACGTCAAATTGAAATTGTTTGGAAACAGTTAATAAAATAGTAATTACAACAAGTCACACTACAAAGCTGTTGTTAGTCATTGCGTTAATCAATCAATCAATAAGCTGACAGTCAAGTCTAAATTTCACAATTTATTTAACTGCAATTTATTACAAGGTGCCAACACTGCACATTGTAAATATTTATAATTTTCTTTATGTTCGACTAGGTAAAGTTTAACGTTAACTTGAACATTAAAAAACGGTCTTTAAATTTATTTTTTTAAGCGATCTTGAACCATTTATATTTAGGTCTCTTAACTTGACTTTAACTCTAAACACAATTCGAATATCCTACTGTATTGTTTGAAACTTTCCAAACTCCAACTGAATTACTCAAGAAGTTGTCCAACAAAACTCTGTATAGAACTTACTGCTTCGATCAAAGTAATTTAAAATCAATTTGGCAGTGAAGTCATTAGAGTGACTTGAAACAGAATGAATCTATGACTGGGATACTAAGAGCATTTGCAATTAACAATTTGTAATTAGTAATTACCAATTAATATTAGTTAGATGTTAGCTGCTTTAAAAAAAGCATGATTCAAGTTCTTAAATGCCTAGCTGCTTTTAGCAACAACAGCAGAGTTTCCTTATTTTTTAATACTATGTAATGCATTAAATTCAAATCAAGCCATAGATAAACGTAAACCTAAGCAGCAGCTGCATTTAAATAACATTTTGGATGAGCACGAACCTTGCGTAATACACCTGGCGTCTGTGATGTGGATGTTGACTGCTGTTCATCATGTGAAATGGTGCGCAAAATGGGCGGACCCTCGTATTCACCGTCGCTGTCCAGTGAACTTGAACGTGTCTCGTTGCTCTGGCTGTAATTAAATAGTGTAGGATTAGGATTAGTTGTGGATTACTATTTAATTAATAAACCAATGCGCTTACATAAAATAATCAATGTTCACATAGTTTGAGGTACGGCCTGGAGATTCGGGATCCGTTACACTTGTCTGGCTGCTTAGCTGTGCCATGGGCAGCGTGCTGCCTGGCGTTGATAGATCGTCACGACTAGACGAGGAGCCAGTGCGGCCGGGCTTAATGAATACATACTCCCCATCGCCATTGTCCAATGGCACGCTGTCATAATACGGCTCACTGTCTGCCTGTTGTGCAGCCTTAGCGCTGTCCGAGCTAAGCGACGACACAGACTCATAACTCTTGATCTGCACAAAATGAAGAGTTGTGTTTAATATACAGATATTAATTGACAATTAATTGATTAGTTCACTTACAACTTCCGATATGCCTTGTGATGCTAGCGATTCTTTGGAGCCAACGCTGCGCTGGGCGGCAGTTGGAGCCTCAGCATCGCTGGCCTGCAAAGATGTGCGCGACTTCTTCTCCAGACTATTTGTTGAACTGCTATCGGCGGCTGCCAATTTGGCTGTCTTATTTAAGCTGCCAGTGGGTGAAGCGCCCACCATGCGCCCGGCTGGCGTTAAAGCGCGTGCCGGTGTTGATGCAGTGCGTCCCAAACTGCCACCGCCGCCATTATCGTTGCTGCCCTTTGCATGCTCCAAACTGTCTGTCTTGCCGACCATTTTACGGCCCAGCTCTTCCATTAGCTCAGGCGTATTGGCCAGTTTACTTAGCTCGGGCGTTGTCTTTCTGTTTGCAGCATATTTGGATTCCAGATTTTCCGATGACTTTTGCCGCAATATATCCGACGGTTTTATATTACGCTCCAATGAACTGGCCGGACTCTCGCCTGAGCTGCTGCTTGGCAATGGCATTGTGCTGCCCACATAGGGCGTCTCACGCTTTGGCGATGAGGACAACTGCTGCTGATGCTGCTGTTGGTTGGGAATGGTAGGCGGCTCCACGCGTCTTATGTTTTTTGGCGGTGGTCTGAAAGCAACAAAGATACTCTATTAGTTATTTGAAGAAACATTGAATGTATCTACAGTGCTAGGATTTCTTCATATGATCGAGTGCAGCCAGAGCATTTTTAATTGTTTTTATAGTGGGATAAGATCAAATTTATAAAGTAAGCTTAAGACTTGTATTTTATCTATTCATTTATGTCTTATAAAATATATCGCAAATTTAAAATACCAAATTCTTTATTTCAAGTTCTTATAGTCTCCGTGATCTGTGCGTTCTTGTTTACATATATTTGCATATTTTTATAATCCCCTTTTACTTATGACTACAGGGTGTTTAAAAACTTTCAAGCATAATACAATGTGTAAATCAAAATCTTAAATTTTACTGTGTATTTGCCGTTATCTTCTGTGATATCTTAAAGCCTAGATTGCTTTTTCTCTGGATTTTCTTATTTTCTTTTTTAGCTACTAGCTCTCTACTAGCTCTCCTAGCGTGCGTTGCTACGCTACAGCTCTACAATGTCACTATGATTGTATCCTACTGCGCCACCGGGTATGCCCCAGCTATGATTTTCACACAATTTTCAAATACATTTTCCACCGACTTCCCGATATATTTTTTACAAAAAGTTTTCAGAGTGCCAATCTACAAAATAATAAAAAGCTACAGTAAAAATTGCAACTGCTCGTGAGTCGTCAATCAGTCACTCAGTCAGGCTGAACAGTTTTATATATAGAATAATTAAGGATTATCTTAACTCAAAAATCAGGTGTTTTTATAAATGTTCAATGAATGATTATTTATATTTTATCAAAATTGTATTAGCACATTTTATGTGCCCTTTTTTTCTGAAATAGAGACATCATTCGAAAACTTTTAAAGCGTTTTTCTGAAGAACCGCTTTTTTTATGAGTTATGACAGTCTTTAAGTAAATGAGCGATATGTACATATTTATTTCCTCATTGCTACATTGTATTTGTTATTGTTTTTCAACTTGTTGTGTTATGAGCTAATCGCAGTAAATAAATAAGCTACGCTCGCTCTTGTTGTTCATTTTGCACTCACATTATTCAATTTATTTTTCTCTTACTTAACATTTCATACTTAGGCACGTTTTTGCACATTAAGTTGCGTTTAAATGGAAACGTGCATATAATGTAAAAATGAATCTTTGAAATGCTTGTTCAGTTAGCAGGCCAGGACAATATAATAGCTACTTTCTTGATACTACTCACCTGGGTGGCATTTTCTTTTTGGCCTCCAGATGGGCGGCATAGGACGAGGCGGACATGGCGGGCGATGTCAGCAGCGGTGACAACGGTGGTGCTGTGACCTCCGATGCGGTCTTGCTGCGATCCGGATAGCGGGCAAATGTTGATGGCGGTGTTGGTGTGTCATTGACCGTTGTTGCAGCGGCAGCTGCAGAGGCAGAGGCAGCGACAGCGACAGCAGCATCATCAATGTCTTTGTCTTTGGTCTCCTTGACCTCAATGACGGTAACAAAGTGCGATGTTGACTTGCGTAGCGGCTGCTTTGATTGTTGCTCCTTTTCAGCATTGCTTTTGCCTCCTGCCTCTCCAGTGCTCGATTCCTGCTTGTTATCATTTTCTGCTATTGTTGTTGTTGTTCCTGTTGTCCCTGCTGCTGTCCTTTGTTCGTTGGCTTTAAGGGCGCCGCTGCCAATGGAGGCCGCCAGCTCTGTGATGCACTGTTGCAACGCTCCATTGGCGTCCTTCTCATTGCCGCTGTCTTTTTTATCCTCACGCTCAAAGCTGTGCTCTGTCATGCTACGCTTGCCAGTGGGTGGTGCTGAGCTTAAACCACTTCCAACCACACCACCCCCGACACCACCACCACCGCCGCCGCCTTCATTTTGTGTGTGTGTGTATTTGTTGTCTGTGCTAAGGGACAGCCTGTCCTTGTCCTTGCTGGCCGATGACGCAGATGTTGCCTCGCGCAGATTCAAACTAGATTTCTGTGAAGGACACAATTGAATTGTTGTATATGTTACTATGAGTGAACGTATGAATTTTAAATTTATCTTTTAATATATAAATAAAGTTGAATTAAATGTTTTATTTGCGTTTAATAAATGTGTAAGGGCGACCATTACTTCAAAATGTGTCATGGAAATTTATGTCACGTAACGTTTTATACTAAGGCTTGTCAAAAAAAAACGGGAAAAGGTTTTTAAATCAAATAGCCTGCAAACTTAACTTACATTATTCATAATCAAACTAAAAAAAGTTTTATACAAAAAGGTTTGCACACTTTGCAGAATTTTGCGCTTTTACAACTTTAAGTCGAAACCGACTTCTATTCTTGTCACGTAACGTCACGGCTATTTTTTGCTTATGTCTTTTATTCGAAAAGATCTCTTTTACTAAATATTACTAAATATAGTCCAGCTGAATTGCTACTCAGATATATAAGAAACTTTTAAAAAAAAATTTTTTCTAGCTTTTTTCACATTTAGTCGCACGATTGTCACGTAACGTCATTCTGGAAATGCCAATATATTTTTCTTAAACGTACAATACGTCAGAGAATTTGTTTTTATTTTTAATAAATTAATTTTTAATACTTCTCCCTACAATTCTATGAATCTTGCAAATTCATTTCAAATTAATATAAGTAAAATAATTTCAGGTAAGCTAAGCTATTCTCTTTCTCCAAAATCTGATAATCATTCATAAAACGTATTTTTATTATTAATTATTTATGTAAACTATGTTTTTTCCTCTGCAATTCATAATTTCTTTATTCAGTAAATTTAATAATAATCCAGTTAATGTTTTATTAAATATTTCACAATATATAAATTGCAATTTTAACGCTGAATTCATAGCAGATTATCGTGTGTAAGTTAAGCATAATCTTATGAGGCTTATGCACGCGATTTACAAATAGTTTCATGAATTGAATTTGCAAAATAAACATAGTAGTATTATTAATGAATAACAGAGGTTTCGATAGTAGGGGTTTGTTTTTCTTTTTATTATTAGTCAACTCACGATGACGCTGCTTAAAGTAGAGAGTTTAGCAAAAATTAAATATACTACAAGTAGAGTTAAAATTGAATTAAAGTTATATTCTTTGATCATAAAGAACAGATGTGATTGCTAACTTGTAGATTAAACGCAATGAATGGTTAACTTAAGGGTAAGTGATGAAAGTGAATTTGCTTTTGTTGGAATAAAAAAGATTGTCAAGTGGACTTTACAATGACGATTTAAATAAAAGAAGGTTAACTATATGATTTTTAAAAATTCAATTGAAGTATAAGAAGTATGTGAATTTCAGATTGGAACTTCGGTTTTTTTTGGATAAAAATATATGCTTCTAGTAGAAATTGGGAAAATACTTCGAAACCATGGCTTTGGGAGTCAAATAGCAAATGTTTATAGAATTAATTTTTGTATATTTTGCACAACTCTGTTATTTAAATGTATGTTCCCTATATCGTTTGTCCACTGTAGGCAATTTGCAACAGCTACTAATTGAACTAGTTCAAATGTCAACAGGCTCCTCAACTGAACTGCTGTGAAATCACTATGAAGAACACACATACACACACATACATACATACATATGTATATGCAGGGAAAAGTTCAAAGATCTACCAAAAGCTTTTAGGGCGAATAGAAGCTCTGCCTCTTTTTCGCCCTTCTTATTTCACTTCTTCTTCTTCGTCTTCGTCTTTGTCTTGGTTTCAATTGCTCATGCGAGGCACGTAACGCATTTCTCTAACACGTTGAGCGTTTACATTAAAATGCCGATAACAACAACTACAACTACAACAACAACAACTATAGCAAAGCAAACAACAAAACTGACAAATAAGCCAAACTTGGCGTGGAGCGTGTGCGTGTGCCGGAGCATTTTTTTTTTTTATATTTTTATTTATTTATTTTGGCCAAATTGTTTTTGGCTACGAAAAAGTGAAAACTACAAAAAAAGAGAGCAACTTTTTATATGTATGTACATATATATTTTTGTTAATATTATTTTTTTGTAAGAAAATTGGCAGCTAAATTGTAATTTTTTCGCTTATTTATTTATATTGTTAGTTGGGGGTGGGCTTGGACCAAGAAACAACCGGCAACAGATACATGTGTATGTGTGTGGATGTGTCCAAGCGAAGCGAAGAAGAAAGCGTGCAATAAAAGTTGACGACGAAGGTCGCACACACCCGCATATAGCCAGACATGTATGTATGTATGTATGTAGATATATGTGCGCTGCTTGATGAGAGCTGAGCTAAGCTTTTGGCTGCCTGGCAATTCGTGCTGTTACTCCCCCTCCCCCCACCCATCCCAAACAGGCATTCGTGTGCGCCATTTCGATACAATTATTTAGCATATTTTCAATCAACACACACACACATTTACAAAATGATGTGAGTGAATTGTGAATCATGAACGGCGGCGCCTGAGCTCAAAAACAAAAACAACAATACAAAATCGAATTGTTGTTAAGTGTTAAATGTTCCGAGAAAATTCTCAGAGATAATTGCTCTTTTTACGCCAGAAAAAATGTAAAAAGCTTAAAGTCATCTTTAATTAGGAAAATCAACAGGAAAAACAGCGACAATATAAACTGATTTTCTTACTATTTACGAATATAAAGAACTTAATATTAATCTTTAGTATTATTCTTTAGGCCTAAAAGCCCTCTTTGTATTTGTTTCTCGCCCCTCTCTCTATCTCTCTCTCTCTCTATCTATCTCCTTCTTTCTCTGTCTTCTATTGCACTTCAGGCGGCACTGATAGCGACTCAAGCGGCTTATCAATATAGAGAATGGCGCAAAGATTTGGATTTATAGTCGTCGTGGGTCTATAGAGCACTACAAAAGAAGGGTGCTACATAACATATACATGCATACATGTTTATCTGTGTTTTTAAGTGTTGTAATTTACGGTAAAGTTGTATCGAATCATACAGAATAAGTTCCGATCGAACCACTCATTAAACTGAACTAAACTTGAAGAGTTCTCCTAAACGAACGAATTGAACGAACTAGTGTAAGACCCTTTCATTGTGGTGCATCAAAAAATGAACGAATGAATTTAATTGTTGCCCAAATTGAACTACAATGTGCAACTCGACTTTACGGTTTTGGTTTACTTCTCTTAATGGGTTTTAGTTAGCTTTTGTTGTTGCTGACTGTCTTTGTTTTCGCATTGCCTTTACTTAATATTTTTTACTAGCGAACAATATTTTATGAGTTTGTGTGTGTGTGTGTGCGTTAGTGCTTGCGATAAGTTTATTGATTTCAACTTGTGATAAATACAACAAATTGTGGTTTGTTGTTGTTGCAGCAACGCAACACAACACACAGTCAAACACACACACACATACAATATGCTGATTACGCACCCCTCTGGTCCATAATTTGAATTTCTCTTTAAAGGAAGACATGCTCCTTACAGCAGCAGCGCCACTGTTTCAGTGTGTCTTCCTTTTTCTCCTACTCTTTCTTCTGCTGCTTCTTCTTCCTTTTTGTTATTGTTGTTGTTAGTGCGTTGCCCACGCAATTGCAATTTCAAAACGAGCAAAAACGAAACGAACGAGACACAAACACGAAGCACGAACACGAACACGAACGCGAAGCTATTGATAAACGAGCTCCGCCCTGCGGCGGCAAGAACAACAACTAAGAATTAAGGCAAAAAGGCAAAAGGCAACCAACGTCGACGGCGACGTTGACTGTGACGGAGACTGTGACGTTGACGGCGACGTTGACCACGAATTTTGAGTCAACCGCACAAGTTAACGTCTTGTACGCCCAAAAACGGATTTTGCCAAAAAACACAGCACAATTTTTTTTTATTAACTTTTTTAATTATTTTACGTAATTTGTGTACTTTCTTTGCAATTATTGTTATTATGACAATGCATTGGCACTTTATTGTTTCAGTTCTTTGCTGATTCACGTGCGTATCCGTTAGAAGGGCGGGGGGAGCTGCGGGGCTGCACCTGACATTGACCGGGTACCGTTGGGCCCGTTTTGGATGTTGTTATTCACCGAATCTAGTGACTACTGCCGACTCGCCGACTGCCGACTCGCAACGGCGCGGGCAGCGACAATGACAGCGCTGCTCCGGGCGTCAGCAGAGTCAGTCGGAGTCAACGACGCGACGGCGGCGACGCGCAAAACCGAAAGAAATACAAAAATACACAGACGCAATATGAATAAAATGACTATTTGTCTGTGTGTGCGTAGATAACGGGGCAAAATTAAAGATATCGAAATAGTAGAACAGACGTACGCACAAACGGGCGGATCAAGGGGGACGTACAGACTACGTACGGTGTAAGCATATGTACATAGAACATTTAGGGAGGAGGGCAGAATCTATGGGGGTCCTCATCAGTGGCAACAGTTGAACTCTGTTTGCAACAACATTTAATCAGCTGCATTGACTAATAACCCTTGCAGGGGGGTGGAGGTGGAGATGGAGGAGCTGTAAAACAGTCCAGAACTGCATTAATAAATATTTATACTTCGATTCGTTTATATTTTGATCGTGTTTAAAACCTTCTCTACAAAATAATTTTTTAAAAATATATTTTCTTATTTAATCAGCCAAATTTTTGTAAAATTTAAAACCAATTTCCAGTTTAAATTGCAATTATTACAACTACAAGGCAATTAATATGTTAACATATGTATTTTCACCTTCATTTAAAAGGGGCTTTCAAGTGCAACAATGTCTGACGCTAACGTTGACGCTGGCGCCGCTGCCTGCCTGCTGCCTGCTGCGCTGCCAACAATTGCGCCAACCGAACTGATAATAAATGATAAGAAGAGCCAGCCAATGAATGGGCGACAAAGGGTGGACAGCGTAGTCAGCGTAATCAACGCCCCCCGTTATGATGTGCGCCTGTTAAATGCTAACGGTTAACGCAATCAGTGGCAGCAGCAGCAGCTCTTGCTACATTGATCTTGCAACAACAATAACAAAAACTTTGATAAAAATGATAACAATGAGTATATTAATAAGAATAACAAATATATAAATAAATAAATATGATAATGCAATAAATATGTGTATGTGTGTGTACTTACAAAGTCTTTGTCAACGCCTGCGGTTGCAGTTGCAGCTGAGCCATTGGCAGCGATGCTGCTGCCGCTGCTGTTGCTGCTTGTGGATGCTGCTGGATTGTTGGTGGCTGCCTCAAAGAGCGCTGTTGGATCACCGCCAGACTCGCGATATTTCTCCACATCGGAAAGTAATCGTTCCAAATATTCAACATAGAGCGTCTCCTGTTCCAGCTCCTTGCTAAGCTCGCCAATTTTAAGCTTGTGTCGTTCAAGACTGGCGCGCACATCCTGCTCCCAGGCATCGGACAGTGAGCTTTGTGGAAAGCGTTGCATCCACAAACGTTGAAAGTCATCAAAGACGCTCATTCTGTGTACAGCAGCAGCAGCTGCTAACTCCTGTGCAATTGTTGTTACTACTACTGCTGCTGCTGCGGCTGCTGCTGCTGTCGCTGCGCTGCTTGGTTAATATGAGCTAAAGCTTTGACTTTGACTTAAGCTTTTATGTAAGTTGCGGCAGTTGTGCGTTTGTTGCTTTGCCGTTTTGTTGAGTCGCCCTGGCCTGCCTGTGTGAGTGAGAGATTGTGAGTGTTTTTCGGTGGGAGGTACGAGGTGGGGGGATTTGGGGGAGCAAATGCTCGCTCTATCTCGGTATCCTGGGATCGAGCAACAACAACAAAACACTTTGTGTGAGTGCACGCGTGAGAGTATGTAAATGCGTATAGGAGAGCGAATGAACTCGCTAGCTTGATCTCTCTCTCTCTTTCTCTCCCTCTGAATCCTGAAACTACAACTACTAAAACAACAACAGTAGCAGCAGCAGCTAACGAATCAACAACAACAACAACGAGTGCATCACGACTTTTGAAAGGTTTTCAGTTTCAGTTTTGTGTTTCTGTTTTGTTCTTATGCTTTGCCTGTGCTGCACTTGTATTCGTTGTTGTTTTTGTTACTGCGCTGCCTTTTCTCATTCGTTTATGTGCATGTTGTACGTATGGATGTACATATATGTCTGTCTGTGTGTGCATGAATGCAACTATTACAAGAGATGCTTTTTGTTTTTGGCTTTTAGGGTTTTGTCTTAGTCAAGGCCAGAAAGTTGTTTTTGTGCATCTTCAAGAGCAGCTAAAAAGGCGCAGACGCATTCATTTTATACAGTTTTTTTTACACACACGCACACACACATGCAGTTTTAGTGGCAGTGCCGCTCCTGCTGTCGTTGTTGTTGTTGTTGTGACTGCGCCCCTGGTCATCTCAGAAGCACACTTACATATGCAGATCCTTTTTAGAGGCCGACCGACGCGCGGTATTATTTTTATATAGTTTTCTTTGTCATTTTACTGTGAATTATTTAATTCCAATTAGATTTCGTTTTGTAAAAAAAATCACTTCGCACACACATAAAACCGACAACACATACGAGCAGATGAGAAAACATTTGCATATACATATGTATGCATTTGTGTTAGGGATGTAAGAAGTCCATCGATATATTTGAACTATATCGATAAGTACGCCCGATAGTACTTTAACGAGTGTTTCAAGGCACTGACTATACCGCCGATATATCGATATACACGCTATGATTATTTGAAAGAATTCTGCAACCGTGGCTCGAAAATCAGTTCAATTAAGTGCTTTCAATAATATATTTTACTAATTCAATTATGTTAAACTATTGTTATTAATGTTTACAGTGCTTGTGAAACGTTGTGATCAACGCAAATTTTAACAAAACTTATTTTACAAAACAGCGAATCGTTACAAATTGGGTACATAGTAAATATATAATAAACTATGTATATGGCTTACAGAATATTAAGCTGTCACATTAATTGGTTAAGATAATATGGCTTAAATATTCGTTTTCCGTGTATGCTGCTCATAATAATTATCGATTACAAGAGTTATCGACGCAGCTATCACCCACGTAGTTAGTGTTGGTAAATAGCTAATGGTCTTTATTTACTGTTGTATAGCCTCTAAACCGTTATAGCTCAAATTTTTAAATTAACGGATTTCATATCGCCAGCTAAACTAAAACTGTATGAAATTAAGACACAATTAGCTATTTATTTTAATATAGATAATGTTTGGTTAGCACTTAACCATGTACCCTACGTACGTGTCCAAAGTCCAGTAACTGCTCAAAATATTTTTTTTTTATCAAAAGCCAAAAACGTTTGCCTAAAAATAACCAATAAACTAATTAATTTGTGCCAGCTGCTGTACGGAACGCCTGATGAAATAAATATATAAAAACGAAATGCAAATACAAATTCGAAGAATTTATTAAAAATACTAATGGAATGTTGGTATGTATGTATTAACATCTTTGAGGTGATTAATGCTCAATTCCAATAACCATTTACAGTTTGACCTTAACTTATTAATGATTAGGCTTTTTTTTATCAGCACATAGATAATATATGTATATAATTAAGAGACTTTTGCATTTGATTAGACATTGAGCTTCAAATACACAAATAACTGGTATTTACGCTTTATGTCGGCAAGCTCCTTTGGTCTCCGTCCGTCAATTAGTCAGCCATCAGAAAAACTTTCTACTTAAAACGTGCAATGACGTAGTCGTAGCCTAGAAACAGCCCATTGCTAATACTAAGTCTATCTAAAACGTCTTATCTTACTGGATAACCGCACCGCGCTGCTTGCCGGATATACTTAGACGCGGATTTCGTTTACGGCGTATAAAAGTCAAGACTGTCATTGAAGTTTTCCATACACAGTTAACTGTTCGCGTTCAAAACGCATAATTTATTTTTTTCACCTAATTTAAGCGCTAACTTATAAGGATATTTAAGGATATACACACCCACACACATACACACACATCAATAATGTCGTAAGTTAAAAAGTTATATTTTGTGAAAATACTATACGGAAATTTGTATTATAAAAGCTGTGAAAGGACCTTGCTTTTCTAGTTTCTGATATTTTAATGTATGTGAAACAATTATATTAAAAAGCAAAAGAAAAATGATCTTCCAAATTATACAAGGTATCTGCGAACCGAGTACCGTTTGTGGGAGTGCTTTTTTCTAATAGCTTTTGATATATATAAAACTCAGCCTCAGGCCAGAAATCTGGCTAAGTAGAAAGTAAAACTCTTTTATAATTGATACACGGCCGCCTGCATGATCTAGTATTTTATATAGGAAAAGTGTGTGCTAAGGTCCCCTTAAATAGGGAAAGTTTCTTAAAAACGTAAACTCTTTTGTAATTGATACACTAAATTTGCTTTTAATGTAAAGATTTGAAAAATATAAACAAAAATGTTTTTTTATATTGTTGTGCTTATTGGCATTTTAGCCAGGTACGAGAAATGTCAATCGATCTTAAAAAGCATAATACTATAAAGCTGTGAGATCGCACTAATTCTTTGATACTCCGGTTCTCTATTTGTATTTCTAAAACAGTTCCTGCAAGAAATATGGCATCATTTGGATACTGCTCGCTGTAGCAATTGTGGGCGTCACCTTGGGCCTAGTGTTTGGTCTACGAAAAACTCAAGAACGTCGCATTGGAGCAGTGGCCTCCAATGGTGCCGGTTGTGCTGAAATTGGTGGCAGTATCTTAGATGTGGGTGGCTCTGCTGCGGATGCAGCCATTGCAACGATGCTGTGCGAGGGCGTCGTATTGCCGCACAGCCTGGGCGTGGGTGGTGGCTTTGTGGCGACCATATACTCCAAGGATACTGGCCGCGTTGAGTCTCTGATTGCACGCGAAACCGCACCAGCGGCGGCCACACAAGATATGTTCGTTGGCCAAAGTGAAGTATCGGGCGCCCTGTCCTGTGCCGTGCCCAGCGAAATCTATGGCTACTGGCGTCTACATGATAAGTACGGCAAGCTGCCTTGGCACAGCCTCTTCCAGCCCACAATTGAGCTGTGTCGCAGCGGCATCGAGGTATCTCGCTATTTGGCCGGCGTGCTGGCCAATAATGAGGAGCATATACGCAGAGAGCCATCCATGGCGGAAATATTCATAAATCCAGAGACTGAAACTGTCTACAAGGAGGGTGAGATCATGTACCGTCGCATGCTTGCCGATACGCTCGAAATTGTGGCCAAGGAGGGTCCACAGGTTATTTATCGTGGCGGACGCATTGGCCGCATGCTTGTGGAAGATATTCAAGCTCTAGGTGGAATTGTTACCGAAAAGGATCTACAAGATTACGAGTAAGTACTTGAAAGTTATTTTCTAATTTTAAATTGAAATTTATTCTCCATATAAACTGTATTCAAGTACTTATGTATATAGGAAGCTATTTTCTATATTTTGATTGAAATTTAATATCCCCTATAAGTTGCGGTCAAGTATATCTCTTAAAATTCTACAATATATTAGTGTTCTACAGTCTACATTATAAACTATAATATATCTATGGTATATGGTATAAATATAGTGGTTTTAACTGAATTAGAGAATGATTATATGTATATGTATATCTATAACTATGAAACTACATAATATATATAAAAGACAACCATTGTGTTTAGATATCTAAATTGAATTATCTTGTATGTTTTGTTTGACCAACTTTGATAAAGATTATTAATTATTTAGTATTTATTTCTTTCTTATTATTAAGCTGTTATACTCTTTAGTTAATTTAAGTTTCCAATCAATATCGAAATGTTTTATAATTAAATTTCAATCTCCCGCTCTTAACCATCTTACTCTCTAATTTCAGTGTACGTTGGGAGGAACCTCTGCGAGCTCGCTTTGATAATGGACATGAACTGTTCACCTCCCCCCTGCCGACCAGCGGTGCCGTGCTGACCTTTATGTTAAATGTGATGGAACCGCTATATACAAGCAGCAGGGATAGATATTGGCATCGATTGATCGAAACCTTTAAGCATGCGTATGGACATCGTACCAATTTGGGCGATATACACTTTGAGCCGTCGGTGCGGGAGACATACGAGAGTCTAACTAATCCAGAATTTGCTGCAGAGATACGTAAGTTAATATTGGATGATAGAACGTTTACCAATATGACCTACTATGGCGCCAATTTTACCAATGTTGAGGATCATGGCACTGCGCACATTTCGGTACTGGCACCAAACGGCGATGCCATCTCGGTGACCAGCACAATCAATAATCATTTGGGTGCCAAGGTGCGTTCACGTCAAACGGGTTTCATACTCAACGACGAGATGGATGACTTCTCTACGCCAGGTGTGACAAATGCCTACGGTATACCAGCAAGTCCGGCCAATTATATTAAGCCCGGCAAGCGCCCCATGTCCTCAACATGCCCAAGCATTGTGCTGGACAACTATGGCAATGTCAATCTGCTAATCGGTGGCGCAGGTGGCTCCAAGATTACCACATCTGTGGCACAGGCCATATTGCGTTATTTTGTGCTGCACGAGACCATTGAGGATGCCGTCAATGCCGGACGCATTCATCATCAACTGGCGCCCATGGTTGTGGACATTGAGCCAGATGTACCCAAGCATACAGCCTATCATCTAAAGGCTGTTGGCCACGACCTCAATTATTTGCCAGCAAATAAGGCGTTCTCTGCCCTGACAGCCATCGGATTATTGGATGCTGAACCGCATCCGGTTTGTGATAGACGTCGCATTGGTAGCGCCGTTGTCATCGAATTATAAACAAATAGGAAGGTATCACACAATTAAACACACATACCCATCTGTTAGTTGAATGTACTGTATATTTTAATCAATTAAAATCCCTCGTATTTGTTGCTAATTTGCATTTATTTTTCTTTCTATATCTTATCACACTTATATTACGGGGGTATTTCAATAACTATTAGAGCAGTAAATCAATGATAGTGTTGCCTTTTGGTAGTTTTGATTAAAATACTTATTAATAAGAAATGTGTTAGGAGCAAAATCTTTGCTTTTAAAAAAAAGGTGTCCTTTCTTAAATTTACGTCCCAAAAAACATTTAATTAAGTCTATCAGAACCCCGCTCCCGCGATGAATTCAAAATTATTTAACAGGAGTAATATAACGTATACGAAAACTGACAACCCAGTTATCCATAAACTGGGAAAGTTTCACTTCAAAAAAATATATATGTAAAAACTGATAAACTAAACTTCCTTTCAAAAAAAGCAAAACAGTTTAAATATTGTTTTGCTTTTTTTTATATTTTGCCGTTTACGTGAAATGCCAATTGATCTTCGACAAAGTTTGGACGCAATAGAACTGTGAGATCTCACACTTTTTCTCTGACACTCCGGTTCTATATTTTTATTTCCCATAACAGTTTCTTCAAGAAACATGCACGAATCCGTTGAAGCTGCCGTCAATACCGGACGCATTCATCATCAGCTGGCGCCCATGGTTGTTGAAATTGAGCCAGATTTACCAAAGCATATGGTTGAACATCTAAAGTCTGTTGGCCATAATCTCAATTTACTGACCACAAAAAGAGGCTTCTCTGCCGTGACAGCCATTGATGTAATAAATGCTGAACCACACCCGGTTTTCGATGAACGACGCGGTGGTAGCACGTTTGTTTTGGAATTGTAACCAATCAGGAAGGTATTACACAATCGCACACTTTTTTCCATATCACATTTATATTTAGGATTTTAATAATTATTATAGCTGGTATCTCAATGATCGTGATGCCTGTCGATAGTTTTGATTAAAATACAAATATAAAATTATATTTTGATACAATCGATAGTTATATGAAATGACAATAAAATTTTATAAATTGTAGAATTTTATATAATCAATGTGAAAATTATGTTAATTATACATTTAACAATATGTTTATTTCTTATACATATATTAATAAAGAAAAACATTTCATTCTTAGAATGTCAATTCATAGAATTGGCATTATACGATAGAGTGATCTGATCTCAGCCAGTTTGTGTAGATCATAATAAAAAATAGAATTTGTGAGCTTAGCTTAAAAATAATAATAACCATTGTAATAACAAAAAAGTTCTTCGGAGAACAACTGATCGATCGGAGAGACATGACTATTATTGTATATATGCATAGATTTTATGAAGCTGACATATTGTACATTCAAAAACCAAATACTATTACTAGTTTACCATTATTATTTAAGTATACTATTTGGGAAACATACATACATTTATATTATGTTCTTACCATTAATCTAATAGATACAAAAGTGGGATAGGATCATACAGACACAGGAAAAGGATTGCTTATAAACTCGCTAAGCTGCTTAAGTTAATTAAGTTTGGTCAAAGATCATATAAACATTTATATAGTCATTGGTTTGATGCTCAGATTAAATTAAATTGAACTAGAAAAATTTGAAAGTTTTTATAGATACTCGCTTTAATTTTACCTTAGGACAAATGTTTGTTAAGGTAAATGAAATAGAATTCTATTGCCTTGAAAAAAATTTTTCAATTGGAAAAAAAAACTATACATATTACAATTAATAAATTTATAGAAAATTTGAGCAAACTGAATTAAAAGATGATTATAAAATTGCACCCATGACTAAATATACAAAAAAAAGGTTAATTAGCAAATAATCGTTCCCAGCTCATATGATATTTTGCAGTTTTCCTATTCAATTTGTTTCGCCATATGTACTGCCTGCAGTAAAAGTATTCAACGGTGCCAAGTTTTTTTTAAGACTGTCTTAAAACTGAGAAACTAGTGTGCATAGAATTTTATGAATACAAATAGCTGATGATGCTGATCAAGAATATACGAATATATAATTTATGGATTCGAAAAGGCTTATATTAGTGCGATTTGCAATGGTATAAAGAACCTTTTTAAATCACATATGGTAAAATTAATGAAAAACAGGAAAGAAACTGCTATTTTCGGCACGCCGAAGCTATATACCCTTGCAATGGTCTTCTAAGAAAATTTTGAATACTCGATCGATTGTTTCTATGGCACACACATTATATAGTGGTCCGATTTTTATCAAACTTGGTTCGATTGTTCAAATCATAGTTATACATCGTACTGTTGAGTTTTATTTTGATATCTTGAAAAAGAATTTCATACAAGCACTTTTCGATCGATTGTTCCTTTGGGAGCTATTAAATATCGTGGTCCGCTTTATTATAATTAATAATAATAATTAATTATAAAAGCATTTTCCAAGGGTATAAATATAATTTGAAATAACGAAATGAATATGATGTCAATCCATCGAATGTAAATTTCGTGTACATTGTTTTTAGCTATTTGATACAAAATCAAATAAGTTGATTCGACATAAGAACATTGAACAGATACTGCAATGGGTATATTGAGATATAGTACATCCTTAAGGATGTTGTACAATAACTTTATATGCATAGCAAAAATATAAAATATTTGATTTGTATATTTAGGTTATCACTAAGCTACGTAATTTAGTTAAGGTATCAAATTAACAAGAAATGATGCAGCGCCATGAAATATACATTCGCAATATAAAACGAATTCAGAGCAAATTATGCAAATATTCGACACAAAATTTGGGCATTGAAAATAAAGTTTGCTAATAACACTAGTTTACAAATTTGATTTTTATCGAAGGTGCTGGGATCTAAAATACATCAAAAAAGTCATTGAGGACCCAGCACTTTTTGCTGTAAACTAGTGTAATTGGGGAACAATGTTTAGACAGAAATTTGCTTTTACGAAAATCTGTTTTTCGTTGATTTTTGAGTTCTGTTATTGAAAGAAGAGAACTGAAAGAAGAGAATTGGAGAGTTCTGACTAAAAACTTATTTTATGCTGTGTAAACTCTGTAAAAAAAATGACAATTATACATTTTGGTGGCGCTGCTAAATCGTGTTATGTGTGTGGAAAGTATTGAATTAGTCATCATCTTCAATGCGTTTACCACGTTGTTTGGCCATTTTTCGCTTCTTAAGCGCGGCCTCCATCCGCATATCTTCCAAATCCTCTTGTATACCTGTATAAAAAAAATTAAATTGGATTAGGGAAACGGAGCTGCTGTAATTTGTATAAGAAACTCACCTAATTTCTTACTAATAAACTCCTCTCGTTGAACTTGAGCAAAGCTGGATTCCATACGATCATCGTCATCATCTAAATCGCGATAGCGACGTTTATCATAACCAAATATATCGCGTATGTGGGATGATATGTCCTCCTCACAATCGCCATCATCAATAAAGTCATCCAAATCCGAATCATATTCCGAATCATCATCGTAAATGCGACGACCTGGGAATAAAAGTAAATTAATATGTAACCAAAGTTGTTGCATTTAATAAATCAAGGATACGAACGTTTCTCCTTATGTTATTTAGCTGTGTATCATTAAAAAGTTTTCAAAATATTTTGTCAGTCCGCTTTAGATTTTGATAATTAATTATATTATTGTTAACCTTCTTAAAAAATGTATTTTTTTTTTGTCGTTCATTTTTAAACTAGATTCTTTTTAAAAGTTATTTGGGATTGAATTAAAAATTGTACATCAAAATATGCCTGCTTGAAAGAAAACTATTTTCCAGGAGTTTCGGAATTTTGTACCACTCTTCAAACATTTTTTGTCGGATCGACCAATTTGAAATATTCAGCATACAAGAATTTTGCAAAATCTGTTCTCTTTACACGCCCACTTACGTTTGACTGGTGGCTCGGATGGCTTGCGTCCAGGTGGCTTGCTCCGACCACTTCCACTGGCACTCCCACTGGGAACATCATTTTTGCGTCCTGTACGCTGCACATCAGCTGGCGGAAAAGCGCGTGTCTTGGCTGGTTCACGCGGCGGAAAATCGCGTGTGGCGCCTGGTTTGGTAGCAGCATATGGATTACGTGATGGGACTTTGGCATTTGACTTTGAGCCGGAAGCAGTAACAGTAGCAGTATCAGTAGCAGTTGCAATAGCACCTGATGCTGATTTTGTAGCAACAGCAGCAGTTGATGCTGGTTTAGAGGCGATATTGTTGATTGGACGTTTGGTGATGCCGCCTGCGCCAACACTAGCACTACCTCCTCCACTAGCTCCACTACTGCTAGTTGAAGGCTTCGCAACTTTGCTCTTGCCAGGCAATACCGATGAATGACGATTTTCGGTAGATCTGGGTTCAGAAATAGTGGGCGTAGCTGGAGGTTTATCTGGTTTGCTTAACTTTGGTATGCGTCCAATTGACTCTTGGCGTGGCTGACCGGCAGAATTCTCTTTGCGCTGATCCTTAGTCTTGGCCTCCTCTTCGCGCTTGCGATCGCGCTCGGCACGTTGCTCCTTCCACCGCTGACGCTCCTCCTGTTCACGCTTTTCACGTGCCGATAGCAGACGCTCGGGTTCCTTTTTCTTTTCGGGCATGGCAAAGTTAACTGGTTCGTGCTGCTTTTTCTCGGCGAGACGCATCAATGTATGAAAGTCAATTGGCGGTGGCGCTGGCGGTCGTTTGGCCTTTGCCTTTTTCTGTTCCTCCTTTTTGCGCTCCTCCTCCTCGCGTCGTTCAACAGTTGGATCATATATCCGCTTAGATGATGTGGCATATGTACGTGCCACACTCGGCTGCCGGCTATCGGGGTTAGTAGAGGCGCCATTGGTGACGTTACGCTGACGTGTGTGCGATCTGGCCTCCTCACGTTCGCGTGTTATGGCTGCCTTGACGCGCTCCTTGGTGCCGGATAGATCACGCACAGATTGTGGTCGGCTGGGCGCAAAGCCCTTATCCTCCTTTACATCTTTGACCTTCTCAATGTATTTCTGATATAAAGCATTTGCTTCGGTCGACACATAGCCATAGTCATCACCATCACCTTCTGCTTGGTCGCCAGCTGTGGCTGTATTACTACAATCCTTGGCATCCTCCAGCACCGATTTATTGGCCGATTTTGTCACTTTCAACATTTTACGTATCTTGTTTTTAGACTTCTCATCCCGCATTGCCAACAAACTGTTCACCTTTTCGCGATCCTCACGTTTACGTGCCGCCTCCTCCTCCTCGCGTTTCTTTAGGAACTTCTGTATATTGTTGGACAACTGTTTGCTCTCCTTGGTCTCTTTTTTGGGCGGCGCATATTTGGTGCTGTAGTATCGGCCCTTTTAAGAAATGACAGTAAATTAATTAAATTGTTAAGGGTAGCTCATATTGCCAATTAGCAATCTATCTCCCCGAAAACACCTGCAGTACATTTTTGGGGTCATCGCATGACCCACTTGGCGATCCGCAAAACGATAACGATAGTCCACGCCATAACCATATGGATTGAAAATGACAGCATCCTTGTCAACAGCGAGACACAATTCCAAAGTTATCAAACCCCAAAATGCGAGTATCAAATCTAGATCTAGCTCTTGTATACCCAAAAATCCATACGTACCTCTTCTTTGGTCGCTGCATCGTTTTTCTTTTTAGCAAAGTGCAATAGCGCACCAAAATCCATTTTAGATATTTACGTTTTAAGGCAGCACCAAATTTTCTATAACTTTTCAATTCAAATATTTAAAGACGTTTGTCTTGGATTTTCTCTTCTAGAAATGTACGTATGACTTGCCTGAAAACTATAGAAAGACTGATATTAGCTAGTGACGTGCCAGGGCACGATCAATGAAACGATTGCTAGATGTACATAAATATATATTTTTGTTGCTGTTTACTATTGTTGTTTATAAATGAGTGAACTTAGTTCCAGTGCTCAGTGCACTCACTCAATGAACACGAATCTTACTGGCTCAAATGTGATCAGCTGTTCACTTTATTCAACTGTTTATAAATGCATAAGGTGTTTATTTAATCTGCAAAAGTTATTTTTTTCTAAATTGTTAGATTTTTAATTTCACAAAATATTTGTTAAATAAAAAATACTAAATTAATCGGAATCCCTTTACTTATTTGGAACTTATTCCGCTCAATTCACGATAACTAGTCAGCTGTTTTATACAAATTAGGAAGGAACAATACCAATCACTTATCGATTCCGATGTTCATGCGAGGGTTTTCCTATCGAAATATAATAACTTTTATGTTTATGATATATATTTCGAATACATTTTATTTTATCAATATATCCTTGAATATTTCTCTTGTGTAGACTCAATTATTTATTAATTTTATGTTTTATTCTACTTCCAAAGCAAATTAACGTGCCAATTCGAAATCTGTATCTTATCGATACATAAATCGCTTATATTTAAAATTTAATGTCCTTTTTTAATAATTCCTAAGTATTTATTGCGATATTTTTAACATGCACACAATAAAGCATCTATAATATATGGTGCACCTTATTGATAGCAGTAATACCATTAATTATTTATTGATTTCTTGCGAAATGAATGGAGCTTAAATATCTTATCGAACTAGAACGATTACAAACGAGCCAATGTGCGGAATTTACTTTTCTAGAATGCGGCCACACTCGCCTCAGTTGATTTTAATTATCCACAGCTGACGGAGTGTGCGGGCATCGGTCGCTGTAAAAATCTCCGTGTTATTATTTTTATTTTTTTTAATGTCTTCTAACAAAAGTGCAGTTGTGTATTAAAAATAGCAACAAGACTGACAATAAGTGTACTATTAAATGTAATTTTAATACTAGATGCCAATAGTGCAAAAAGGTATGTAGTACCAAGATAGTTATGTAGTACATAAACTAAACATTAATTGGTTTCTGCTGTTGTTGTTGCTTTACTGCATGCAGCACTTGAAATGTTGAATTTTTTTTAATCTTGAAAGAATCGAGTTGCAACAGCAACAACAACAACAACAACGAATGCTAATTATGTACATAAGAACGAAAGAATGTGTGTGCAAGACCAGCGCATTGATGCTGCTGCCGCCAACAACGCTAACGCCGACGCCGACGCCGACGCTGAGTGTTGTGTTGTTGGAGGGGGGTTGCCTTTCATGTTCAATTAAGTGCCATGCAATTTACGCTTATAATTTGATTTGTGTTGTGTGCGCCACTATAACCGGCACTAAAAACTAAACGTTTCTATTTCTGTATTATTTCAGTTGCGAAATGCGCCCAATTCTTGTTATTTTTTTCTTTCCATTTGAAAAGCGGAAATATATTTCCAGTGTGTTTGTGTAAAATGGAGTGGCAGAGAGCGGGTTTAATGGGCAAACGGTAGTGCGAGTGAGTTAGTTTAATGTTTGTATGTGCATACATACATAAATACATATCTACATACGGTATGCGTGTACATATGTATGTTTTTAGTATTTGTTTTTGTAACGGCTGCTGCTTCTTTTGCTCTCTCTCTCTCTGTCTCTTTCTCTATTTGTGTCCGTCTTTCCATTCTTTGGCCCTTGTCACGTACTGCACTTTATTGTTCTTTGTTTCGCACTTGCCTTCTTGACGGCCAAAACAACTTTGTCTCTCTCTCTGCCTCTCTCTCATTCTCTGCGCCCTCCCTCTGCAATCATATTTGGCGGCGTCTTCTTTTAACACTTGTCCATCCTCTCGTTGTGATTTGCAATTTTATTGCGGCGATGACTCAAAAGCTCTCAAAGTTTTCTCTATGAATGAGCTTGTGTATGTGTGGTTTTTTTTTTTGCATTATCTGATATTTTATTAGCACCTTGACTCTTGACTCTTATCAGGAATATATACATACATATCTAATAATAAAAATTCATCGAGAGCCAGATAAACAATGCGATGCTGTTGCTCTTCAAAATGAGTTTAGTTATTATTTACCTTGTTAGTCCACACATGATTGATAACAATTATGCACATGCTTGACTAGAAGATACCCTATATATATAGACAACTTTGAAGTGTGGCAATATACATTAAAGGTGCAAAATAATCGATAGGTAAAACTATCGATAAAGTAAAATTTATATAGATCTAATAGAAACGATATTATCAGCAATTTAAAAAATTAACTTATAACATAAATACTTTAACTTATAGAGCTTATAATAATAAATTAACAGTTTTTCATGCACTTAGCAAAACAAACATTGTAAAAAATCATGACCATGACCTTGCCAAGAGTTTGTTATTTACTCTTTTTTCTTTATACCAAGAAGGTTGATCATATTTCATTAACGGATTTATTAACATCGTCTTTCTGTTATATTATTATTTTTGTTTATATGAATGCACTTAGCCAAAATATTTGATTTTAATTCAAGATTATTTGTCTCATTTAAAAACATTAACTTTTTATTAACATTTTCTGGTAATTTTTATTTGTGATTAACGTGAAAAATATTGCGTTTTTATATTGAAATTGTTATTTGCAGTTACTTGACACTATAATACAAAACAAATTGAAATATTTTCTCAAACAAGTCAAAAAGTTATACAGAACTTATAACCCAACTGCTTAAACTGGTTGAGAATTACACAAAAAGGCACCAAGAGGGAAAAAACACTACCTATAAGTATGCAACATTTGATAAACAATTCAGTATTTATATTTTTATACCCTTGCAAAAGGCTTTTATAGCTTTGTCATATATAAAGCGACGTCTCCGATCCAAGTTTTAATTTTCTTTTTAACAAAAAATAAATTTATTTAGAATATTTACAGCAATTTATCCAGTTTTAATGCACACAAAGTATAATCAGAAGCGTGCCAATGTTTATACACAAATAAATTTTTACTTGACTATAACTATATATAAATATATATATATATATATATATATATATATATATACATACAATATACATTCCAAGTGAATCGATTCTGAACTAACAAACAATCTCATGTTTACACTGCTGCACTATCTAAACAAATAAGACATTAATATTCAATTTGTCAATGATATCTAAATAAATAAATGAGTTGAAAAATAGTTTTTACTAGCACAACGAAATATATATACCCTAAATGAACTACACAAATGTATGGTAAAAATAAAGTTAACATATCTCCAAAAGTTTGATTTAATTTAATTGTTTTCAAGAACAATTATTTCTCAAGAGTTCAACACACTATAATACATTTAATTGCGATTATCTTGTATACGTGTCGAAAGTCTCGAAAGATCTATCTAATGTCTAATAGTTTTTAAAGGGGATTTGTCTTAAAAGCTTAACATTGTCAAATTCTGCAATTAACATTTGAATAACATTTTTTGGGTTAATGTACATGCATACATATATTTATTAACATTTTTTGTTTATTTACTCTGGTATCAATATGTCCACAAAATTTTAGATTATTTAATTTGATGTCATAACATAGAACATAGAACAATCATATAAATGAGCAATTTGATAAAAGTTAAATAGATTTGCGATTATTTGATAAGAAAGTTGATATTGTCTTTAATGCTGGTTAGTGAATTTATCGACTACATTTCGAATTTATTTGTTTATTTTTATATAAATTTCTGCTAACCAATTGTATGTTTGTTTGTTTGTGTGCGTGTAAAAAGAGAAACTTTTGCTGCTGCTACGCAAACAAATATTTTTGTTTTTTTATTTTATTAGGAACCTTAAAAGACCTATAAACGCGAGGCAACAACAAAGTGCTGCAGTTGAAACGAGTACGAGTTGCTTGCTTTGTTGTGTGCACCCGTATGAATGACTCAGAGTTGGGGAATTGCCCCGTCAAAGCAGCTTAATTGAAAATTTAAAAGAAATACTAAAGAATGCCTAACGACAGCTTTGATTCGTATGAGTAACATGTCAAAATATAGTTTTGTCTATATACAACATTATTTCTTTATAACTATTAACTGTGATTATATGCACATAATTTGCATATATATTTTTTGATAATATTGTTGGTAAGACTCACTTCAAAGTGCTGCTATTTGAAACAATAATTTTATATTGGGAATATTAGCACAAAGTCACATTAAAAAACTTAAGTAAAAACTGAATAATATAATGCGAAGCCTGGTAGGAAATGCTTCATTGGTTAGCAAGGCATAGCGAAATAATATCGCCGTTTGACAAGCGTCATAAACTCGCGTGAATTTATGTCGTTTCAAAACATTTAAACTCGCCAGTGAAAAAAACGAAATAAGTTCGCCGACAGCGATATATTATTTATTTCGAAACGACATATTGCCGCCGGCGAGTTTATGACGTTACAAAACTTCATAAGCTCGCCAAAGGAAAAACGACAAAATCTCGCCGACACAGTGTGCTGAGCGAGATTGTGGCGTCGAGATTATGTCGGTACACCGCTAGAAACCCCATTATAATCAAAGATCTTCAAATTCCAAGCATTCTGCAAATAGTTAAGACGATTTCAATTAAGCAAAGAGGAAATTCCGATCTCCGATTTTTTGGTTTTATTAGTGATAAATCAATGAGGTTAGAATCGAGTTACTTCCGTCATTAAACATCTCTACTGGAGATGGTGTTAGGGACCAGAATAAATTCCTTGATTGATTTCTTTTAAGAGCTCTTAAATTTCTGTTTAATTAAAAATTTGCTATAATATTAATTGTATTTGTTTATATTCTTTTGTTGAAGCGTTTAGTACCCAAGAAGGCATTAAGTGAAGCAGCTTATCATCGCTCAACAACTGTTGCCTTGTGCCGCCTGGACATGAACAAAGCCGGCAAACATATCCAAAGCGGCGCCACAGCACTTGGCGGTGGCAGTTCAACGCTGGCCAATGCCACAGCGTTGCTGGGCCATCAATCCAGCAACACAACAGTGGCAGCAGCAGGCGGTGCCTCATCAGCATCAGCCGGAGTTGCAGCCAATGGATCAGCCACTAGTCCCATGAATGTTTTCAATTCCATAATGAGCTTCCTGCCAGACAATCGGCCAATTACCTCACTGCACATTGTCGAGGACTTTGAGCGGTAAGTATCAAATGAATTGGCATAAAGTACAGGGTATTACAAGATAATATATTGTGAAATTTGTAATTTATAATATTGCTAATGTGATAGTAAGTATGTACCTAGAAACAGTAAGAAAAACTAATGGCAAGTTAGTCATCTGAGAGATATTTGTGTTATTAAAAAAATAAAAAATAAATCTTCATCTTTTGTTGAAACATCCTTTATAGCTATAAGTTTTGATGGGTATTAAATATATCTATATTTTTAAATACCCTTTTAAATTAAATGTACCAATACAAAACATAACGAAGTTAATAATCAGTTGTATAAACTGTTAACAACGTAGAATCAAGAAAAATTCAGTTTATTTACAATGTTATGTCTCACTCTATAAAGTGGCATTTGCTAAATTAATATTTATTTTTGGTTATTAATTACAGATGCCCAAAGAACTTTAGTGCCATAAATCGCACCTATGATCAGGATGCGGACGCAGATCTGTGGCGTGATTATAATATACTCTTTGGGCGTCAGACGACTCGCTATCTATGCCTCTCCAAATCGGAGGGTTTGCCCGAATATGTTGTAGAGACGCTCAAGTAAGTTAATATTTATATACTTTATCAAAACAATTATTAAACTAATTTGTTTATTATCTATTGTGACAGAGTCATTGCTGAGAAGGTGCCACCGCCCAGAGAGTTCTCACTGTTGTCTCGCACCGCTGACAGTGATCAGAAGGCCTGGCGTAAACGTCAGATAGCCTATAAACTTTCTAAACGTGGCACTGTTACACATGCTGTCACTGATATAATACTCTGTTCCAAACTTAAGATAGCGCCCGATGGCTTTAAGCTGGCCGGGGATATAAATGGTGTCTTAATCTGTTATAAAACTGGTGCCATTCCAGTGCGTATGCCGCCGCCAGTGCCTGGCAGCAGCAACAACAGCAACTGTGAGGTGGAACAGGCGCTAAATCGTCTCAATTTACATGGCCAGCGTGCCGCACGTGGACCGGTAAGAGGGGAGATACATATATATATTTTAAAAATCTATTAATATTTACAAATGTATTGTAACAGCTGCCACAATTGCCAGCAACGACTGATAATCATGACTACGAGGAGATACAGGCTCATTATCAAATCAATTCGCCACAGCGACCGGCACCGCCGCGTCCAGCATCCACAGCGGCAGCTGTAACAAGTACAGGCCGCGGTGGCTATGGCGGCACCGGCACTTTGGGCACCTACACTGAACTGGAAGGTGTGCCATTTACTATGCATGCCATGCTGCAACGTAGCCAGCCAACGACTGATGTAAGTACTATGCTAGCTTAATATCGTTTTGGAATCATGTATATTTCATTATTTTAATTTTTATTTTTAGCTGCCCACACTGCCAGAAATCTCAACGCTATTGAAAACGCTCGACTATGACTTTCAGCTGGAGCGACAAATATTATGCACTATGAAATCGTCAGCATCAAAAAATCCGTTCTTCAAGTAGTCTGTGTCTCTTCAGCTACTAACTGGTCAATCCCATTTCAAAATGCTAAGCAAAAATAAACATTAAAAAATGAAAAGAAAACGTAATATGTATTTAAAAATGTTTAATTAGCATTATTTACATACAAGATGTACTTATTTGTATGCAAATGAATTAATAACATGATTTGTCATTATTATCAAAAACATTCTGTGCAAAATACATATTTTTATATTCAGTTCGATTCGTTATGATATATAAGTATATATACATGTTCTTAAAAGACCTCAGCCCATATATGTGTGTATAGATTCCTGTGCCTTTGATATGTATCTAATTTCATGTATGTATATTCATTAAATATATATATATATTCATTCAGTTATTATATGAATCATTAAAATCATATAAAAATATACACATATATATATACATATATAAAACATAACATAGATATGTATATTTCAAGCATAAACAAATGAATTACCCAGCATTGTGATCGTGAACGAATGTTTGTCATTATTATTTTTAAAAAAATTTAAAAAAAAAACCATATTGATTTACTATATATACACACAGCTAAATGTATACATATATATTTATATACATATATGTATATAAATATAAATTAATATACGGTACTATGTACAATCCCTTCTCTCCTTTCCCCATCACCCATCACACATACACTTAATTAAATGAAATGATCAACAAAAACACAATTAGTTTATTTAAATACTTTAGTCTAATGTTAAAGCTGAACAAGTCAAGCAAAAGAATTGCAATAAAAATTATATATGCATACATAAAGAAATTCATATATATATATACTTATACATATATATATCCTTATATACACACTTATATACATATGTAACTAAGTAGACCCACTTAGCACTTAGTAAAACCAGTTGGTATTTTAAATATTGTATGGTAGTTGTAGAATTTACACATATGTTAAACCCTAAAACCCCCTACCCCAACGCCCAGAATAAAATACAAAAGTAACAATAAAAACAAAAAAAATAAAAACCAGTATCAAATTAAAAATGTATATGTTACATAATTTTTGTTCTAGCATTGTAGTTCAAGTTCTTAAACTCATTTCTTTCTTCAGTCCAAAGTTTTACTGTTTGGCTGTGCTTATCAAGCATCAATAAAAAAACATTTGTTATAAGCTAATGGTAAGTACATTTTCTATTTATTAATTATTGTTTATATAATTTCTGGAAAGAATTTGTAATTAGTTAGCTACAGCGTCGAGGCTTGTATACCCTTTCAGATTTATAGCTGATAAATAAAAGAAACACAATCACTCTCAGGGAAACAAAAGACATATATTTATAGAATTTGTAACTTGTAAAAAAAATGTTTAAAACATAATCTATAATTCATATAAAATTGATTGAAGTCTTAATAAACTTCAAATAACTAAATTATAACTACAATTCTCTGCAAATAAAAAGAAAAATGCTATAATATACAACATACATAAACATAGTTTTATGCGAGGCTCAATATTGTAATAAAAACATATACAAATCAAATGGAAGTTAAGTTTTTATCTGGAATTAAACCCGGAAATCGAAAACAATTCAAAAAATTTATTTATGTACAAATTACACGATAAAGAGCATTGCATAAACGTTGTTGTATAATTGATTATAAATGAGTGTATCAAGGTTATATGTAGTAAGTTTAATACATGAATATAAAATCTATAGACAAGTTCAACTTGTTATAAAAAAGAAAATTAAATCAAGCTATAAGTATCAACTATATGTAGTATATATATATATATATACTAGTACTAATATATTTATACAATATAAAATCGTAAATGATGTCGTATATATACAATATTATTGTTCACTTTGAGCTCTGGCATCGTATCGTATCGCAATCAGAATAAGTTATGAAATAGTAAGTCCGGTTGGGATAGGGTCTTCTTCAAATTTCGCATACTGAGGCGTCTCTGGCGACGATCGGCCGTGCATCTGTGTGTGTATGGAGACGAGGAGCATTGTGGGAACGGAGCAGGATTTTGGGATTTGGATATTGGGTTGGTTTCATTTTGTTTGGGATTGGTTTTCTTTTATTATTGTTTTGAGATATGTTCGAGACTTTATTTTTTTTTTTTTTTTGGTTAATCTTTAGAGCATTTACAGTTTGGAAACCAACACCAGATACAAAAGCTTTCGATGAGCATCCAAACTTACTCGAATATGCGACCCTGGTACTCGATCATTAGCTTAACGCAATCCGCCAATGTTTCGCCCTCCCGCAGCAGCTGCTGTATGTCATGCATGTGAACTCCCTGGGGAACTGTGTGAAAGATTGATGGGGTTACCGATATGGAAAGCGTCTCGGCGCTAATCTGTTGCAGTGGCACCTTGGTGAGCCTTATGGTATGGTAAAGCGAGAGGGATATTGAATGGGTTAGATATGTATGAAGCCAAAAGGTTTTCTAATCAAACTTATATTAATACTAAAAT
The DNA here is from genome assembly GCA_035043045.1 of Hirtodrosophila alboralis. Taxonomy (NCBI): domain Eukaryota; kingdom Metazoa; phylum Arthropoda; class Insecta; order Diptera; family Drosophilidae; genus Hirtodrosophila; species Hirtodrosophila alboralis. Next base: position 349,581 of record JAWNNH010000763.1, on the reverse strand, counting down.
AAAATTTAAATGTAAAATATAAATATAATTTAAATGTATGTGCATATATATATATACATAAATTCTTATCTGGAAACAATTTAGATTTTTTTCCATGAAATTCATCATATTTTATAAAAATATTTTTTTAAAAATGTTTTATATTACAATTTTTTTTGAGCGCTTTTTTAGTGTATCCATAAATTTTACCATAATTTGCGTATAGCTTATTCGATTTAAAATATCGATTAAGCAAATTTATGTTATTGCTTAAAAATATATTTCACAAAATATTACATAAATTTAAACGTTTGGAAATTATTGAATTTACTGTCACAAAAAAAAATGTTTCACAAAATTTTGATTTTTTTTAAAATTCGTAAATCCATTAAGTCGCATAATCTATTTTTTTTATCTTTTACACAGTTTTTAATTCAATAGCTATTGGTTTAATAAAAATATTATTCATTCTAAACACATTTCCATTTACGAATACTTTTATTTCAAATAGTTAACAATATTTTGTTACCGTTTAAGAATGAAAGAGATTCAAATTTTCAGCAATTAATCTTTAGCTTATAAACCGAATATTTCATAGTTTTGCGGAGTTTGGAACAGCTAACAATTTTGAAAAGGAAATAAAAACATGAGAAAATTAAAAAAAAATATTTAGCAATTAACTAGAGATAGTTTTTGTAAAGTTTGGCATAGTTCATTAACGAATCAAATATAGCTATTTAATTAAAGTTATTTGCATATTTATAGTATACTAGCTAGCACGGCGCGCGTTGCTACGCCTTCACTTAAAAAAAAATTAAAACAAAATTATTTTAATCATTTATGTAACTTTGTTAACCAAAAAGCAACGATAAATTAATTAAGTTAAATTGAACAAATACTACCCGTAACCATTACAGATTGGCAATTTTCAAATGCAATTTTCACAAATTTCCGAAAATATTTTTTATTAAATTTTTCCAGAGTACGCATCTACGATAGAATAAAAAGCTATTGTCATAAATTTCACGTTTCTAGCTTCTACCGTTTGGCCTAGGGGTAAGTCGCCCATCAGTCAGTCAGTCAGGTGGAATAGTAGTATATATATAGATGTATGTCATTTTGAAGTCGTACAACTTACCGATTAAAATGAGCAAATATATAATCCATAGTATCCCGATTGATCTCTGGCAGCGAGCGTATCAGTCTCTTGAGGGTATCCAATTTTTGGTTTAGTTCGGTGAGCACTACAAAATGATCCAAACAGATATATATTTATATAAATAGAAGGATCTAGGGAAGCGACAATTGAAACTTACGCCATTGATTTGGCGGTCCGATGAAAGTTTTGGCCTCATTAACGCTAACCAGCGGACTCTTGATCTCCCGCAAAAAGAGCTTGAGCACGCCGGTGAGTGTGTGTATATCGACGCCCGGCTGACGCAGTGCCTCATAGTCATTGGCATCGATATTGAAGCGCAAAGTTTGAATTTTATTATAGTCACCACACTGACGATAGATGCCTTCAACGGGCTGCGAGGAGCGTCGATATTTCTGCTCGATCAGATCACAGCAATCCACCACAATTCTGGGCACAGTGCGATGCTGTTCGTGCTTCAGCACCAACTCTAACTCTGTATCGAAGCAGGGCTCGTCAAAGAAGATGCGTTGTTCACGCAGCGTTTCCACACTGGGTCGACTCTTCCACCAATTGGCCAGATTCATCCAGGCGGCCAATCTAGAGGGACGCACCGGTGCGCTGCCGCTGCGTTTTGAAGCAGCTCCAGTTCCGGCTGCAGCTGTAGCTGCGGCAGCCGTGGCACGCTTCTCTTGCAACAGCTCCGTTAGCTGGCGACTCAGTTCGGCCAGCTTAAGCTCCAGCTCCTGACTGTAGCCAGCCTGTGCATGCAGATCCTGCTCCAGCGTATGCATGCGCTGCTTTAGGCTATGCCAGTTCTTGGCGCAGGCCGTGCAACAGTCCCGACTGCCGCTACGCTCACGTCCCGACTGGGCGGGACTGCCAGCCGAGGATGAGTTGGATGAGCACATGTCCAGACTGCTATTGGATACCAGCACCGCAGTGGCCGTCGATTCATCCAACAGCAGACGCGTCAAATCCCTTGTGCTGCTGCTCTTTAACAATGTTAGCTTATTGGGTTTACTTCGCAGCTCACGCAACAGCACCACCGCCTCCGGCCGTCCCGCAGCTGTCACCATGCCCGCTGTGTCCAATGTAGTGGTAGAACCGCCGCCGCTGCTCCCCTCCAAACGCAATAGCGCCGCCGATGTGGAGCTATGCGAGCGCACATAGTGTGCACTTGACGGGGATAAGGATGCGCCCGACGAGGGCGTCGATCGATCACGAAAACAGTTCATCAAACGCTTTGAGGGCTGTCTACGCTCATGGGCCACAAAACCCGCGGCACCAATGATCATGTGCGTCGAGTCCGGTGTGCCGGGCGTCACTAATCCATTGCTCGACCTCGACTGCATCTGGGAACGTTTCGTTTATCATCGACTTGGACCCTCGACTGTGGCTTAATTTTAGCTCTCAGCTCGGTTAGACTGGACAGCTTATCGAATGTTTTTTTTATATTTTTGCTATTGTTATTGTTATTGTTGTTCGAGCATGTGTGACAGTCGCCCCTTCTCCTTCTGCACGCGGCTGCACCCGCCTTCGCCTGCGCCTGCGCCACCTCCCTCCCACTCCCTCTCCAGATTCGACTTTGACTTCTGCGGTTGCAAGTGTCGATGACGTCAGGGAACGTTCCACTTATCGTCGCACTATGTGCAAAAGGCAACCATATAAATATATTTAACTGCGAGTGTACTACAGTGAAGCATGCCTAAAAGTGATCAAGTCTTGACAGAGATTTTAATATATTTATGGATTTTATTTATTTTGGAAGGAACAAACAAATACATGATTATTTATGTTTCTCTCTCTCTCTAGTTCGATTTTATGTATAATTTTTCCCATTCTATTAAGTATTAAGTTCTAGAACAAATTACTCACTTCTTACTATATTATTTAGGATTAAACTTATATACACTTATATATTTATTCATCTAAATAAAGTCTGATTTCCTAATTTTTGTATTTAATGTTAGATCTTATACAAATTAATCTAACAATACTATCGACGCTCACAAGATAGAACCACTTTGTTTTTAAGGTAATTCTAATATTAACAATTTATAATAATTTCTTGTTTTTTTTTTGTGTATATAAATAAAAGTGGAGTAAATTTACACAAAAAAACTACAATATAATTGTTTTTTTTTTAGTTAATTATATTAATAAAAACAAGAAAACAAACACGTCATACTAAAAGTTTCTTTTTTTTAAATGTATAATATATGTATACATTAAGTCAATAATAGATGTTAAAAAACAAAATAAAGATTTACTCCAATTACATTAAATATACTTCAGTTAAAAATAAAAAAATATATATATTTAAGCCGTCTACTATTCTTGTCACGTAACGCCACGGCTGTATTATTGCTTATATCTTTTAATCGGAAAGGTCAAATGTTTTCATTTCTTTTACTAAATATAGTCCAGCTGAATTGCAACTCAGATATAAAACAAACTGTTCAAAAATTTGACTTTTCTAGCTCTTTTCACATTTAGGAGTACGGTTGTCACGTAACGTCATTTTGGAAATGCCCATATGTATTCAGTATAAAGCTTAAAGCTAAGAAATTAATTCATAAAATAGACTATTTAATCACAAAACTCACAAATAATCTTTACTTGACATATAATCAGTTATTATTGTTTGTTTTTTAGAATTTTTTGAATTTGAAACAACAATATCGTTACGTAGAGCCAGCAGATTGCTTATGTGCTTAGTGGAAAACAATTTTTTTTGAATATTTATTGGATTTTTATTACCTCTTGATAGGTGCTAAAAACAGTATTAAAAATTTATACTCCATTTGATTTCATTTAGCTGATTTGACAAGCTTTTCCTAGATTTGAACTTTGGTTTTCAAGATTTTTTTTTTAACGTTTATTTCAAATTTTCTGCGATTACTTTTACATTTAAACTCAAACAATCTGTCACCATAAATGGCAAAAATTTACATAAATGCGAAAAAAAAACAAAAACTAATTTTAGAACGTTTAATGTATTACAAGCCCTAGTTCAAGTTTCTTGAAATTTTCATTACCAAAGGTTCTAATTTGCGATTGTCGAATGTATTAATTAAATAAATAAATATAATTAAACATTTTCTTAGCTTATATACATTTTTAAAGTTTGAAATTTAAGTTGTAAGATAACTATAAGATACTATAGACTAACTGAACTATCTGTTAAGCAACAATTATTTTCCCAAATTTTCTAAAAAAAATTTATATTTCTTTCCTATTGTTTTATGTTGCTGAATATATAGAATCCAAAACTTTTGATTCAAATTATATTACTTAAAAATTGGTATTAAAGCGTAATTCTATACAATTGCGGTTAGATATTTTATTATATTAAATAAAATTGTATATAAGCTCGATAACTCTTGCATTATGTTATAAGATTTAAATACATTATAATATTTAATAACATTTTATAATATAAGCTCGATAGCTTTTAAATAATGAAGAACGATTCAAAAGTTATACAAATGTGAGAAACATTTGTAAATGATTTGTTGCAGTTGAAAATTCAACTCTATTCATTTTGTGTACTGTTCAACTAAGCAGAGGCTTCACTGTAAGTAAAGTGTAAAGATATCATGCGCCTACCTCTCTTCCAGTCTTAGCCAAGTGCCAATTTCCGTTGCCCGTTCTTGTTGTGTTTGTGTGTGTGTGTGTATGTAAAAGTTACACTTTTCTGCGGTTGTATCTGTTGTGGTTTGTATCTTCAGCTTTCTTCCCGATTCTGGAAAAATTGTTATTTTTTTTTCTGTTATTTTAAAACTATGACGCAGTGGGAGCTGTTTTATGTTTGGAATTCACAGGCAGCTCGGGTTTCCACGCACGCCGACTGAATTGAACTATTGAATACTTAGTTCTGTGTGGTCTCTTATCGGAAACGGTTGGGTCGTCGGTTGGCAGCGAGCAACATTTTCCAATGCGATAAGATAAACGCCGCACCAAAACAAATGCTAAAGTTAAAATATAGTAAACGAGTATACTCTCGTATATATAAGTAACATATATATGCATATTGAAATCCACACAAATTGGCGATAAAAGTGCTAAAGAGCAATTTAACTTCACTCACGATTGTTACCCACATATCCATAATATACATTCCTTTTATACCCATATCAATATCAATGTTTACAGTAGCAGTAGCTACAAAAAAAAATAAATAAATAAAACTGGGCAGTCATAAGTATTAATAATAATATACAAAACGCGTAAATTAATTAAAACATTGAACAATCTTTGGGTATTTAGGTTACTGGAACACCCACTTGGCTTATCAATATCAATATTATACATTTTGATTTGGACATCAAATGTCGTTAAGTCTTGGCTATATTTTGCTCTAATCTGTATGTAAACAAGAAATATGAAGTTTATGTTTTTTATATATTTTTTTTCAATATATGTATTCTTTTTTAAAAAAGTGCAATCTTTTCAAATTGTCTGTAAATTTCCTAAATAGTGGGTTTGTGTCTGGAATATTATGCAGTTTACTTTTGGTTTGTGTCTAGGCTAACCCTATATGTATTTGAAAATACAATGGAATTTTCATAAAAGGTTATCAAAGTAAACTAAGAATTTTTAATTTAATTTAATTAATACAAATACAAATTGATATTAAACATATATGTATGTGTATCTAGAGCCTTAAATCCAAACATACTGGTTAGCAAGAAATTTAAATCATTTCATTTACTTTTAAGGGAATAAATTAACTATATTTATTATATACATATATCAAACTTATAATCGTAATTGTATCAAAATTCATTTTATCTATTCTTTCTGATCAATATATACAAATACAAATTGATATTAAACATATATGTATGTATATCTAGAGCCTTAATTTCGTATTCAATGTGCTTTAATATTTATGAGAAAAATTTCAATTTCATTTCAATTTGCATGTGGAAATACAAAATTATTAGGTTTATAATATTTACACGATTGAATAGTATTAACTAAATACAATGTACGATTAAAGAATATGCTGATTGTGATCGAACAACTTTTGAATATCATTTTAACTAAATTATTGTTTAATATTATCAAAGTTTTGAATGAAATTGTATTTAAAATGCGTAAAATAGATCATAAGATCATAGCATATTTAAAAATATATTTAATTAACTTCAAGTTCCATGATGTCAGAGTGTTTGTAATTCTATTAGAGCTTGTCCCGCAATAGTCTCGTCCTTGGCAATGCCTCGCATTGTAGTGCCATGGGACTTCATGTGGCCGCTAAGTCCGGCGTATTGAGCAAATCCCTTGCCACAAATTTTGCAGATGTAGCGTTTGTTTGGCGCATGAATCTCTTTATGCTGCCGCAAATATTTGGCGCTAGTGAAGCTCTTTTGGCAGATATCACACACCTTGTCTCGCACATTTAGATGGCCCTTGATGTGATCTTTTAGCACAGATTTCTCGTAAAAGGTCTTGCCACACAGATGACATTTGCCGCTGGGCCGCTTTTCGTGCCGGCGACGATGTCGATCGAAAAAGGAGCAGGTGGTAAAGCGTTGACCGCATACATCACAACAATAAGGTTTCTCGCCCGTATGCTGCCTGCGATGCACCTGCAGATCCGATGTATTAGGAAAGCCCTTGCCGCACACATCGCACGCCAAATGATAGTCGTGAGTGTGCCGCCTCAAATGTATGGTGCAGTTGTCGCTGCGGGCAAATCCACGTTTACAGACGGGACAGACAAAGGGCAAGCTGCCGTCATGCTCCGATCGATGCATCCTATAACGATCTACGCTGGTCAATATTTGGTCGCAGTGTTCGCATTTAAAAGGCGGCATATGCTCCTCGAGAAATTGCAACTGTTGCTGATAGCGACAACGTGGCGTATATTGGCGACCACGGCGCAGAGATTCGAAACGACGCAGCTTCTCCTGGGCGTACGCTTTGCGCAAATGCTTAATGTATCGTTGAAGCTGCGACGGCTCCAAAGGTAGTTTCAACTCGCTGTGGCACAGCTGCAACAGCGTCGCCTTGGCAGCCACACGCACATGACGCAGCCGGCAGGTCAAATCTAGCATGTCCCAAAGACGATTGCAGCTCTTATACAGCTCAATGAATTTAATATTCTGTTCTTTTGTCAGCTGCGGCACCGGCAACGATGCATCATATCCTCCATTGCCTTCGCATTTCTGTGTCTTCTGGAGAAACTTTAGACGCTCGTGATACCATTCAGGTGCTGTCGTATCAACATTTTGCTCCAAGCGTCGCTGTTCCAGCGTGTAAACGACTCGCAACTTTTTGATATAGTCGGCAATCTCGTGGCTTTTGAGCCGCAGCTCAAATTGCTCATTCAGCCGGCGAGCAATCTGGTCGTAGGCTTCGCCACGACGCTTGTAATTTCGATACTCCAGCATGCCGGTGTCCCACAGCAGGCGTGCCTCTTCAAACTGTTCAATTAGGGATAGCATTATGGGATGCTGGCGTAGCCAAAAATATGATGTATCACTCGGCTGGTGAAAAAGGAATCGAATTTTTATTCCTAGCAAATTTATCTGATGCAACGCTTACCGCTGCTGCAATGTCCTCAGCGGTAATACTGTCGCTGTCACTGTTGCTGCAGCTGGCCAACTGAAACTCACTTTCCGCTTCAGGCTCCAGATCGAGCTCCAATTCGCACTCTTCAATTACTTCTTCGTGCTTTTCCAATGGATCTGTTGCTTGTTGCTCCAGTTTTGCAGTTGCCTCTGCTTCTGTCTCTAGCGTTATGGAGACTGAGCATTCCGGGCTTTTGGCACGCTGGCTACGCAGCTGTCTAGACATTGGTTGCTCTTGTTTGGCATCCACTTGCATTTGGCTGTCGTGTGCATTAACCAGATGCTGCTTAAAACTACGAAATGCTGTTGTCTGATGCTCGCAGTAGATGCATCTAAAGGCAAAGCTGCGCGTTTGGCCCTTAAATTGCCACACAATGTCGCCACAGCGCTCATGGAGCGGCGGCATTTTGTCATTTACTTTTTAAGCAAATAGAATTTATTAAGTTATTAATATTTAATAATTGGAGCACATAAATATCGATACGTCGATAAGTAATGCGCTAAAAACTGTGCTCTGTTATTTATTTAGAGAAGTTTCAACGGTCCAGCTATCGATACCAGCTATTGGCATTCAACACTGGCTTATCGATATCTATTGACACAGCAATGGAGTGCGCGCATATTTGAATATCTATTTAAATTGATAATTAACATAATTAGTTGCATAACAGCAAATTAACAACTAATAGCACATATAATGACATGTCACTTAATATGAAAACTATTAAAGGTTAAAATGAGTGTTAAGTAGCTAAGTTTCAAAGCTGCCATTAAATGACAAATCATGGCAATTAACAGTTAATTTTTTTTTTGTATACTTTTTGACATCGATCTCCTGAAAGTTGTATAAATATGTTGTGGACGTTCTCTCTTTCACACGCCTTCTTAGCTCTATGGTGACTTTCATGAGCAAGGGTCTCGCTGTGGGTCAATTTGTACATATGTACCTTCATATGTATGTAGTACATAGTATGTACATATGAATGTGTTCATTGGATGCGTCGCTGTTGGAGGCGTTGACAGCGCTGCGACGCGACGCGACTTTTTCGGCGTTGACCGTTGCGGTCACCTGTTACTTTCACTGCTTCGCAAGCGCAACGGCAACGGCAAAGACAACAACGAACACGTTTTGTGTTTGTCCATTGGGTAAACAATGCAAAGTTATTAAAATTACTAAAACGCGTCAACAGTGCGCCGTCAGGGCAGCCGGGAGCTGTTTTTGGAATGGAATGGATGGCCTTACCAATAATAATAATTGCATAAATTAACGATTCTCTTTGCAGCGTGCCATCGGAAGTATTTTCACTTGTCGCTCTCACTTTCGTTGTCGTTGTTCGTCTTTATTGTTGCTGTCAAATATTTAATAATTTGTGCTAAAATGTGAATTAAATTCCCCTATCGCATACATAATAATCTAGTGACAACAGCAACAAGCCAAAAGTAGCAGCAGCAACATGTACTATGTACATATGTATATAAGTATGTACATACCTATAACAACAACCACAAACTTGACGCTGTGGAATGCAAACGGCATGCGAAAAGAAAACGAAGTATAGATAAATTGACAAACAGACAGACAAATTGACTAACTTGACTGTCTGACAGGCAGAGACATGTTTTGGCGAGCCAAAAGCAACAATAACAACAAGATCAGCAGCGGCAATCAAGAATAACCTATCCTGTTGTTTTGTTGTATTTCTTGTTACTTATCTAGGTAATTCTGGTATTTGGCACCAACACACACTCGCATTAAAGTCACTTTTGCTGTGTTGTTGTCGAGAGCGCGCCCAAAAATGCAATTGAGAAAAAAAACCCACGCAATAACAAAAACCCAAAATAGAAGACAACTATAAAACTGATGAAAACAACAACGAAACGGCATGCCAATGCCAAACACACATACATATACATGTGCATACATAGCAACGCATACGACCACTTGTGGTGTTGTTGTTTACCTGCGCCGCCGAGTGGCAGCGACGTTAACGTCGACAGCGCAGTCGCAGCATCTCTTGCTGCACACAGCTGCAACGCCATTGCATTATTTGGCACTGCACTGAAAAAAAGGATGAAAACATTGGTGTTTAATTAACTCTAAATACATAATTTAATACGTATTTAGTATATAATTCTGCATTAAGTTATTTATAAAAGATATCTATGATAACTTTCTATCAAGCTATAAAGCAAACCAAAACTAAAACATAACTTTGAATGCAAACCGTTTATTTAATTTAATTTAATTTATCATCTATTAGTACCTATGCAGATGACAATTTAATAATAGTGACGTTTAGTTTAATAATCCTTATTTAATTCTATTTTATATACATATGAGAGGCTATATCTGCCAAGCCATTAGAGATATCAGAATAATTTAAATTCAGAATTATTTATTATTAACTATATTATATTATTATCAATTAATAAAATTTGTGAAAAATCCTACCTCTTCCTAAAAATATGTAAATATGTTCTCTTAATCAAATTTTAACTTTTGTGGTTTCATTTTTCTATAAAAGGATCCTTCCTACTCTACTGAAGTAATCGTGTCATCAGTACTTTTGGGATTGGAAAAGGATATTCTAATTTTGTCACGAAAGGTGTAACGCATAGCAAGACACGTCTCCAACTTCATAGAGTATATATTATTGATCAGCACGACGAGCTGAGTCGATATAGCTACATATGTCCTTCTGTTTGTCTGTTTCTATGCAAACTAATCTCTCAGTTTTTGAGCTAGTAGATGCTTTTTCTGTTGCAGGCAGTATCAGAATCAGATATCAAACTCAAATTCTTCAGATCGATGTAGAATAACGATTTGTGGCTAATTTTGTGATAGCTGTCATGGGAGCAATTGAGTAAAAAATGAGTTCTCAAAACATTCTTGATTTTTAAGATATCAGAACCAGACTCACCATGTCGATATAGCAATTTGTTCTGTACTATCTGATAATGTTTGAATAAAATTGGAACTATATCATACGGCTGCCATAGGAACAATCGGTTGAGTATTCAACATTTTCTTAAAAGACGAAGGGTATACATTTTCGGCGTGTTTTACCCATTTTACAAAGGCATTGATAATACAGACCATTTTCTAAAAATACCCCACTAATATAACGATATACAGGATATATTCTGTCTTCAGAAAGGACATTTTAAATAGGATATGATATGAAACGATATGATAATTAACCTAAATATTTAAAATTTTTTAATCAATTTTAACAAAATGTACAACTTACTGACAATTTGGTATTTTTCTATAGTGAGATATATTCTACCTGTGTAATTTGTTTTTAGGATACAACTAGACAACTGTCTTGCTGATATTCTTGTTGACGTTGCTGTATATAAAATTAATTCCCGTAAACTAAAAAGTGAGCATGGTCTTATATTTCTTACAGTGTATCTTACATTTTCTCCTAGCTCTTTTACCCCTCTTCAGGCTGTCGTCTTTGGCATACCAAAGCAGCAAAACAAGAAAATTTATCAACAGGCTCCTATAACAAAAGCAACTAAACATACACATACACATTACACAAGTCCAAAAACGCCGTCGCCGACAACAACAACAGCAAACAAACACGATCAGTGTATGTACTTTGTTTTTGTGATTTCCTTCTTGTTTGTAAGGCGTTGTAGTTGTTGTTGTTAGTGGTCTTATCCAGCAGGTAGAAGAGCCGGGTCGGTTGCATTTTCAGTGCTGCCGCTGCCGCAGTCGCTGCCTCAGCTCGCGTTGCTAGCGTTTCGTTTTGAGCTAAGCTGTTGAAACTTGGCTCAGACATTTGGCATTCAGTCCGCTGACGAACGTTGTCTTGAGCGCAGTTTGTCGTTGTCGTTTATCGCATTAACAACGTCTCAACGTGCGCGTGTGTCTTTGTGTGTGTGTGTGTGCGTGCGTGTGTTGGTCGGTTACTGTGTATTACCTGCTGGCTCCGTTCCCGTTTGTCGTTGCCGTTGTCGCTGCTGCTTGCTAAATTATTATACACGTACAAACATATTTTTTTCGAGTTCTTTTTTTTCTGTGTCGCCGCAGCAGCAAACTGGTTGCTGGCAGCAGCAGCAGAAGCTAGCATAGCTGTGAACAGAAGTGGCATAAGAGCAACCGCAACAACAACAACAATAATAATAATAACAACTAAACAACCGTATTTTTTTTGTCGCTGATTTTTTCGGTTGGAAAATCGTCAAAACCACAACAACAAGAAAAACCGTTTAGTAGCGGCAGCAACAGCAGAAAAGGAGCAGTTAACAGATTAATAAATACAAATAGCATAAAAATGCCCTGCTCGGCCGTAACGTTATCGATAGCGACAATCTGTGCGATTATCGCCACAGCTCTGCTCGCGATCGCCTTCTCCACAGACAATTGGCTGCACTATGATGTCAGACGCAATCAGATACAGGTTAGTTGTAAAAAGCGTTAACAAAATGACAGCAGACTATCAGCAGCTATCATCATTTGTATATCTCGCATATTGCATCTTCATATGCATACAATGTATTAAGTGCATCTGTGTGTGTGCGCCTCACAGTCCCGCCAAGACGAAGACAATGGGTTCAAATCGAATCAAGGCCTCTCGTAGACCTCATAGACAAAAAAAAAAGAAAAAAAACAAACCGTGCACAGTGCACAGACAGGCAAAGAAGATGCCCAACCCGAAGAAGTTTTCGAAGTCAAAATCAAAATGGAAGTCGAAACTGACGCACATTGGGCAGAAATCTAAAAACATGTGGACAGTGTCCACATAAGAAAAAATAAAATAATATATATATTAATATCCGTGTATCTTAAATGCAAATAATTTACGTAATTTAAACAAGCTAATTAACATAAAAAAATCGAATATGTTAAAACTCTACTTGTACAATGTACATGTATGTACATTCTTTCATATCATTAAATATTTGTTCATACATACTATAAAACAAGTAAGAGTGCCGTAGAGAGACCCTGGTATACCCTAGCCCAGTCCAAACTCGGCATTCATAGTACTTCTGTTGTTAAATGCATGAAGTATACATAGTTTACCTTAAACAACTTCCGATTAATACGTAAAGTAAAATCTTTTAAGACGGACATCGAAATTTACAATATGAAAAATCAAAACCATATCCTTAAAATTGTGTGTGCAAATCGTTTTTTAAAGAAGAGGAATAAGTTTGAAAAATTTCCGATAGGGAAAGATAGACTCAACTGTTCAGGATGATCAAGAATATATATACTTTAGGGGGGATATGTGTTTCTGCCGGTTACATATTTTGCACAATTTTATTACCTCTTTTTACACATTTTTAATGAAAAAATAGCTCCCGCTAATTTTGATAATTAAAAATTACTATGGTATTCGATTTCATAAAATTAGTAAATTGTATAATGATAAGAAGAAAAACCAGTAGCATACAAAATTTTTTCAAAAAAAAAAAAACACCAAGCCATACAATAATATTTCCTTTATACAAATAGATAACAAAGAACGGGAAATTGCTTGTGTTTTTCACACTTCTTAGCATGAATAACAACTTAACATCACCTATATACAATTTTTTCTAAATTGCTTGCGTACACATATGTGTACGTAGTTATTTGCAGTATAGTATGTACAAACATATATATGTACATATTCACATTTATTTTTAGACTATTAACGTTCTTAAGCTGTTTGGACCATTTTCAAGTTGTCTAGTTTATGTTAAGACTGTCCCACTGTGCCTTGCATGCTGTTTGCTGCAACAGTCGACGTCGGCAGAGACAGCAGCAGCGGTAACAGTAACAGACGCGCGTGTTGTTGCTTAGCGAATGAAAAAATAAGGGCATGGCGCAGCGTGTGAGGCATATGAAAAGAAGAAAGGTCGAAAAGCAAACAGCAACAGGCTGGCACTGGCGCAGGCGCAGCAGCGATGGCAGCGCATGATCAAAGGGGCGGGCAGGCGGCTGGGCGGTTGGTTGGCCGTTAACGTTAAAACTTTCTACGCGAGCGCTTAGCCAAGCCAAGCGACGCGACTGCGACTGCGACTACGTCGTTGGTGGGAGGCGGGGCAATGAAGAAGACTATGAAGGAGAAGCATAAGAAGAAGCAGCAATTTCTCATTTTGCATGTAATACACACGAAAAACAACAACAAAATCTGAGGCTTGTAGGTGCAACAATGCGGCGAGGAAGCAATCACAGAGGGAGAGGCTTAAGCAAAGAGCGAATGTGAATGAGAGAGAGCGCCAAAATCAAATGTATGTGTTTGTACGAGTATGTGTGTGCACATACCGTGCATACCAAAGCAAGTTAACAGCGTGTGCTGAAAATATTTGCACGTTTTTGACTTTGGCGTTTGACGCTTGGTTTTACTTGGGCTCGCTTAAAGGTTAATCCCATCTTCAAACCAGAGTTGCCAACTTGCCGAAAGTATCATTAAAATTGCATTTAAAAAGAAACGTTTAGAGAGTTAGAGATATGTACATACATATGCGAGAGTAGATAGGAAGCTGGGTTGCTCTTAAATATATTCATTTGTTCTTTAAACAGATCATTTATAAAGTCATTAGAACGTTGCTTAAGGGTTAAACCCATCATAAAAACCTGAACTACCAACTTATTTCAGAGCTAAGGACATAAATAAATGAGACGGAAAATGAAAAAGCTGATGTATTTATTTTCTAAGTGCATTGCGAGTATTTTAAAATGGATTGCGAGTATAATTTCTTTTTTTTTTTTTAATAAAAATGGTTTTTGGCTTTTATAAAATTTGATCTTTTAGATCTTTGGGATACTCTTTACAGGTACACACGCACACTCATCATTTATAAAAGCATTAGAACCGCGTATATATGTAATTGCAATTTGTTGTTAACTTGGCGTCTAATTTGTTATGCTACACTGTAAATATATTCTGACCATATTATCCATATCTAATCAATTTTTCCGCCATTATATATTCTTGATTTAAAAATTATGAAAACTGATGCAGTGTCATAATGCATTTCCTATAGTTGCCCTTCTGAAGTACACCGACACCATGCATCCCCATCTAAATTAAATTTAAACAGCTGTCAGGTGGCATGACTAATCGATTCTAGCTTCTACCTGTGCAACACGACAAAAAAAGGGAAAAAAACTGAAGATGTTTCCTCTTTAATGTTTTCATTTAATAGGATCAAGTGGAGATAGGATTTTTATGGCATTATTAATGCCCGAATTTTCTTACAAAATTACTAAGTTAAATTTGAGCAAGACTTTTAATAAAAATTATTTATTAAATTGGTTATATTATAAGGAATTTAATAGAAAATATTTTTATATTCTGATTTTATCTAGAAATAAGAAATGAGATAAAGCATAGTTCTAAAATAAATTTGCTCAATGATTGTTTATTTTGTTTTCCCACATTTTTAGTTTTTCATTTTTCTTTTATGTATATTTTTTTAGAACGCATTTTGAGGGGATTACTGTTATCAGCAAAACAAAAAAAAAAGTTCTCTCTCTCGCTCTCTTTGCTTCTATCTCTCGTTCTCTCAATTCTTTGTTCTGCAGCCAAACAGAGTTCAAGCGCTTTCATAGAAAACAAGAACTTCAACTACAGCTACAACAACAACAAGTGCTCATTGTTGTTGTTGTGGTTGTTGTCTGATTGCTATTGCTTGTGTGCTCTTCTTCCACTTCTCCTTTTGCCGCGTCTTCTTCTTTTCCTTCTGTTATGCTGCTTCTTCTGGTTTCAATACCTGTCTGTCTGCGTGCCAAAGCAAAAATTGTATTTATTTTGCTGCCTTAGCCAAAGCCAAAACCATTTGGCTTAAGCGATATGTAGAGATCGAGTGAGAGAGGAAGACAGAGCGAAAGAGAGGGCTGGGGGGGGGGGGACTTTGGAAGGCATGTTGGGGAGTTAGGGAGGCAATCCGTTTACACACACACACACACACATACACATACAAATATTGTAGTATATCACAAACTGGTTTTGAGTTTTCACTCGTTTCACGTTTTCAAGTCGCTCAAAATTGGTATGCGATACCCGTTGCGTTGCTACCAGCTGTCCCCTTACCCCCCTCCACACTAGCTAAGCCCTAAGTTGGCATTGTTGTTGCTTCTTTTTTATTTATTTTTTGTTTTTTTTTTGTCAAGCCTCGATCCAATCCGATGCGATGCGATGGGATCCGAATCGAGTGCCCGGATCGCCAATCCAATTGATGAAACTGCGCTTTTGGCCAAGCTCTTTGGCTTGGTTCGTTGGCTCGTTAAAAGAGAAAACCCTTCTTTCTATCTACATTGCATTTGTTGTCTTGTTTTCTTTTGTATTTTTCTTTCGCTTCGTTTCGTTTTGCTGCATTTCATTCGAGTGTGGGGAAAGGGGGGCGGGTGTGTGCCTCGTTTTGGAACTGCCTGGCGTTACTTTACGGGCAATGCAATAAGCGTCAACTTTACTTCAAAAAAAATAAAAAAATAAAAAAATAAAAAAATAAAGAAATTAACAAATATGTTGTATATAAAAAGAAAGAAATGAAAAGCTTTTGCTGTTGATGTTTTTTTTTTGACTCTGTCGCAATTTAATTTTCTTTTTTATGTGCTTTCAATGAATGAATATCGTGTCGTTGTTTTACGCTTAGTAAGCGCTTTGATTTGTCAAGATGCAAGATGAAACACATGTTAATTTGAGTCTCTGAAAATTAATTAAGCATTTTTTTCTATTATTATTGTTGTTTTGTCAAATTACTCATACGCCATGTGGGACCAGCACAACAGCTGCGACCCAGCGAACCCCCCGAAAATGGAGAAAAGAGATTTCTATTTTGTTTCT
Organism: Hirtodrosophila alboralis; assembly: GCA_035043045.1. Classification (NCBI taxonomy): domain Eukaryota; kingdom Metazoa; phylum Arthropoda; class Insecta; order Diptera; family Drosophilidae; genus Hirtodrosophila; species Hirtodrosophila alboralis. The sequence continues at coordinate 333,088 of JAWNNH010000763.1, read as the reverse complement.
CTTTTTTTTGCCTTCTTATGTACATACATATACCCTGCTATCAATGTTAGCAAGGAGACAACTCTGACTTGACTCAGAAAATATATGGATTTTGATTTAAATTTTATAATTATTATTATTACTTAAAATAACAGTAAGATTAAATGATAAATTTTAAAAATATATAAAAAAAAAAATTAAAAAAATAAAAAAAAAAAAATATAAATAAAAATATAAAAAAAAAATATAAAAAAAAATATTTTGCTTTTTGACAACTCTGATTTGACTCACACAAAAAATGGATTTTAAATGTAATTTTATTATTATGATTATCCAATATAACAGTAAATTTAAATGATAAAATTACAAAAAAAAATTAATAAAAAAATTAATTGCTATAATACAATTTTTAATTTATATTTTATTATTTTGCTATTTGACAATTCTGACTTGACTCAGACAAAATATGGATTTTGAATTTAATTTCATTATTATGATTACCTAAAATAACAGTAAATTTAAATGATAAAATAAAAAAAAATGTATTAAAAAAAAGATTTACTATACTACAATTATTAATTTTTATTTAACCATTTGACAACTCTGATTTGACTCAGAAAAAAATATAAATTTAAAATTTAATTTTTATTATTATGAATACCTGAAATAACATTAAAATAAATGATAAAATGAAAAAAAAAAATAAAAATAAAAATTAAAAAAAAATCGCTTTACTCTAATACAATTTTTAATTTTTATTTTTATTATTTTTACTATTTTAAAACTGACTTGAATTGAATTTTTTTTGAATTTTATATTTTTTTTTATTTTCTTGCTCAACACACCCAAAAGTTGATTTTATATTTCAGTTATTTGTTTAAATATTTGATTTTGTTTTTCAACAATTCAGCGTTAAGTTATTCAAGAAACTCTTCACTTGTTACAAGCTAAATAATTAGCTGTTATTTTCTACAATTTATGTTTATAAATGATATATGATTTTTTTTCTTATTTTTATAACCGCGTCAGCTAATTCAGAGATTGTCTGCTGTCACCATCATTAGCCGGTTAAATTGTATTTTATTTTTGCTGACATCATGTGAAATTCCAAATTGGTTTATCACCTTCAACAACTACGTTAATAACCTCATCGGTTTTTTTTTATGATGAAACCCCCCAACGAGAAGACGAGAAATAGAATCAGCATCTTAGTATGTATACTAAAGTGATTAGTTTTTTGCAAAACAATTCATTTAATGATTAAATGTTCAAAGAATGTCAAGAATTTCTAAACAAAATTGATTTAACTTGATGAAATAATTCTTTTTGGTTTTCAACTAATTATATCTATCTACGAGTTTATAGAAATTTTATAATATTGTTGCAGCTTTCGCTATGCTCATTATCATTAATTTGTGTTCTTGATGCCACAGATTCCAATCTTTCTCACACATCTTTTATTTTGGTTTTTAGCTCACTTAAATCGCAATTATTTTGGGCACTTGAGCGTGCGATTTCAAACGCTTTCGCTTCCTACAATAAAACCAGGTGCCTCGATAAGCATTTTATATATTTTATTTATTTTTATTTGCGCTGAATAAACAAATAATTGAAATTGAATCATTGAAGTTAAGTTTTTATATCAAGTATCTCCATTTTTATTTTTTTCCCAAAAATATGCGCAAAACTTCCGCGTGCTTTTCGCATGTGCGTCTTAACTTGTCATAATTATTATAATGATTATTATTATTACTACAATTTGGCTTAGATGCTTTGAACTTGGGCACAAAGTACAAGACATTAGCTCAACACACACACACATTGATTGAGTGATTGAAATATTGAAAGATTTAGAGAAGATTTGTTTGTCAATGTCACGCTCCCACGACATTTTCAGTAAACTAACAAAACACGATTGACAATGTTAATAAAACAAAGTCAAGCTAAAGCAATAAAAACAAATAAAAAAAAAATTGTCTCAGGTTTTTGTTATGTTTTTTTTTTTGCATTCCAATTTAAAAGAGAAATAAATTTTCCTGCAGCGAAACTGAATGTGTGTTTTTTTTTAAATACAATGCTGTGTTCATTAAAAAGATGTCAAGCTTAAGTCTACTATATAACAGGTAGAGAAAAGCTTTGCTTAGTCTTTAAAATATTTAAAGTTTGCGAATCTATAAACAAAAGTTTAAAAATCAAAACCTGATTTTTGATAGACATTTATACCAGTTTATGCCTTAGCTATTTCTTTAATTTCATAATAATCTTTATCATAAACAAAGCGCTATTAATATTATTTAAAAAAAAAAACTTTATTAAACACAGTATGAGAAGAGAAGGGAAGGTTAAAGAAGCGTTGGAACTCTTTCAAAGTGTCTAAAGTTAAGAGAGATTGTATTAACTCTGAATATTCATAGGTTTTCGTTCTCATCACTGTGAACTTGCATACAGATTATATACCCCATATACCCTATATACCTCCAGGTATATATCCGAAATTCTGATCTGCGAGCTGTGGATTCACAAGTTCCACCCTGTAGACCGCCTACTTGGCTTATTTCTTTGATATTTCTTTTTTCCCCAAAGATCCCAAAGACTATTTTTTATGTGTATTTTATTGGCGTAGAATTCGATTCACATTAATACTAAGAAAGCTAGAAAGCGAAGATTTTGAAGATCAGATAAGATCTGTTGGAGATATGAACAAATAAGTCAAAATAGAGCCAAAATAAAACTTTTATGTGCGGATATCCCAAAGACTGTTATTCTTTGGAAATAGATTGTAAACATTTTTAAAATATATTCGAAAATACACAAAAAAATATATATATACATATGCGCACACTTTGCAGAGTTTTGTGCATTTACAACTTTAAGTCGAAACCGACTTTTATTCTTGTCACGTAACGCCACGGCTGTATTTTTGCTTATATCCTTTAATCGGAAAGGTCGAATGTTTTCATCTTTTTTTGTAAATATAGTCCAGCTGTATAGCGACTCAGATATAATAAAAAACATTTCAAATATTTGACTTTTTTGTAGCTTTTTTTTAAATTTAGACGTATGATTGTCACGTAACGCCACTCTGGAAATGCCCATATATATATAAGAAGGCAGCGTTGGGGCCAAAATGGTGTTATTGCGTTGTTAACTTCTTAAAAAAATGTTTTATATGTATTTATTTTTAATTCTTTTTTATTAAATTATATAACGATTTTTGGATCAAAATTTAAATTTATTTATTATTTTATAATTTTATTATTTTATATAATAAATAAGAGTTAAAATTAATTTTTCTAATAAAAATTAAAAATGAAGTTTATACTGTTTCCAATATACTGCATTCTGAATAAGTATATCTTAGATTTTTGAGGTTTGATTTGCGATCCTTTTTATACCCTTGCAAAAGGTTACTATAAATTTGTCTTGAAATGTGTAAAGCATAGAAGGAGATGTCTCCGACCCCCTCAAGTATATATATTTTTGATCAGGACGACGAGCTGCGTCGGTTTAGTCATGTCTGTCTGTTCGTCTGTTTCTATGCAAAGCTTTTGGCTTTATCTTTGAGCTATCTTGATGAAACTTGACACAAATGAAGCTTGATAATGTATATAGTTTGTATGTCAAAATCTGTCCGATCGGACCACTATATCATATAGCTGTCATAGGAACAATCGAAGACACTTAATTTTCATAAAAGTGTTTGTATTGAAAACTTTTTTTGGTTTTCAAGATAACAAAACCAAACTTGGGATATTGATATATATTTAGGATTTGTACAATCAGACCAAGTTGATTAAGATCGGAACACTATATCTTATGGTTATAGGAAAAATCGGTCGAAAAGTGTTCGTTTGAAAAACTTTATTGTTTTTTTAAGATAACAAAACAAAAGTTGGCATTCAAAATGTTCTTAGGAGACCATTGCTGTTTCTTTGTTGTTTATTTAATTAAATGCTTCAATACACTATATGATATATCTAAAATATATGGAGTATCTACCAGTTGATCACTTTTAAAATGAAATTTATTTTTAACTCGTTTTTGGTTTCTAATTTGCCGCACCCAAAAAATGTGTCGCCTGCATTTTTGTGTTTTTTTTCTCTTTTTTTTTTATTAAAGTTATTTCTTTATTGTAGTCTCGTAGTTGAGGTTTGCTGACATATCTTTAGCTCGATCAGGCGGCCTTGGAGCTTTACAATTTTAAACTCTTTGCATCCTGCGCACACCACCTAGAGAATTAATCCAGTTTGCCAGTTGGGTATGGTTGGACTTGGTTAGTTTTTGATTGCCGCCTTTTGCACATGCTGCGATTGGCTAATCACCAACATCCGTTCGTTTCGATCGAGAACGGGGCGGGAAGTGGGGGAGCTTTTTTGATATCACATGCTCTGAAGAAACCCGTTTGACTGTGTCAATAAAAATACTTGTGCCTTATTAAAATCTGTAGTACAACAGCCACAAAACTGGCGCCATGTGTTGTGTCTATGATCGGAAAACCTGGAAACTGAAAAACTTGTTGAGAACCCACAATAGGGTTTGTACAGTACAACAAATAAAAAAATGCTGTGCGTCTGTCTGGCATTTGTCTAGAATTTAGAATAAAGCAAATAAATAAGATTTTTGCCGGAAAGACTTAAAATTGCATTAAGTTGCATAAATATTTAAGACTAGGTGGCTTAGCGATTACATCTTTGATCAATATTTTAACTTAGAGCTTAGTTTATAGCATTTATAAGTCTAGAATTCAAAAACTTGTGAACATGTAGGCTAGAAAGATCAACTATCAATCAGTTACCTTGAATATACTGATGAATATATTCATTGTTACCAAATTTATAAACATTTTTGACCATAGAATTTCATTAACGCTTTTTTTTAATATCAAAAATTTTGGTCACATTATAAAAACAATTTGATTAAAACCGCCAAACTATTATCAACATTTTCTTCCCATTTTTTTAAGTATTTATAAAGCTATGAACACTTAATTCAAGATTGTTTTGTTTTATTTAAAAAAAATTCTGAATGGGAGACCTATGTTTATTGAAAATAATTATTTGCATTTAGTTGATTTTCGAATACAAAATTATTTAAAAAAAATTGTTATTTCGAGAGACTTTTATGCTTTATATACTGACTACTCGGATCAGTTGAGAATTATAAGAGCATAGGTGCAACAAACAGCGCCTACAAGTATGCAACATTTTGCATATATTTTCTTATTATGGTAAAAGTGAAATTTGTTAATATATATTCCCAAAGTATAAATCGAAAAACAGAGTTATTTTTCTAAAAAATAATTAATTGCAAGCCGAATACAATTATAGAAAATCGATTGCATTTTATTTTGGATCGATTAATAAGCCCTAAGAATATTATTACTGAGCAGTCGGCTCCAAGGTCATTTCTAAGCAGATAAGCTAAATTAATTAGAGTTTCTAGTTGTGTATAATGAAGATAATTGACTAAAATTTAAACAGATAGATTTGTAGGCTAATTTCTATCAAATATCAAACAGTTGTTAATTTGAAAGATTCGCGACTGTAGTCAAAATATGTGTAAGATCTGTAAGATTTAATTTTGTCAGTTTTTTAACTAGACAACAGCTAGATCGTTTAGTAAATTATAATATAGATCAGCTAAAACGATTACTAATCTTTATTATTACAGAAATTTGCTGATCTTAACTAACTCGTCTAGCACATAAGCTAATCTCAAGTTGTGTATATAAGAACACGTATTTCTTATTGGCCATTTGAGGCCTCTTTTATTATATTTTTGGTTTTCTGAATCAGAAATATCCAACGATTTGGAATAGAATCACGTTCCACACGTTTGCCACATGAAATTCTACATTGTTTTTTGTCTTTGTTTTATTTTATTTCATTTTATATTATATTATATATTTTTTTTTTTTGGAAAATGTTAATCAGCTACTCTGCAAGCAATGTTCGCTTGTGGTAACTTTCAGATACTTCCCCTTCTGCCATATACGATATAAAAAAATACAAAAAAAAAAGAGAAAAGAGAGTTTTGTCTGCCACCTAAAACGCCAAACGTGTTTTACTTCATGTCCGGTACTTAAATAACAATGAGCCACAACAACAGCGTTAAAGAAAACTTAACAAATTCGTTTTATTATCGGCCAAAAAAGAAAAAAACCGGGTAGGGTGTTGGGCGGACTCGTATTGAAAAACTGGAGAACTGAAAACTTATGTAAATTGAATACTTGTGAAAAATGTTTTTCGCTTACGCAATAAAAAAAAGCAAAACGTTTGCTTTAGGGCTGGTACCCAAAAAGAGAGAGAAGAAAAAGAAAGAAAAGCAAAAAAATATTAAAACTGAAATGGGAACTGGGAACTTGGAAGGTGTTGTCCGCCCTGATCTCTTATGAAATGTTTGTCGCGCTTCGCTTAACTTGGTTCATTGCGGGCCAGTTGGACCTGTTGGGTTTACAAGTCTGGTCTGGTCTTGTTTTGTCTGGGGCTGGTCTCTTATTAGCGCATTGCCTTACCAATCTCCACGCTCCACTCTCCAAGCTGCAGCAGCGGATTAATTTTGTAACTTTCTTATGAAAGTCTTATGGCAATTAAGGGCCCCTGCCGGGGTCGGTCACAGCATTTTGAGTTAGTTAGTTAATTAATTAATGTTAGTAAATACTACAAGTTTTCAATTGCAGTTGGCAGTTGCAGTTGCAGTTTGTGCATTCGGGCGAAGTATAGAAAAACCATTCATCTATAAAGCAGCACATCGAGAAATCAGTCGTGTGTACCAGGCCGCAGAGCTTAACTCCTGGAAATGAGAGCATCAATTGGGCATAGCCAGATAGCCAGTTAGCCAGTTGGCCAGATAACCAGCTAATTGTTAAGTTACGCACAAGTGGGCAAGTCGAATAGAGTGAGATGAAAGCTCGAAGGTCGGTCGAAACTCTGGGAATTATGAGAAATAACTGGGGGATTATCAAACACTGTGAAAGCTGACAAATTCTTCAGAAGAGACTTGTCAAATCTTGATGGGTTAGTTTAGCTTGATTATGATTATTGTTAACCATTTTTTCTACTAGTACCAAATAGTTCTTGAGCTGCAGATAACTGAAAGATTTGACATAATAAAAGACCTTAATAGACTGGAAAGTAATGTCAAAAGATTCTATTTAAAATTGAAAAATGAGATCGAAAGAAAGTTGTTTAATATAGTAACTAGATAAATGTGCATTTGGAATAGTTAAAGAAACTGTTTTTCAATATTACAAATTTAACCTCAAAGCCAACCAAAATCAACTTTAAATAAAGTTAGCTTGACAATGGGAAACCTTCAATTGTAAGTAAGTAAAACTTGGAATTGCTCAACCCGCAAAATTAATCGCATGAGAACTGTGAAACGTGTTCATGTGCCACATGATCTGATAAACATAAGTACTATATATATATATGTATAAGAAAAAAAGCAAAACACCTACTACAACTACAATAATACAACGCCCATTGTCAGATCTATACTTGTGTACATCCGTATATCATTAAGACGAAAGATGACCGGATGATGATCGACTGAAAAAAAAGCGAAAAACAAATGTAATAATTATATTGTATACTATAAGTTAGTTGAAATCATAACGCCCACACGCGGAACTGTTTTGCGATTATTATAATAATATATGAATACATCTATAAATCTATAAATATTGTATATCTATACACATACAATATATATATATAAACCTATTTATCTAAAGCAGTTGGCAATGATACGCATTGCTTTATGTTTTTTTTGCTGAAGGCAGATATAAATACAATAAGTACATAAGTTAATCCAAAAAGAAGGTTAATTCAATAATTTAACTGGTTTTTTAATTTTTTGTATATTTTTATTTTTAATTCATAGGCTTTTGCCGCCAAGCATTCGGATGCGGAATCCTTGCTACATAACTTGAATGTTAAGTATTATTATTATACGAGAACTCGTGGATTGTTCAGGATATGCTATCCCAAGGAGCGACCGCCGGCAACAGCAGGTAAAATTTTAAGTTTCTTTAATTGTTTCATTTAATTTAATTTACTAAAGTGATTTGGATAATTCAATTGCTAATAAACGAACTAATCTTTCATTTTTGATCTTCAGTTTCGCTCAACTGTTTCGAGCACCAAAATTGTTTATTTATTCAAATTGTCCGCAGTTTTAATTTCCTATAAAAATATTGTTTTTAATTAATTTAATTTAATTTATATTTTATATTTATTCGAGACCGTAAAAGCTTTTTTTTGTAAACTTTTTTAATAATTTAATTCAATATATATTTTACATTTATCAGGAACCGTAAATAGCGATTTAAAAAAAAAAGTTACTTTAATTTTTTGAGAGAGAAATATATATGCTAATAAAAGCCTGTAACGGTAATCCCTTTGTATTTTAACCATAATTTAAGAATTTTGCAATTTTTTTTAATAATACTCAAAAATAACGATTAATTTTTTATTATTTTTCTTGAGTTTTATTTAAAAGAAACTAATTTAAAAAAAAATTTTTTTCATGTAATAATTCAAATTTTATTTAAAAATTATTTTCTATTTCTTATTTAAAGCTAATTAAAAAATGAGCGTAATATTTGTTTTCATATTTTTTATAAGCAATTAAAGAAAATCAAAAAAAAAAAATATTAATAAGTGATTTTTGATAATATAAATTATAGTCGTTACGGTTCCTGATATTTATACTATGAAAGTTAAATTAAACATACATATATGTATCTGATTCTGTACTTCAAAGCGTTTTGGTTTTTTTGATTATTTTTGAAAAATTTAGTTAGCAATTAAAAACTAAATAGCTAATAGTAAAGCATTTTTTCAAAGAACTCTTTTGTAGGTTTAATAAATTGTTTGAGAGACAATTATCATTGAAGGAGCCATTTGAACAAACGATTCGAGCAAACGATTCAAGCAAACGATTCAAACAAACGATTAGAACAAACGATTCGAACAAACGATTCGAGCAAACGATTTGAACAAACGATTCAAATAAGAATTCCCTCAAACTTCAAACGATCAAAATAATTGAATAAACGATAATTATAATCAGGAATTAAGTTAATTTGTTATGTAGCTTAAAGGATTCAATAAAACTTTATTATTAATTATATTATTATTAAATTGATATTTCTAACTTAATTATTTTATTTGTTTTTTAGTGCCCACATATTTGTCACCCATTGAGACACACTGCTCGAACATTGATTATTTCCCACAAGTGGAGGATGATAAGATTTCCAATGAGGATGCCACATCGCGTTTACATTTGGCACGCTCCTGCATTGCGCTGTTCATCATCAGTTTTGTGACCATATTCTGTGCATTCTGGACGGGTCTATCCGGCTGCTGGAAGCGTTCATCTGGCGCAATTACAGCCACATCGATACTGTTGCTAGTTACCTGTCTATTGGCTGCTGGCGCTATGGGTCTTTGGCATACGGTTGAGTTCTTTGAGAAGGAGAAGGTTGTGGGCGAGGATTATTTCCAGCAATGGAATACGGTGCGTATTATTTGAGTTTCTATAAAAGTAATATACTTTAATTTTTTTTATTTCACAGGTGCTGCGCGATAACACGAAGATTGTTTATGATTGGTCCTATATTGTAGCCTGGACAGGCATCGGCACTTGTCTCCTGTCTGCCATTTTGCTATCCGGCGCCGCTGTCTGTCTGCGCAATGAGCGCGAGAAGGAGGAGCAACTGAATCTGCAGTATCTGATGCCTGGTAAGTTGCAATATATGTTATAGAGAAACTATTATGGTATGCATACTAATTTAATTAATGACTTTCAATTGCAGTATACTCGCAAAAGCAGCCCCCGTATCCGCCCTATGCCAACTACGCACAACCCCAAATCTATCCGGGCCCCTATTATCATGGCTCGCAATATGGACCGTATAATTATTAGATTGTCAGTGGAGGAAACGAAGAATGCATAACGAAAGAGCGATGAAAGCAATTTGCAAATGAAAACAAACCTTTGAAAGCAATATCGTTTAGAAATCACAAAAGACAAGAGCTATTGAAATATCGGGTTAGGTCGCATATCTCCCAGTTTCAACTGTCAGCCTTAACTGTAAATGGCATAGAATTTGGCAAATAAGAAACCAGACAAGAAATCTCTTTTTGTCGTAATCTATAGCTAAAACATACATACATATTTTGTAATACAATTTAAAATAACATATATGATTTTTTTTTCTTAATTTACAACAAACAAAAAATGTAGTTTATAGTTTATAAATCGCTATACATATGCATACATATGTATCTCTATATAAGCATGCATACATATATATATATATATTTGTATAGAAATCGTGGGTCTTGAGTCAAAATGCGTCAAAGTACATATTTGGTGCAGAAATTTCGTAAATAATGAATATAGATTGAATGGAAAGTACTTAAACATACAGAAAATAGCAACAGGCGAACTTAAGAAAAAACAATAAAGATTTAATTTATTGTAGCATGTAACGTACATGTAGCTTATAATATGTAATAATAATAATAATAATAATATTGATAATAACATTAATAATACTGTATCTAAGCATAATTTTTTGTATATGTATATGAATGTAATGAGTATATCTTTACAAATGCGCAACAAGCGCCATTTTGTCTTCCAAGTACATAAAGTGCGTGTGCATATGTTAAGCTGTACTTTAATGAATAAAAGTTTCTTACGTTATAAAAATATTTGAATTTGATTGCAAGTGTAATTTGTTAAGAGTTTTGCAGAATAATCGATAGGTCAAGTTATCGGCCGTTTGTCAGCACATACACATCAATTTAAATTTATACTAAAGTATTTACACCGAGAAAAAAATTAATGGCAGGTCCCATGCAACTTTGTGTTCCGTCGGATTTTCTGAGTTTTTTAATATATTCTATGCACTAGACACAACTCTATTTTATGAGTTTACAGCTTTCGAAAGCAGATCACCACATCAGCTACAGCAGGAGAATACCCACAGGAACTTAAGAATTTGCATACTTTTATGGACTGTGTCGTATATGGTAAAAAGTGACGTCACGAGTTCGTCTTGTCAAATACCTAGTCTCTAAGCCTTGGGGTCCACCCGATATAGTGCGAAGTTGATGGGGACTTGTCATCAACGTTTTTTTATTTCTCGTCGAAAAATGTATTGTCTACAATGTATATCGTTATTGCTTCAGTGTTGCTTACACACAATACTTAAATATATCGATAGGTTGACAAGTAATATCTCGATATACTTTAGTATTTAAATACTACACAACACCACTTGCGACACACGGCCACACAGAATACCATAAATTGGTCACACAAAATCGTGCAACTGGTCACATCAAGTTCCGAAAAATCGTCACTCAAAAGCAGAAGAAAAAGCAAAAAAGCCAGCAAAAATATAGGGACGAAAAAAGTGCAAAAGTCGTGTACGTACAACTTGGCACAAAATAGCAACAACTAGAGCGGTAACAACAAAATAAAATGTCCGGCAACGGTTTCGATGAAAATCCATTTGGCGAGCCCAATCTGGATAATCCATTTGCGGTAAGTCTGACAACAAAATATGCTGCTGATGAAAACTCCACACACACACACACACACATATATATACTAAATGAGTGCGCCTGTATGCGTGTGTGTGTGCTTGTAGGTGCAACGACGACAGCACGTATGCATATGTATGTGTGCGTGTGTGTGCCGCCTACGCTTTGCAACTTTACAAGTTTTTCTATTGTACTATATATGTATGTATGTATGTATGTGTATATATGAATTTTTGTTTTCCTATTTCATTTATGAATGTCCAGGATCCCGCCATACAGCAGGCAACCCGCATGTCCACCAATGTCTCACTGGAGGATTACAATCCATTTGAGGAGCAGGCAAAGCCTCAATTGCAAATTAACTCAACCAATACTGCAGCCGTTGTGCAGCCCCTCTCACAGAACGTACCGCCCCCGCAGCCCAGCTCATTGGGCGCATCGGCGCCCAGCACCAGCATACAAATCACCTCGGAGGAGCTACAGGTAATCAACAAATCCAACAAATCAAATATCAAAATCTTCAATTTCAGTTCAAATGCACAATTTGCGGCGGCTTGCAATGACAGTTATGCGTGCGCTCCACTTAACAAACGGCTCAGAGTACTCATATTACCGCATTTGAAAACCCTTACCGCATAGTAGGGTATTATAATTTTCTCACTAAATGTGTAATACTTTAATCGGCGAGTTTTATATACATATGTGTATTCTTGATCAGCATTAAAAGCTGAATCGATCGAGCCCTGTCATTCTGTGTGTCTGTATAGATGCTGAGATATTTGATATATTCTGAATATATATATATATATATACATATATGTATACATGTATGTCGAAATCAATTTAATCAAATATTATCACTGTATCTTATAGATTTTATATCTTTTTATAGATAGCTCCAACAAAGTCAAGAAATTCGAGATTTAAGTAAATTCGGATTTTTTTTGGATCTATTAAAATCGATATATCCAATCACTATATCATATAGTTGTTATAGAAATAATCAATTGAAAATTATGTTGTTTTATGAAAAACTTATTTTTTCTAGTTCTAATCCATTCTATTCCTTTTTATGCTTGTATCTGATCAGAATCGAAAAACTATATGTTGTGGCTGTTATCGTAAAATTTATTTGTTTTGTCTTGTTTTTTTTTGTTCAAGATAAACTCAACTCATCATATTCAATTTTTATTATGCCCAAGCCAATATAAATTAAGTTTAAATTGAAAATCGATAAATTTAAATTGTCGAGAATTAATTATATATATTTTTTTGATGAAAACCTTTTTGGCAAGGGTATATAACTTCGACACATTGAAGATTAATATTCTTTCTGGTATTTTGTATGCGGTTGCTGCATTGTTGTGGCTGCCACAAATGTGAGTGATGTGTTGTGGGCGTCTATTGAATGACGAGCAATTTTATACATTATATAGTGTAGCTTAATATGTGCACACATATGTTGGCTGATAGTGCTAAATAGTTTATCATTTGAGTTTGTTCTATATTCTATTTTTATATTTATTTATATTTTATTTTTTTCGTTTGTTTATAGCGCCGACAGGAGGAACTGGACCGCAAGGCCGCCGAGCTGGATCGACGCGAGCAACAGCTGCAGGGCAATGTGCCACAGTTGAACAATTGGCCACCGTTGCCGGATAATTTTTGTGTCAAGTCCTGCTTCTATCAGGACTTTGAGGTTGAAATACCGCCCGAGTTTCAAAAGCTGGTCAAACACTTGTACTACATTTGGATGTGTAAGCATTGTTGTTTTTTTTTTTTTTTGGAACAATTTATTCTTTATCGACATGTTATTGTTATAAATTGTTATATTCAAACACTAAGACTGATAACACAGCAAATTCGCATGAGTCATAGCAGCTATAAATATATATATATATATATTATATTTACTTAGATGCAAATGGAAACCCCTATATGCATGCAGTCAACAAATGCAACAATGCAACAGAAATTGTTTCAACAAATTAAAAAATATATATATTAATATATTTAGATATATATATTTAGCTTTAATGGCAATCTAAACAGTTATAAGGAACCAAAGTTCAATTTCAAAATTGTTTGGGCAATTAAATGAATCACCTTATTGATAAATAGAAGCAAAGACTACAGTATATACTCGAAAGAGGCAACAACTTGCAGGAGTAACAAAAAATTAAATTTTTTTAATAACAAAAAAACATTTTGTATAATATTAAAAGATTTTATTTTATTATTTGAATCGGACATATTCAAAATCTAGATTTTAGATTTTTGCTAATTTGAAAATTTTGATATATTTGCGATTTAATTGAAATCTAACTAATGCTAGCTTTAAAAACTAATTAAAATCGTTGAATATATCATTTAAAAACGAAATAATTTGGAATTAAAAATATTTTTTGAATATAACAATAGATCTGATTATGTATGCTATAAAATATTTTAGCTTTTGTTAGCTTTTGGAATAGAGAAAACCTTTGTGCATTTAAAAATTAAAATGATTCTTATTTTATAAATGTTTCAGACATATTTAAATTAAATTTTATATTTATATATAGAGCTATAAATAGTAATAGAAGCCTGTAGCATATTAAAATATATTAATTTATAAAAATAGTTTTTTTTTTTAGCAGTTGTAAACGTTATAAAAGACAAAATTTAGATCAAATCTAGATACAAAAGATAATGGCTTAGAAAGTTGATATAGCATATATATTTTTGAAAAATTTGACTTATATATAACTAAAAACTGTCACAACTAAAAATTTGTTAGATTCGTTTTTATAACTAAGCTAAGATTATTATTTTATCATACAATGTATAACGCATTAAATAAGCTTTTTTTTGAACACATTTGTATATTTTTGATTAGCATTAATAGTCAATTAGATATATCTATATATTTGTCTCATTTTAAATGCAAGTTAGCTTAAGATTATTTCAAATTAATACCTTAAATTAATACTTCCTATTGCTGAATATAGTATAAAGTATTTCAGAAGAGGTTAAATCAAACCATATGATATGTATAAATAGTTGAAATAGAAATAGTTCGCAGAATTCTGAAATATTGTATGAAAATCTTTTATGTTTATATAAAAAGTAATTACTTTTTTTTATTGCACTTTATAAATAGTGCATAATTTAAATGTCATGGAAACAATCTATCAAGAATTCAGTTTTTGGTTTTGATGTAAATATTTAAGCCAAAAAGTAATTGCTATATTTTTTATTGTACTTTATAAACAGAGTATCTTTTAAATGTCATTGAAACAATCTATCAAGAATTCAGTTTTTATCTTAAAATCTTTTAGTCAGACCGAAGATGAATGTTTTTTTTTGTTAATTTAATATAATATGGCTACAAGATGATGTTAAATATAACTTATATAATTTTTTTTTAATTTTTTTTGCAGTTTATACCATGACGCTATGCGCTAATATTATTGGAGCTCTCATATTGTTATTTCACGAAGGTTTAGTGGCCAATTTGTTTTTGGCCATCTTCTACACTGTGCTCTTCACGCCCGCCTCATATGTGTGCTGGTAAGTTCTTTCTCTCTCCCTCTTTCAAATTATATATTTTATATATATATTGTTTTTTTTTTCTTTGTCAGGTTTCGGCCCGCTTATAAGGCATTCCGAAATGATTCCAGCTTCAATTTTATGGTATTCTTCTTTGTGTATTTCTTTCAAACGCTTTACACAATTGTTCAGGCGATTGGATTTAAGCAACTTGGCTATTGTGGCTTTATATTAGCCATCGGCGAGTTTGAGAGTTCAGCTTCGGGCATTATCGTCGGGCTGCTGTTGCTGATCATTGCATTCTGTTTTGCAATCACCGCTGGCGCCAATGTACTGATGCTATTGAAGATACATACCATTTATCGGAGCACTGGGGCCAGCATGGATAAGGCCAAGGCTGAATTTACTACAGAGTTCTTGCGCAATCAGCATGTACAGGAGGCGGCCTCTTCTGCTGTCAGCTCGGCGGTTAATTCACAGTTTAATAATAGCAGATACTAAACAGCGAAAAACGCAATAATTAATTAATTAATCAATCAATCAATCAACCAACCAATCAATCAATTTAACAACCAAACACAAATGCACAGAGATGTAAACGGTTAGTCAAGCAGGCAATTGAGCCAAGTCAAAGCACGCATTCGAACATTTGTTTTTTTTCGCTGAATGAATGAAGAATAGAATCATTTAAAAATCAACATACACACACCACATACATATATATATATATTTCTATATATATATATAGTATATAGAATGGCTTCAAAGTGAAACATTAAAGTATAACTAACAATAACAATAACTAATTGCTTAATGCATAAATAATTCCTAAAATGCCGTCGTCCTTATTACAATTAGATACTGTAATAATATATAATATGCAAAATATATACCCATGCATGAGAGTATATATATATATAGATTTCTTAATGCAACTACAACTGAAACTGATATGGAAGTGGAAAAAGGAAAGGGAATCTTTAAAACTAAAACCCAAAAAAAAAAAAACAAGAAAAAAAAAACGGCGCACGTTGCCTTCGTAGACATTCTGGCCTAAAATTGCTGAAAACGCAACCATAAAGCACTTAAAACAAAAACAAAAATATAAGACAAAAAAGCAAACAAAATTAAATGATTAAAATAATTAAATAACATATAAGTACGTATATAAATGATTGAGAACAAAGCTTCAACATTTTGTGTTTTGCATAAAAAGTGTCCTAAGAAATTACTAAGTTATGAATTTATAAATGCTTAAAACATATTTGTAAATGCAGGGATTGTATGTTTTACTCTACTTGTCAGTGTTTACGCTGAACATAAAATAAAAGTAGATGGAGAATGATATGAAAATCGGGAAAAGGTTCCAAAATTTCTACATTGTAAAACCAAATTCAATCTCTGCTTGGACGCGAGTATAATGTTTGATTATATATAATAAATTAAAGCTATTTGTATGTGTATAATAAATATAATGCAAATGATGATTATGATGATATCATAACAATGATAATGATGATGCAGATGCTGATAAGGATTATGATCTATAAAAAAAAAACAAAAATATGCTGCTGATAATGATGTTTTCTAGTTCTTTAAGTCGAAACATTTATGATATGCATTATACCAATCCCCCACATCCCCTATATAGTATATACATACATACAACACATACATACACATGCATCTCAACATCTAAATGTATTTAAATCATAAATTATACAGACTTGTATCTTTATGCTCTCCCTCTCCCTCCTACACTTGTGAGTTATTATTATTATTATAATTATTATAATTATTATTGCTTTTGTCGTCGCCCCGTTCCCGTTCCCGTGCCTAACCCTATTATTACGTACCCACATATAATGTCGTGTCGTGTATTTTGTAATTGTAATTGTTATAAATATTTATATATATGTATATATACATATAAATATAAATATATACATGCATATACATATTAATGAAAGCAGCATACCTATAAATATTATGAAATAAATTATGTTTCTTATTTTATTTTATTTTTTTGTTTGTTGACTTCGTTTGTTTGCTTGCCTATTGAAGTTTCCATTATTTAATTAATGTATTGTGTATTTGAAATTCAATCTAGCCCATTATAATTAAATTAAATTAAATAATAAACATCAACATTTATAGACATAAATTTATTCAAATTGGTAACGAAGTTTTAATAATCATACATCACTTTATTGGAGACTTATTTACAGATGTTTAAAATCAAAGAACTTGGAGGGTATTTGATCAGGTGATAATGTGTATATATCATGGTCATATATACATATATTTACTTTCCTTAAGCAGATCAAGGATTTTGCTTTTATTTTCTAACAAATTGCCCAGAATTTTAGAATATATCGCAATGCAATTAAAACTTATTTGGAAATTTTTATATTTCCTCATTATTCATAAAGATAGCATTGTTATCTCGATAGTAGTGCCTAACTAAAGATTCTATTTTCTTAGCAGAGGTTATTATAATTTTGTCATAATAAAGTATATATAAGTGAATTCTAAACCAAAATCATTATTTGAGTCTGTCTGTTTGTAATGCTAGCTAA
The DNA here is from genome assembly GCA_035043045.1 of Hirtodrosophila alboralis. Classification (NCBI taxonomy): domain Eukaryota; kingdom Metazoa; phylum Arthropoda; class Insecta; order Diptera; family Drosophilidae; genus Hirtodrosophila; species Hirtodrosophila alboralis. Next base: position 315,435 of record JAWNNH010000763.1, on the reverse strand, counting down.
TCTCTCAGTTTTAACCTGACAAATGTTTATTTTGTTAAAGACAATATATAATTATGTATGTGGAAATCAGTCCGATTGGATTACTATATTATATAGCTGTCAAGGCAACAAAAAGTCGAAAAACATGAAAGAAATTACAAGATTTGTAATTCTCCAATAAAGTAGACTAAGTATAATTAATAAATGTTCGGCAAACCGAATATATATAATATTTTTATTGTTTTTAATTGAAATTTTCAATTAATATGAAAGAGATCTGTGAAAGTAAGTATCAAGCATATTGTATCAGATTTTTAGATAAACAATAAACAACTTCAAAAGTCGCTTAAAGTAAATGTTATTTCAATATTCGATATGTTATTATTGGAACTGGTTTTCGTTTTTAAGCTATTTACATACAAAATAGTTCAATTTAATCCCCTTGTTATGTAGTAATACCGCTAATCCTTAGCTAAAATTTTTCGGGGGAGGGTATGAGGTATACAGATTGGCATGTTTATAATTTTGTGTGCTCGTTAAATTTGTACGCCACATGAAATGCAAATTTCATTTGTATGCGAAATTAAATCAACAGCAAATCATTTTGCAAAATTCATCTCAGTCCCAGTCTCAGTCCCAGCATCCCAGCCCCAGCCCCAGTCCCAGACCCAGCCCCAGTCCCAGTCCCAACCCCACCATAACCACGCCCATCTTCACTAAGCTCTACTAATCATATTGCCAGCCTTATTACCCATAACCCCAATGTGAACTCTAAACTATATTTAAACAAGTTTCAAATTAAAATGCTGAACTATAAAAATACCCTGTACCAATGTTGAAGTATGAGCTTTTTTTCTATACTATACTAAATAGTTTCTATGCAGTTATTTAATCGGCATATATAAGAATAAATATAGCAAAAAATCAAGTGTATGAACTTAAAATTGTTGATTATAGCCTATAGTTTATAGATTGATATGATGAACATTTAGAAAATTAAAAAAAAATTAAATTTGAGTGCCTATATACAATTTATAATATCTCTAGCTATTATAATTTTTAGAAAAAAACTAGACCGACTTGGCTATTGAGGATGATCAAGTAGACGATTAGCTATATGCTTCATAATATCGCTGAATTTGCGCAATATTTGGGCATTACATTACTTAATTTTATATTTATTAAAGAATTCAACTGTAATACTATCCTTAGTTGAGAGAGAGATAGATATATAATATACATAAGTCTTAAGGTTGCTAGCATAAATTGTTTTATTTAAGATACAATTTCAATACTTTGATCTTGATCCATAGTTAAAAAGGTTTAATTGTATATTAGCAAAACTTTTTTATTTGATACAAATAAATTTGAAATACAATAAAAAAAAAAATAGTTTAATTATCAAATATCATCACAAGTTTACAAATCACTTAACTCTTAGTTAAAAGGCACAGAGTATTTATAAATTGTCATCAAATGCTGTGCACACTTGGTGGGTGTAAATATGTGTATATATATATGTAAATATATTTATATATATATATATATGAATGTGTGTGCGTGAGAGACATAGATTTGAAATTTCAAAATTCTCAAACTAGCCATGAATGCAGCTCTACAACTCGAGTTCGTCGAGTGGGTCGTCGATTTTGCAAAAACAAATTGCGCATACGCCACGCGGAGTAAATATTTGTTGCAGTTGCCCAACCCTCTTGCCTATCAGTGTACTATAGCATAAAGGATAGATTTTTCTGGCACAAAATCATATCAATTATATTAAACGGCAATATTACATAGAAGAAATATTAACTTTATCGATAACTTTTAAGCTAACAGCTGTTAAACACAATTTTTCTAAAAGAATCTTATCAAAATAAATTATATCTATATATATAAAACTGTTCAACCTGACTGACTGACTGACTGACTGATTGGCTAATAACGTGCAGGCCAAATGGTAGAAGCCAGAAACCTGAAATATGTTGCAATAGCTTTCTATAATATCGTAGATTATCACACTGGAATATATCGGGGAAGTGGATGGAAAATGCATTTTAAAATTATATATGAAAGTCTCAGCGGGAGCATATTGATTGGCGCAGTATGGTACAATAATAAGGACATTGTAGAGTATGCTTGGTTTAATTTTTTTTCCTGTTTTTTTATTTTATTTTGGGATCTGGAGCGGGATGTAGCTTCGCACGCCGGGATGATCTAGTTTTATATAAAGAAATTATGTTTTTAGTGACATTTGTAAAGCTTTTTGCAAAATCAAATATTCGAAAAGAGTTTCAATCTTATGGCAGCTAGAAAATCTTTTTCAAATGTCAGTTCTCATTCTGTTTTCCCAATTTATAATGCATGTGGATTTACAGTCTAACAAAAATGTTTGCCGGAAATAAGGAAAATCTTATACTTTTATAAGTAGAGTCAACAAAACTTCAATCTTCAGACAAGAAGATAAAATGTCTAAAACTTAAGCATAAAGTGGTCCAAAACTTACAATTGTAATATTTAGAATGGTTTTCATTTTTGCCATTCGGGACCACAAATTGCAACTATTTTGGCCCATAGTATAATGCAGCGGTACATCTATGAATAAAATCTATCTATGCGAATAATTGTTGAGCAAATATGCTCAAGAGCTGGTCGTCGTCATCGTTAGCGGCAAATCCTTTTGGTACACTTGAAGCCAACAGCTTGTGCCACACGGGGTCACATGTTGCAGTTGAAGGTGGCAGTTGGTTAGCAAGTGGGTAAAATTTAAAGATGGACAAGTGGACAGACAATAGGTGGGACAGATGGACAGATAGACAGATGGACACGTTGATAGATAGCAGGTGGCTGGCTGGCGCTAATTGCTGATGACGACTTGCTATTTATTGATTGCATTTTCAGTTTGCTTGCGTGCAAAAGGACTTGAAATGGACATTTTTTTCATTTTAACCCGCCGTGGTCGTTACACTGATAAAAATATTTATTGTAAAATTTGTTAACAAAAGTCTGTAAAGGACGCTTTTTTTTGCAACCTAGAATTTAGGTCATATTTTAAAAAAAATTTGTCGTCATTACCTGAATAAAATCTTTTATATGAAATGATGAAAATTGTTCTGTTTTATTTTAGAAAATGTTTAATGTTTTTTTGAAAATAATTACTTGTTTATTATACTGACTAAAAGGAGCATTTGGGGATTACAAACGCACACGTGCGCATAAACAGCGCCTAAAAGTATGCAACGTATTTTTGTTGTTATAAATTTGCATATTTATTTATGTTTGCCGACAAGTGTTTTGCTATGTTACATTGACAGCTTAAGCTAGTTAAATAATTATTTTTCAGTGTTTGGACAATTATAAATAGGATATACACCTAGCCTCCCTTTTTACAGGTGCTACATTCCCAGAAAACCTCGTGTTAAGTGAGACAAGGAGTCAATACAAAATATATGGTTACGATCCTAGATTTCAAGAAAAGGGCAAAAAAACTTGCTGAACTGTTTTAATTTACGCCGCATTAAATAAAGTTCTAACATCAGTTTCAAAATTAATAGAGAGTTACTTACTAAGCAATAACAGAAAAAGCTTATTAAAAAATTAAACATATCAAATATAAAAGTCTTAAATTATAAACTAAGTCTTATAAAAACGTGTTAAATTATAATCTAAGTAATTTTTGTTTGCTTAGTAACCTTTAAAGCTTCTTAGTATCACTCCTTATTCTGGGAGCTATTATCTATATTATATCTATAGCAAATTGATTTTATTAAAATGTTGTGAACTTGTACAAAGACTTATTTGCTAAAGTTTGAAAAAATCAGTAAGAGCGAGGTATTAAGGAGAAAGGAATCAAATTTATAATCGTGTTAGATCGGGATAGTGTTAAACGGTGTACATTTATAAAGTTAAGAATTCAATTCAATATAGAGAAATATATGTATCTAAAATATTTATATATTTACTTTACGACATAACCTATCAGTGTGGTATTATAATTTAATATAAATATATATATAATTTATTACTGGTTTTCAAAAAACAACCTTGAATTGATAACAAAATAAAATAAGAGAAGAGCGATTACTCTTCATTTTGGAACGGAATTTTTCCCTCAGTGTAAGAGTATTAAGTTTCACATATCGATTTCATGTCCAATCAAACTGAAAGCAGCATGCCAAAAATAGCCTTGGTTGACCTGACTTGAGACAAACTGAGTTGCGCTCTGGTTTCCTCACACACACACACACACACACACACACACACACACACACACACACACACACACGGACATTTGCACCTGAAGCGTTCTCAACACAATAATAAAAGGATTAAATAACATTTTCAACTTGAAAGTTTTATTATAAAAAACAAAATTTTTTTCAAACTTTGGTTTTTTACTAAATACTTTTTATTTTGCCATTTTATTTTATCTGTTGGATGCGCAATTCGTGGAACATTACGCTAACTAAACTACGTTGTTTTAATAATGCGTTTTACGGCTCTTGCGGTACTTTGAACTTGAAAGTAAGCTAACTTACATACAGCTTAGATAAGTTATTACGTATCCGCAATGTGGTTGGGTGGCAGAGGTCAAATGATCTTCAAATGTTGTGTAAATGTTTTACTGCCTATAATTATAAAATATACCTAGCTTCAGCCAAATATTTACCCCATCCGGTCCACTGTGCGTTGGCTCTATATTTAGTTATGACCTTCATTAAATACTCGTATATTGGCAAGTCCCAAAAATAGCAACAAATTTTAAAGTATAAACTATTTTTTATTGAAACATTAAAATGGACATCTAATCTTTAAAATATAAATACAAAATTTAATTTTGATGACAACTAATAAACGAATCTGAACTGAATTATCTGTTACCTACGTTTTTTAGCTGCTTTTAACCATACTTTACAATTGACGCAAATGGTCCTGTCTAATGCAATATTTGTATTTAATCAAATACACTATGCAACAGCATTTTGTAACCCGCACATTTGAGAGTCAATCTACGTGTAAAATGTGGCGCTTAATATTGAAAATAAATTTGAAAAAAATAGGTTGCTGACACCGTTTTTAAGATAATTGAAATAAGCTAGATTTTTGAATTTTCAGAAAGGTAGCTTTGGTTAGGTGAAAATTACTGTGAACATAGTATAATAAAATTAAAAATAGTTTTATTAATCTTTTTTAAAAAGATAATAAAATTGCCTATCAACATGTCATACAACAATTTTTTAATTAGATTTTTTGTTTAGAAGTTATTAGAGACTGAAATGAAAAATTTGCATAAATATATGACTTTTTAAAAAAGCTATTTTTTGCGCAATTTTTATTCGAAAATTAGAATTTTGGTTTTTTGTATCACTCTTTGAATCTGTAGGCTTACTAATTCTTAAATAAATAAAAAATTTTGTAAGTATCGGTTGACAAAAGTATAACTTATTAGCCCATAAGTCTTATGTAGTGTTGTGTGAAAATTGCTTTTCATTTGTTTAAAACAACGAGCATCTTTTAAAAATTATTATATCCTGAACATATTGCAGTCTTATTTCTTATTTAAAAATGAGGGTTAAGTCCTGGCATTGTAACATAACTCACGGAAATTATGGTTTTTTTAATATTAAAAATAAAATAAATTTGATTTTTATGCCACCGTTTCTGTACCGATTTTATGTTAATAAAAAAACAATTTAGCAGAATTTTTGTATAGAAACTAATTTTATGTTAATTCATGTAACTTGCGTCACAACTTGAGCTGTCACAAAAATAAATACATGATAGTGAATGACATTCCCCATAGGGGTAGTTTAGATAAGCCAAGAGAGTTAAAAAAAAAATAAAAAATGTTTAATATAGCCATCCGATTTTTTAAATTTAATTAGATTGTCTAAATCATAAAAACAGATCGAAAAAGTGAGTTTGGTTCCAATTACTTGAAAAATAAAAAAGGTTTTTTATGCAAGTATATTTTTCGAGCTATTGCTTCTATGAGATAAAATATAGTGATCAGATTTTAATGAAAATAGAGGAATGATCATAATTTTGACTGGTCCGATAGGTGTGAAACTGTATAGTGTACATATAGTATTATACAAAATGTTAAGTAAGTTTGTCTCGTAGCGTGTTCGTACTATTAAATGAAAACGAAAAAATATTTTGGCTGTTCAACAGATGTTTTGAAATCCTCCCATAATCATCTTTCGTGAATGTCTTAGCTTTTTTTTTGGTTAATGCAAAATTGGTTGAAAATTACAGGAACATCCTTCGAATTGGAAATTTACTGCTTTTTTTGTAACAATTTATTTCTAATTAAATATCTGTTTAAAAATGAAATGCATTACTCGCAAACCATACTAAACACTATATAATTTAAAGCTATCTCATTAAGAAGACTCAAAATAATTCAGATTTCACAAAGGACTTGCCCATATAACAATTATTTTTGCAAAATTTGTTGCACATCATTAAATGCATTCATTAAATTTGTAATATAAGCCGACCCACAGTATTCTATATTAAGTTTCTTGTTGCATAGTATTTTTAATAATTACTTTGTTATTTAATTTAATCGATTGTCTGAATCTGAGCTGCTTAGTGCCCTTGATTTACAGTTTATATATAAAATTAATTTATAGTTTTGTAATGTATAGAATTTCACATGACAAATGAGTGTAGCGAGAACAAGAAAATACATCTATATGTATGTTAATTGTGCTTTTATTATTTCTGGGAAATTTATAAATATTTCAATGGAAATGTAAGATAAATGAATTAAAAAAAAAACATAATAGACTTTAAATTCATAAATCAGAAAACTACAAACTAATTGGAAACAAAATTGATTTATTTATTCTGGCAAATTTATGATATATACTATAAATATATATATATTATATAGGTTCGATTTCTCTTTATGAAACTTAAAATTAGTTTAGGTTGAATTTATGTACCAAGAAATCTGTGTCCTCACTTTTTATACCCTTGCAAAAGGGTATTATAATTTTTTTTTGAAATGTGTAATAATAAAGAAGTCGTCGCCGATCTCACAAAGTATATATATTTTTGATCAGGACAACGAGCTAAGTCGATATAGACATGTCCATCTGTTTTTATGCAAATTTTTTGGCTTTATCTTTTAGCTATTTTGATGAAACTTGGCACAAATGAAGCTTGATATTGTATGTAGTTTGTATGTCAAAATCAGTCCGATCGGACTACTATATCATATATCTGCCATAAGAAAAATCGCAGACACTTCATTTTAATTAAAAGTGTTTGTATGGAAAACTTTTTTGTTTTAGAATTACATTTTGTGCAATCTGATTTAGTTTGAATAAAATCGAAAATACTGTATCATATAGCTGCCCCAGGGATAATTATGTTAAAAATAAGTTATTCTAAAAGTATTCAAAATTTTCTTAGAAGACCATTGCAAGGGTATATAGCTTCGACGTGCCGAAGATATCCGTTTCTTTCTGGTTTTTTTTTTTTTTGCGTATTTAGAAGCATTATATAACAGCTTATAAGATTTATCATATATACTTAACATTTGTGGTCTTAGGCTTCAAAATGGCCTTAAAAAATAAGATATTTTTATCAAAGAGATTTAATGCAGATTAACAGAAGGACTTACTTAAACGGACGAGCCTTCAAATATATATATTTGAGTATTAAAAAAGGACCTGTAAAAGCAACAGGTTGCAGAGCAGAACTTCAAAAAATAAAAAAATTGAAAAAAAAACCTTAAATCCCTCATCAGCTCGCTTGACTTTCAGCAGAGGCTACAAATGAGGCTTTGGAATTAGTTACCATAGAAAACTTGCTAGAACTTAATCATGAAAGTTAGTGATGCATTAAGTTGGATTGCATATATGTTTGTATATAAATATGTATATATTTATGAGCTGGAGTGCAAAAGGATGTTTAAGTCAAATGAATATGTTGCTTCATTTGGAAGAACTAATTACACATTCTGACCCAATTGAGCTGACCAAATGTGAACTGACCAAGTCCAATGCAACGCCTTGGCTTCCGCTCCGGCAACGCTCGCCCTCTCCTGATCCTGTTCATTGCTTGCTTGCCTTGCTGGGCTGCAAATTAGGCAGCAAATGAGCAAATGTATGGATGGTTTGGTGCGGGGCTATTTTTTTTTTTGGTGCAGCGTCAAGTCCGGGCAATTTTTCACACTATACGGAAGTATTATTTGGGTCACATTTCCTGCTGCTTTTAATTAAAATCTTCTACGGTCGTCGTCGTCTGGCGGAAGTACAAATTTCTTGCCGCTACAAAGCGTGGAAAAGTGGGAGGCTGGTCGTGTAGCCGCCCTCCCTTCACTTGCCTGCCTGGCTGCCTGCCCCAAGCCAGCTGACACTTCAGTCTCTCATCTCAACGACAGCGGCTTTTGGCTTAGCGACTTCAAATGAAGCCGAAGTGCAACCGAGCGCGACCCGAACATGAACCGAGTGCGACCGCACAACCTATTGCCCTTCATAATGCCAAGGTGGCTGTGAGGTAAGGTGTGGTGAGATGAGCTGCTTAAGGTGCTACAAAGCGGGATGCAGGCGGTGTAGGAGGGTATAGCGGCCATTTCGTCAGCGGCCAGATGATTTCAACTGAGATTGAAGATAAAACACATGCGCGCATCACGCTTACCGTTTGTGGCATTTCTGTCTCTGCTTCAGCTTCTGCTTCTGTTTCTGTTTGTGTTTGTGTTTTGTGTGTTGTTCGCTGTTGTCGTTTGCCCTTCATCTCCTCAACGTCGCACTCACAGCTTTCCAAATCTCACAGGCACACGCACACATAGAGCGTCAGAAAGAGAGCGAGAGGGCGCGTATGCTAGTGTGAATGAGAAAGAAAGGCAACATGGCCGCAAGGCCGCACAGTGCTCGGCATTGGGTTGGCACCAGCGCACACACACACACACAGACATTATACACATGGGTGTAGCCAAGAGGAGACAAGACAAGATGTAAAAGGCCCCCCCTCATTATTGAATTGGGGGCGTTGGGTTTTTGAAAATAACTTTATAAAAATTATTCCGAAACACTTAAATAAACAATAATAATAATAATAATGTTAAAAGAAAAATTTAATGATATAACGTAGAAGAGGCTTATAAAAAAAACACCATGCTTTTATTCTGTTTTATTGCGAATGCTAAATAATTATATATAAAGCTATAGCATAAGTAAAAAAAAAATAAAAATTAATATCCTAAATTTTTAGTTTTAATATTGACATTAATTTAGATACTCTATTGAAAATTTGTATAATGTACTTGTTAACTAAGTTTTCGCCTACACCCCTGCACCCACTTACACACACACACACATTCAAATACGCACATACATATGCACACTCACAGTCAGATTGGGATTCAGATTTAAGCGGTGCACATGGCACTTGGCGTTTCCTTTGGGCCACTGGCTGATGTTGTTGGTCTTGTTCTTGTTGTTGTTGTGTTGGTCGCTATTGGCCCCAATGGGAAATGAGCAGCGCCCGCAGCGCGCAAATAATATTTAATTTTTGTATTCGCGATTTCTCGAGAGTTCCGTCTGGCGGTCACATTGGCAAACTTTGGGATTATGTTTGATTTATTTACTATCTGCCCCACAAAATGTACTCTGATTAAAATTTGTCAATAACTACTTAGTTGTTAAATTTTCATGACAATGGCAATGAGCAGAGCATAAATTAATAATAAATACTTAGATTAAGTGAATTACATTCACTTTCCATAATTTCAGAGAGTGGCTAATGTGAAATTCATAACTGTTATTAAGCAGTTTCTTATACATTTATATAAATGTAGTTTGCGTTAGTTGAAACATGCTTTATATTAGTTATAATTCTTTTACACAAAGCAAAAAAATTGTTTTTAGTTATTCATTTTTTATGATTAATTACTGTATGTATTTAAATCAACTTAGTTCTTAAATATCATTGATAAGTGTCTAAATTACTAGTTATCAAAATTATAATAATTATAAAATATAACAGCTGATCATTATAGCTATTAGTAAGCGAGAAACATCATTTAAGCAGAGTTAATATAAATTTCGACTGATCGTATCAGAATTATGTGTAAGTGATCGACGTGACAGGGCCACATTAAGATCAAACATTGTAAAAAAGCTTATTGCGATGGCATTCATTATTTAATATATCGCTAATAATCGATTACATCGATTGCCCAACTGCTCTTGCTATCGCTCTTACTTTCACGCGCTCTCTCCATAACATGTACTCTCTCACTCTCTCACTCTTTTTGACTACTTAAAACACAAACCCATCAACACATGCGCGCCATTTCCCAATGGGGGTCATCGGCTCTGCTTCAGCTTTCTTCAATGAACATGGAACATGTCTAAAGTGCCTGCTTGGGCGTTTGGCTACAACTTTTTGTAACATTCGCGCACATCTTCGTTCTGTCAAACACATGCACACAGATATATACATATATACATATATATATATATAGTATATACTATATAGATAGAGTGATGCGACGCTCTCACCCACACACATAACACGACACGACACGAGCGAGCACTTTTGACTGCTCTCCTTTCGCTCGTTCGTTCGTTTGTTCGTTCGGCTGCTGCTGCTGCTGCTGCTCCTGTTTTGTATGATAAGCTCGCAAGCTGCTGTTTTAGTGCCAAACTGTCAATCGTGTAGTGCGGTCATGTGGTGCGGAGCTGTTTCGTGCGCTCTTCAATTGTTTTTTTGAGTAGTTTGTTAAAAGTTGAAAGCACCAAGCAGCAGCTTAAGAAAGCAAAGCATAAAAGCAAAGCAAGAGTCCAACTATTCTTTTTTTGTTTGTTTTTAACGTTAACAATAACAACTACAACAATAATAACAACAACAACAACAGCAGCAACGACGACAACAACAACAAAGTGTGCAAAATATGTGCGAAACTCGAGGCGAACTCGAATGTCCTTTTTAATAATATTTATATTTAGTATTTATCATAAATAATTGACACTTGTGTTTTTTGATTTTTAACTCCAAATCCTTTAACTATAATTTCACTCTCTCTAACTCTCTGTGTGAGTGTGTGTTTTTGTGTGCTTTTTTTTTGTTGTTTTTCAAACGCGAGTGAACCAAAATAAAATAAAATTTATTTAAAAATTAAATAAAAATAAAAGCATAGAGCTAGAGAGCAAGAGATAGAGAGAGAGAGAGAGAGAGAGAGGGATAGAGCGAGAGAGCGCGCAAAAGGATCCCAGCCAAAGATGATGATGATGAGCTGCTGCAAATGTGCGTGTAATGTGTGTGACCAACAAAAGTCCTTTAATTTTATTATAAAACTATGTATAAAACTATATATTTTTGGTTTTTTTTGTTTGCCATGTGTGTTAACTTGTAAGTCACAGTTAAAATCGCGCGAATTATGCAAAGCTTTCACGTATGTGTGTGTGTGTGTGTAAAAGAAGCAGGGGGAGTAGGGAGGTGTCGCAGGCGGGCAGTAGGGAGCAGGGATGTCAACGTGCTTTCTTCAGTTGCCATTGTGTGTCGTACCGTTAATCCAATTTGTATGACAAACACACACACACACACACACGCACACATGTGAAATCAAGTCAAGGCAAATGCTCTCTGCTTTCTATGTGTGTGTGTGAGTGTGTGTCGCCAATTAGTTGACAAATTACGCAAAAATAATGCCAACAACTAATTTTAACAGTCTGAGCAGACCTTTAACATTTTCATTTTTTTTTTTTTTGGTTTTACATATACTTATGTATATATATATATTTAGCAATGATATTTATGTAACAAATTTGTCGCTAGCCAGCAGAGCCACTGCCAAAAACAGTTTCAAGCCCATGCCCAGCTCACACATTCTCGCTTCTAATGAAGTTGTGTGTGGCCGCAGCAAAAGAAACCCAAAAAAAAAAAGAAAATACAAAAAAAAAAAATTACTCAATCGTTTCGGTTGTATGTGTGTGTGTGTGTGTGTGTGCCACCCTCGGGTTAGGCCTTTTGGGTGCTGCTCCAAGAATGTGTTTGTGTTTGTGGATGCTGTTGTTGTAGCCGCCTCTTGTCTGCGCCTTGTTGTTTTTCGCTGCGGTAGTAGCTAAGAAGGAAGGAGGAGGGTTGCGGGTATATGTGCGTGTGTGTGTGTAGGGACGGGGTTACAGGGTTACGGGAACTGGCTGCGAGTTCAAACCATTGGAAGGTACTTTCACCGAGCTTAGTGACCAGAATACAATTATTGTGTATTTGATTGGGTCTACTTCATTTCTGATTTGGTCAAAACCCAATTTATTGTGCGTTCAATTCTTGTAGATTGACTAGAAAAATGTTAAGAAATGGAATTGTTTTTCTATTGTTAACAAAGATACAATAAAGCTTATGTCAAAGTTGTTGCTTATGCATTTTTAATAATATTTTTAAATATTGGTTTTTAGAGTGTTAACATCTACGTATAGACACAAACAAATTAAGACTTTGTTTTTTTTTGAAAAATATCAGATTTTAATTAGCTATATTTATATATATATATGATATACAGTTTGCAATCAAAAAACTTATATTTGCTGCAAAGCTTTGCAAAGTAAAGCTTTTTGATCATATACAATATATATTTCAGATTTTTGTTTTCATTAAATACACCATATACAGGAAATATTATCAGACTAAAGTTTGATACCAACATTTTCTCTTAACATTTATTTTATTAGTATATTTAGTAAAAAATGCTTTAAAAAGTCCAAAACTGATCTTTTCTTTAATTAATGCAATTTATAAAGTTGAATATTTATTGTTATCATATACGTTTTATACAACGAAATTATTAAGCTAATTATATTTGAAACTACATATATATACGCTGAAAATTTTAATGAAATTTTCAAAATTATTTTTTACTTCCGTCTTAAATATTTGAAGTAGATTTTGGGCAAAAAAACGAAACTAAATAAAAAACCATTATATTTTTGAGTTTCATTATTTTTAACTCAAAAATAATCATTATTTTTCAAGTTTTATATAAAGCTTACAAAAATTTAATTTATTTTCCAATTTATAAACATGAATATTCTTTTTAATATTATTTATTTATTTAAATTTGAGAACAATATTTGTTGTGGTAAATTGTGGTAAATAGCCTTCAAATTGGTCATAATCAATAAAAACCAAAAGAATGCTTAAATATTTGAAATGCTTAGAAGAAAGTGTTTTGAATCATTTTATTTTAAAGTCGAAAAGAATATAAAAAGTAATCTTGTGGTATTAATCTTATCTATAATATCAAAAAAATTTCATTACAATATATTCGAATCTACGGACAGATTTTAAATAAAGATTAAAAAGAAAAAAAGTGGATCAAAATAAGCAAATAAACATTTTTGTTCAGTGAACCGCCAAAAGATTCAAATTCCCAAAACCAAAAAATATAGCTTACTTCAAGGATCAGATCCAATTTTTATTTATTTATATTTTAAATTCGATTATAATTTTTATTGAATTACCAATTGATCAAAAAATTGATAAAAAACCTTGCCAATTATATTGATAATAAATATTGGAAAATATCATCCAAACTAATAGCTGTATGATAATATATTTCAAGTACTTGTCAGAAAATCAACTTAAGCTCTAAAGCAAGAAAAGAATGTTAAATAACGTGCGAATAACATAATATTAAAATTATATTGTTAATAACAAAGCACATAATTTGCAGTTCATTGAACGAAAATAATATATAAATCAATATAAAACGTATAATGAATTTAACGTCATAAATTATGTTAAATGGCGTTTTGTTATTATGAAATATAACGTATATGTAAAAGATATTCACATTTACAGCTGATCGATAAATTGTATGCTGAGCTATGCTTAAAGCGCTCAAAGTCGAGAGATTATAAGCTGCAACATCAACACACACACACACACACGCACTGGGAGTCAATTCAGTGGTCCGCTGAGTGACAACTGACAGCATCCACACAGAATGTTACACATACGCCTCTTATGCTGCGGCGGTGCCTGCCACAAGGACCGAGCCGAGTTAATGTTTGGCCGCCCGCACGCCCATTTATTTGTTTGTTTGGTTTGTTGGCTCGTTCGCTGCTCGTTTTGTGACTTTGATGGTAAAATTGTTGACGATGGACGGCGGACAACGGACGACGGACGACGGACGATGGAAGCAACCAATCGCATTGCTATTTTCGTCCTAGCCGAGAGCTGTGAATGAATGTCATAATCGATAATTGAATGCTGAAAATGTGGGTCTGCTGCTGCTGCTGCTGTCGATGCTCTCAGTATATGGCACTGGCTGCCGCTTGGATCGTCCACTCTATAAATGTGTTTAATTAATGCCAATGACACAAACACAAACACAAGCACAGATACAGACACACATGCAAACAAAAAAATAAAAACCGACTGAGTTATACTCTATTGTCTTTAGTCTTGATTAAACTTTTGTCAGGAACTAATCAAAATTTTATAAATTTTAAATAACTTTTGTGGCAACTAGTTTCTTATTTTAACCCCTTGAGCAGGTCAACAGGATGCCTCACATTAAATTGAATGACTCGCCATTATTCACATATATAAAGTCCTGATAAATCTTTTTTTTTTTTTTTAATTAAATATGGTAGAAAGGGAAAGCATTCTTGCTACACATAAATCCCAGGCTGAGTAATAATTAAATAATTTATTTCTACACACAAAAAAAAGAAAAAAGAATTAGCATCTGATATAATGTGGCATTTGATATGTAAGATTGAAATGGGGTTAATACTCTCCTACAGGGGTGTCACGGAAACCTCTTCCAACCGAAAATCAATCCCTTTGCCTCACAGAAGCCGATGATTTCAAAATCTAAACTGTTTTAACTAGAGTTTTGTATAAATATTTTTTTTTATAAAGAAAAGTAATATTTAAATTTAAAATAATAATATTTATTCTATTTATTTGCATTTTTAATTTTTTAAATTTAATTTGTTTTAATTCATTATTTTGTATTTTACAAAGTCTCTTATAAACGCTGCTAGCAGCTCAAACCAAAGTGATGCAAACATGTTTGCAATTGATTTCGATGTTATATTTTATTAAAATGTCTTTGATCAATTTACGATATAAGTGTTATCTTAAAAGATAAAGATTTTAATTCAATTTTTTAATTTTTGAAAATTACCGCATCAATTAGGTTGTCGGAACTTTGTGAGATCGATAATTGTGAATTGCAAAAAAAATAATTTCAAACATGTCAGCTTATTAATATATCGTTTGCGTCTTTATTTTCTGTGCCTCTAATTGTGTTTTGCAAAAAAAATCTGATGCAAACATAATTTTTTAAACTTATTTTATTGTGCAGAATTAAATAAGCAGTTGATTTTTTGGCAGTCACAGGCAATATCACGCAGTATGAGCCTGCTAACGCATAAATGAGCAATTAACGCATTCTAAACATTACAGGGATGTCATACGTATCCTTAAATTTGGCGGGCCGAAATTTTGAAAGTTTCTAAATTTATTTTCTGTTAAAGTAATCAAGGCTTAGTTAATTAATAACATTGAATCTTTTCAATTTTTTTTTACGAAAGTTAAATTAAAATATCATCAAATATTTAACAAAATAATTTTTTTCCGCTGACAACCCTAGGAAGGCAGTACCACAGGAAGTTAACCGAACAGCTGATAGGGTCTGTTTTTTTATGTTAAATCTTCACAGGAAGTTTGAAAAATTAAATCCATCAAATTTATGTGACACCGACGGTTTTTACTAGAGATTTCAAAACCAGCCCGTTGCCAAATCGCTAGAGATTTCTGTGATACTTCTGCTAGTATCAATTTTTTTTTAATTAAACTGTACATTTTCTGTATAAAAGATAATTGAAAATATAAATCCTTGAAAAATATCACATTAACTCAAAAAAAAATGTATTTTTATGGAAACGCGTTTAAAATTTTAGAATGATGTGACGTGGAAAAATTAGGGATAATTTTTGCTCTTCTCACGCGGAGAGAGTATTCAAGATATAATGATGATAAAAATTTGATAAAATTTAAAAAATCATGTCATCATATCAATTTATAATTTTTGACAATCTTTAGGTTTTCTGGTCGATATTTTGATATAGTGTACCAACATTTGCTTGCTCTAGCTTCAATAATATCGACATTGCAAAAACCCAATATACTTTTTTTTTGACTGTATAAATAGAGTATAAAAAAGCAGAGCACGCGGCGGAAAGCAAATAGAAAAAAAAAATCCCGAAAAAAAAAGAAAATAAAAATATAGAAAAAAAAACAACAACAACAATAAAATGACACTCGCAGTCACATTCGCAATAAAGGAAAAAATAAACACTGAAGCAAAAGCGGCAAAAGTAACACACACACACACACATACTCACTCACACATACATACACAGGCACGGACAAAAACATAGAAGCAGGCGTTAAAGGAAAAAATGGCAAGGAAAACGATAGCGATGGCAAAGGAAAAGGCAAAGACGAAGACGATGACGAAGACGGTGGCGTAGCAGCAGCAGCAGCAGCGTCAGCAGCAGCAGCAGCAGCACCAGCTGAAGATGCCAGCAGAACAAAGGCGGCGACATGCTTGCTGCTGCTGTGTGTGTGTGTGTGTGCCTTTGTATGTGTGTGTTTTGTGCGGCTGCTGCGCGCTCTCTGGCGCTGTGTCTGTGTATGGCACAACGATAATAATAAAAACGTAGCAGCAGCAGCAGCAGAGCACCGCTAGCGTCAGCAGCAGGCAAAATACATGTCCATGCATAAGTATGTATGTATGTACGTATGTATCATATATAATATATACATATATATATATATGTATATGTTTGTTTGTATAGCCAAAAGCAAAAGAAAATGCCAAGAAATGAAGTATCTCTTTCTTTCTCTGTGTGGTGTCGTCCTTTTGCCTTCTCTTATGTGTGTGTGTGACGCGCCCACATACATACACACATATGTGTGCTACAATTACATAATATGCGCGGCGCATAATTGAAGACACCAAGAGAATTGTTAAAGCCTTTTTGGAAATCATCAGGATATTCTGCAATTTTGCTTTATTTTTTTTTTTGCGTTTTTTTTTTATTGATTGTAGGCAAACCGGCATCAAATAAAAGTGAAAGGCGCCTAAAGCGTTGTGTGTGAGTGTGTGTGTGTGCCGCATGCAGTTTTTATGCTCTCACTTGGCGTCGCATTGTGTGTGTGTGTGTGTGTGTGTGTGTGTGTGTGTGTGTTAGTTTGTCCTACTGCCCTAATGAAATTACATGCATGCCCCGACGAGCTGCCAACTTGCACCAAAATGTGCCACTCTACGCTTTATGCACAGGCACAGCCACAACACCCTCACCCACACCCACACCCACACCCATACTCACACAGATATGCACCAACACAGTTGCACTTTGTATATATATTACATATACACATTTCTCTACGCTCTCCGCATTGTGCATTGCAGGCAATGTGTGTGGCATAAGAAGCAGGATACGCAGCAAGTGCAGAAGGACGCCGCGCATTATTGCCATTTTGTAAACACACACACACACATAGCACACACACACACACGCACACTGATGCATGAACATTCAGCTCCTCACAACCCATACGACCAGCCTTTCTATGCGATTCTCATATACATTTTTGTTGTTTTGTATGCATTTTCATAAATTGCATTTAGCTGGCAAGTTTTTGACACTTTGAGTTGATTTGATTTTCATTTGATGGCTGTAGTGCAATGTTGCAAGAACTGGGAGGGGGGGTGGTAAGTGGCAGCGCCAAGGTTACAACTGAAACATAGGTATAAACACGCACACACACACTGAACAAATGTGGAGTGTGTTAGTTTAGTGAAAGTTTATCCAGTTTGTGGTTTTTCGACACAACAGATTCTTTAGCTCTTCTACATTCCTTGTTATGCCATAGCATTGTCAGGTAGACAGGATATATAGTAAGGTTATAAATAACATGCCCCACCTAAGCGATTTAGCTACGAGTAACATCTAAACAATTTCTAAACAACGATTAATCGCAAATGTCGCCAAATACTTTGCTAAATTAAAAGCCAAAAGTTAAGTATACTATAGTATTAAGGTTAAAGCGAATTAATGCTTGATTAGCTGAAACAGTTTAAAATTGTTAACAGAAATATCAGAGACTAAATAAACACGCATATGTATATACATATATATATAGTATAAATCTGCATACTATAATGCCCAGTAAATTTGATATTTTAATTATTCTTGAAATTCTAATGTGCTCTTGTGTTAAACTTTAGAAAAATATGAGATTAGTTTAGTCGGCTCGAGGTTAAATTATGTTTTTAAATAAAACGCTAGTTTTTTCTACAATCTTTAATCCTATAAATTTCGAACTCCTTTGGAATTCGTCATCAGAAATATTTAACAGCATCCTGTTCGTCAGCTGTTGAGTTTAATACTCCACAAATCACATTAACTTTAGAAAAATATTAAAATATTTATTAGAGATTTTTTCTTGGCTTAATATTAATAAAATTGCTAAAGAAATTGTGGAAAATATATATATAAATGAAAATATTTAAAATAAATGAAAAAATTACTTAATATACCTCCTAGCAATATGAAGCACAAGTTGTAAGTAATTGAAATATATTTATTTTTAATTTATCCTCTCAATAAATAAATTTAAATTGTTGGAATTATTTTCAATTTAATAGTTATATTTTTAAATTAATAATATATATTAATAATAAATATAATAAATTCATAGATACAGGCAAATTTTAGTCAACATATTTCTAGATGCAGCTTTAACTTAAGTATAAGTTTATTATAAAGACCTACAAAAATATATTTTAAAGTTTTTAATTGATGATATTTCCTAGATATGTAAATGAGGGATTAGCCTTTACTACATTTATAATATCCTATGACTTGCCGCAGAGTATTTCATAGTCTGCGCTTTTGCATTCTTAATATTCCAAAATCCAATTCAATGAATTTCGATAACAGAAATTTATCGACAAGCCTTAGAAAGCAACAGTGTTAAGCCATAAAGAACAATACGACAGCACTTGTTGTACGTGGATAATCCTGTTGCAAGAGTTCGTACATTCGTAACATTCACTTTATCATCTGGATGAGAGATGCTCCGCTTGATTGTGGAACCAAGTCCGAGGGTAATTTGCACGTTCTGCCCGTTTCCGGCGCTGACGTTGCTGGCGTTAGCTCTACCGCGTGTGGCTCCACCGCGTGTGGCATCATTGCGTGTCCCAACGTAGCTCATTTGCCACGTTGCTTTATTGCCATCTTTATTTGCCATTGGCCGTTGGCGCTGTCGTTGTCGTTGTACGTGCCTATTAACTGGAACGTGTTTCATTTGCCCGAGACTGTAGTGTCCAATGAGTATGCCAATGAGCATGCCAATGGGCTTGTAATTCTCAACTGATGCTGATTAGTGTACTCTTCAAAAAAAATACAAAATCCAAAATAGATAGAAAATAGAAATCGCATAAAATACAATAAGTGAATGGGAGTATGTGATCCCAATTTTCATTTTCTTGCTGATTGAATCTGGTTTACAGAATTAATATATCAGAAAAAGTGATTTCACTTGACATATCTACATTGTAGCATTTTGATAGACTTCTTTTTTTTTTATCAATTTTTCAAATCAATTTGTTTCCTTTTTGTCTGCGCAAGTTGCGAGTAAATCAAATGGACGAAAAAAAAAAGAAAAAAATCAATCAAAATCCAATTTTGCTTCCTTTTCTTATGTATTGTATATTATTATTGTTGTTGTAGTAAAATTTCATGAATTTTCATTTAATTATGAGCGTTTGGGCACTTGCAACACAGCAAATTGATTATACATACATATATATTTAAATTTTTATAAGAACTGTTTCCCTTTTTTTGTTCACTTCTGTACAATCAATCTCGTTGATTTTTTTTGGCATAAAGAAAGTGGCGCCCGAGCAGGGACATGGGCTTTGTAACCGGTTATCATCTGGACCCAAATTGAAAGGCATCGCCAAAAATAAAAAATAAAAATCATAAAAAATAAACAAAATTTGTGACTTGTCTATACACACACACCACACACATACACACACACGCGCACATTAAAGTACTGGTAAATGTACGCTGGGGACTGTACCCCGCTCCGCTCCGCTGTCTGGAATGGCCTTTTGCGTACATCGGACATGAGGCATATCAAATAGTTGTCAATTATTTTTATTACAATTTCCCTTTTGTGTTTGCAACTTGACTTGCCCCGGCGACATTTTATAGTCACGCCCAACGCACACATGCTGCACCTCCCGCAATACTTACTTGTTATACTCTAGCCTAGATGGTATTATGCTATTGTCACAAAATATGTAACATATTGTGTACCTAGAAGAAAAAATCTATATATTGTATAAAAATGAAGTCAAAAAAAGAAATGATTTTATGGCAGAACAACAAGAATATGACAAGTTTGTTCTGTGTTTTTATTTTTTTTTTTTTGGGGAGGGCATAGCAACGCACGCCGTGTACACTAGTGTATATTCCTGATCAGAGATATCTGTCTGTTGCAGCCAGTTTGATTGCTAGACTAAAAAAGCTTAATTATGAACTTTAAATAAAAATTAAAATTGAATTATTATTTAACATTTTTTTCTTGTTTTTTTGTTTGGGTAAGTTCAAGATATTTTTAATTTTTTTTTATTTATTTTACAATTTATGTTTTAAAAGTTATAAACGTTGCGGTTCCTGAATCAATCAGATTTCTATATCTTATTGTAAGTGTTATATGAAAAATCCTTTAAAAAGCATTTTAGTCGCTTCAATTTTATTTCTATAGAAAAAACCTTCCAGCAAGCGTATATACTAGTCGGATCTTCAACATTCTGTTCAAGTTGTTCTTACTTGATTTCTTATTTTTTTTTTATTTATTATTTTGCTGCGCGTCTTTTGTTGATTGCCACGCAAGCGATGTCGTCCTTGTCGTCTTGCTGTAAAGGCTACATGCTGGGCTCAAGCATAGGCTTAATTGGCATTCAGTTGTGTGTGCCAGTGTGTGTATTTTTGTACTTTTTTTTTGTATTTTGCTGTTGTTGTATTTTTATAATTTTACCATTTTTCAGCGCTTCGCATTGCATACACATTTCCGTGCCTTGCCACTTTTTATGCTTTCATGCGCATTGTGCGCGCTTTTCCTGTCATTCGCGTAATTGTGTGAGTGTGCGTATGTGTGTGTGTGTGTGTGTGTTGCCAGTGCCATTTCAAGCAGCTCAGGCTGAGAAGCGCGTTACCTTTTTGTCGGCAGCCTTAACAACAAATTCAAATCCAGCGGAAGTAATTTGACGCACACGCGAAGTGCGGCAGAGGGCGAGGGCGAGGGTAGGGACCAGGCACCCTGTGACCTCAAGCAGTGCCACTCAGAACGCTTTACAAAATGGCAACCAAGCGGCAGGACCAAGTGCCGTCCACGTTCATCATTTTGAATGCGAAATTGACAGGCAGCGCCAACTGTTGGCATTTTCAATTGTGGAACTGAGAAGCTGAACAAATGCTGAATGGGATGCTGCCAATTATATGCGTGCCAACGTTGCCTGCAATGCCAGCTGTGTGCTACACACATACAGACACACACGCACAACAAACGGAGAAACACCCAACTGCAGTATACTCTATTCCAAGTGTGTTGCCTCATTTAAAAGATGATTATCTTGCGTGTGTGCCACACATATGCCAATTGCTTATTAACTAACGAATTAATATGATTTTCATAAATTTCTTAAGTCAATCTTTGAAGAAGTCATTTAGGTCTATTCATTTATGAATGAGCGAGTTGAATAAGTCTTCATTTTGTTACTCAAATCCCTCAAACAGATCAAGTAGAAATATAATACTTGACGCTTTTCCTGACGCTCTTTAGTGCAACATTTGTAGCTACATTTTTAGTTAATATTCTTTCCAATGAATAACTCAATTATGTACTATACACAAGATTAACATACTCAATTTTTCGTTGAGGAAACAGAGTATAAACATATGCGCATTTATATGCGCGTTCTGACAGCTCACAAAATATTTGCTGCATACCTTGAGGCGTCGCTTAGATTTTATTTGCTTCAATTAAATATTTCAGCTAATTGGCTTACACTTTACACACCCACACACACGCACACTTGTTGTTGATTGATGCGTTGCGTTGCGTTAAATAATTATATCAGTCAGTCAGTCAATGTCAGTCAGTCAGCATGCCCCAGCCTCAAAGGATCTTTTTCTCTCCATTCAAAATGAGCGGTGTGGAATGCGTATACTTTATAAAATGCCATTCGAATTTTGAGGGGGGGGGGAGGGGTGGCGCTCGAGTACCTTTTACCGTTGCTCGCTCGAGTGGGCGATTCGATTCGTGTTGACTTTTGTAGTCGCCTCAAATGATTCGATTGAAATTTGATGAACAACACGCACGACTGAATGCTATTCAAATTCTTATTAGCATACTCGTATTTTAAACATGGCCTGGTTTTCTCATTAGATTAACTGTTGAACATTCAAAAAGATGTTCGAATTAAGGTGTAATCATATAAGCATTTAATATTTACTTTTGTAAAAAAATATATAAAATATCAAATGCTTTCTGACCAATAAAAATATCCACTAAAAAAAATTAAATCATTTTGTATATATATGAAAAGCTTTCTTAATTTATTTAAATTTGTTAACATTTTAAGCACAATATACAAATGACTCGTATCAGACTCGTTAACCAGAGGTATAAATGATAATATAATAATAATTAATGTTTTTGTTTTACCAACCATAATTATGCTGCAGCTCAATTGTAAAAAATGATTGATTTTTGCCAAACGTTGAGGTAATACTCTTGGCCTTAATTAATTCAATCTATCGAGCGTTAATGCACGCTTGGTATATTCATAAATATTATTGGAAAACCGACCATTTTCTGCTGATGTAAAATATCAGAATTATTAATCTATGGAGCCAAAAAAATATATAGGTATTTATCAATTGAGAACCACTGGGCCGATTTGAATCAAATATTTTCTCAGTTGCTTGTAATTGCCAGGCGAATATTTCAAGAAGAGAAATTATTGTGAAAACTGTCCCGAAAAATCGCAAGCGCCTCAACAGATGTTCTCACTGTTAACGTATACAACACTGTTAACTTTTACATCACTGTTAACGTTTACAGTAGGCATTATTTTTTAAATGAAGTAAGCAAATCTTAGTAGGCAGTATTTTTAAATCAATTTGAATTTTCTACAATATGATTGGTTGGATTTTTGTTTTTATTTTTGTGGAGGACGTAGCAACGCACGCTGGATATACTAGCTTATTATAAATAATATCATTCAATATCTGGATAATCTTTTGGCTATTATTATAATTAAAAGTCTTCTAACAATATGGTCCACATTATATTTAATAGAATTCGAATAAAATTCATTTAAGAACTCGATAACTGCGATATAAACAGCATTTGATGTAAATTGAAATACTCAAAGAGCAAGAATTATTGATTATCTGATTAATTGTTCACAAATTGATCAATAATTAAAATCAATGCTGAGTTTATCGAAAATGTGACTTTTAATTTATTAACCGATAACAGAGTGTTCTAAATAATTTAAGTAAATTTAAATCGCCTGCTGCAACTGACGGACAACTGCATTGACGTCGCCCATATGCGAAAAAAATGGTGTGAAAATATAAAAAAGAAAAACATTGGCAACAAGCAACTGGCAACTGGCAACTGGCAAAGGAATGGCCATTAATTTTCATTGCCGTCGCCATTAAAAGACTTTTCAATTTTTCAAACCGGGGCGCACAAAATTCTGACATTGAAAAATTATCCGGGCAAGGGATAAAACGGACAAGGGACTAAGCAAAGCGGACAACTAAGCATTACACCACGTGGTATAAAAGGGAAAAAAATGTGTATAGTATACTGGAGAGTAGAAAAAAAAGTGTGGCAACATTTATGTGACCCACTGTTGGATCAGCGCGCGCCTTAATGAGCATGGGGCCAAAGGACCAAAAGGACCAAAGCGCTTTCCGACCCGTTGATAGGTAAATAAAACCAAAACCTTTGGCTTCAGGCTATATTGACTATCGAGTGATTTGAGCTGGCAACTTTGCACAGCCAAAGAAAACACACAGCTGGCCATGCGATTCAAGTGTTGTCTCCAAACTCTTGCCATCCCTTCTGCTGACCCCCAAGACTCTCCAACTGGCCCATCTGTACAATCCTATTTGCCACATCTGCCTCAGTTCTGGCTCCAGTTACATTTGCTACGAATTGAATGACGCGAATTTGGAGCTCAGTTTCATGATGAGTTTTCTGCTTTTACAGCACTGATTTGTGTTTAATAATTTAGAATAACATAAAATCTTTAATAGCTGTAGCTAGATGAGAAGCATTTAAATGCGGCTTACAGTCTTAAAAGAGAGCACAAAATTTAAGTAATTACAAAGTTTAATCATAAGCCAAAGCAAACTGAAATTCTTACTTATTTGAAATGCAAGAAAATAACTACTTTTTGAAGCTTGGAAAAAGTGTAATTACACTTTTTTCAGTGTTATGCTTAGCTAATATATATATATATATATAAAAGTTGAATCCATTTTATTTCTAGGTTATTGAAGCATAAAATGAGATGCATGTTTCTGGTTTTTTAGTTTTGAAAAACTTTATTAGATTAAAGATTGCTGTAGATTTGTTTGAATATATCCGAGACTGTTGTCATAAGCGAGAAACTATTCAATTTATTTCCTTTCGCTTAAAAGTAAAACATTTTTCGTCGATGAGATTTTTTTTTTTAAATTCAATTCAAGTACTAATTCTTTTGAAATATATTTGGAGAGCGACAGCAACATTTATTAACTAGAATGTCTATTTTAAAGTATAGACAATACTACATAATAACATTATTTCATTGTTGTTCATTAACATATGTAATAGATATACAGATATATGTATATTAAGCAGGGTCAAAAAAAAAAAACGTTTTAGCCATCCACCAGAATTGTAATCTACAATGAATTCTAAGAAAATTTTACTATGAAACTATGTGAAACTATAAAATCACTTCCTAGCCTTCGCTGAGAAGCATTAAGATAAAAATGGTTACAAAATATGTAGAGGTCATCATCCATTAAGAACGGATTAGCCGATTTGGCTCAACAATTTTTTTTTAGTTTTTTTTTTCAGTTGTTCCTAATTGCCAGAAGCAGCTTTCTAGAAAAGAAAATTTTGGGAAAACTTTCTGGAAAAGTCGCTAGCGCCTTTACAGATATACTCACTGTTAACGTATACAGTACTGTTAACGTAAACAGCACTGTTAAAGCAAAGAACTTTTAACTTAAAAGAAAAAAATATTTATAATATTGGTTGTATAAATATGAATAAGAATTGAGCCCAACATGATTGCAAAATGTGTTCTTTTTCTTATATAAAGATATTTAAATACCTTAGCATAGGTTAAACTGAAATCTTTTGGCATCTCAACGGGGGCTAGGAATTGATTTTAGACACATAGTTTCATGGTGTAATTTTCTTAGAATTCATCTTAAATTACGATTCTGGTACCCGCCCCAATGTTTATATTTACTATAATATATTTTTAAAAAATATTCTTCAACCATTTCTACTTAATTGTACTCATTTTACCACTCATAATTAATTTTTGATGCTTATCTCAATTTCAACATTAAGTATACGCTTTGTGGCAGGCAACACTCAGCGTCCACAGTGAGTTGGCCATTAAAATTCCACTGGCATAACTGCACTATGGGTAACTGCACATATTTTCTGAAATAATTTTAGTTTTTGAAGTTGTTAAAATAAAAAAAAAAAGTTGATGGTAATATTAAATAATTATGAATACATTAAATTTTATTGTTATATACCAAAAAGTTTTAACATTGGCTCCTCTGTTAAGTTAGCCGCTGTTAAGACAGCTGTTCCAAACTAGATGCACGTGCAACTGTAAACAAATTTTTTTTTTTCTAAAATTAAAGTGATTTAAATCTTTAGAAAAACAACATTTTGCGAAAAAATTTTTGTTGCATGTTAATCAGTGTAATTTAAACTTTATGCTGATAGCTTTGTGTTGTTTATATAGTTTGTGTTTGTTGCTTGTTTTTGTAAATTTAAAATATGCTCAAAAAATAAATTTCTTTAAAAATTTGACATCTTTGTATAGAGTTTCAAAAATATCGAAGCATTTTTCAGCTTTGAGCACAATTTCACTTTTACCACATAATCGCAAAGTATGAAATGTCGACAGTTAAAGATAAAAAATTGGTCGAAAGAATAAATATTTTTTCCCAAAAACACTTTAAAATCACATTTATAGTGTTGACAAAAAAATTATAGCCCAATAACTGGTGTAGCCTTTGAGGTGTTAGTTTATCCCAAAAAAAGTTATAATTCCCCATGGTGCACTGGGAATAAGCACACAAATATTTCACACAAACACGCTTAAACATACATCAAACAATTACACACTTAAAAAAAAAAAATAACGCCACAGGAGTATCATCTATTTAAGCGAACAGAGGGTGAAGTGAATCAAAGCCACAGAGCACAGGCCACAAATCGAAATGAAGTGCATTAAATATTCAACGTTTGGGCAAGCCAAAAAAAAAAAAAACAATATAAAAAAAAAAAACAGGAGAAAAAAAATGAAAGAATTTTCCACACATTGAAGTAAAGTGAATAAAAGTGGCGCATAGATATAAGAGCTGATGATACTACTTAATGCATTTCCCACTTGACTTAATTTATTGCATCATGTTTCGTATAGTACACTGGGCAAAAAATATACTATATATGTGGAGAATTTGAAAGAATGTGAGTCATTCGATTTCCCCAAAGCTCACTTTATTTTCGGATATGATAATAATTGTATTGTGCTCCGTTACGCTTTCTTGGTAGATGTATGTATATATATATATGCATTGCCTTGGGAGCTGGTAATTGCATTAATCTTTGCTTCGCACACGCAGAGCTGAAACTGTTTTTTAATTGAATTTTACCAGCGCTACATATTCTTACATATTTGCATACAAAAATATATATGAAATGCCAGGCACAAACACATGCATACAAACATGTATATATTGTGTATATGTGCAATATAAATCAATCTCAACTACCGCTAAACATTACTCAATATAAGTAATTCGACAAAGAAGACAAGAAATATTCGAAATGCCAAAGACTGAATACTCTTAAGAAAGTTTTGCTAAGCTAGTGTACCCGGCGTGCGTTGCTACGACTTCTCTACAAAAAAATAAGAAAAAAATTTAATTATATTCTAGTTTACCCCGCAAACGTTCAAATAATAAAACTGAATTCGTATTGATTTAAAAAATACTGCCTACTGTAATGTTGTAACAGCGCGTATACGTTAACAGTGCTGTATACGTTAACAGTGAGTACAGCTGTTGAGCGGATAGCGACTTTTCCGGAAAGTTTTTACAAAATTTTATTTTCTAGAAACATTTTTCTGGCAATTCCGAATAATTGAGAAAAAATTTGAGCCAAATCGACCAAGCTGTTCTCATTTGATGATAACATATTTTATGCACCATTTTTATACATGTATACATATACTGAAAAGTTCTAATATATACTTAGGTTTATTTTAAATTAAATTTTTAAAAAAGGTGTAGCTTAAGAACATGTTTTAAATTTCACTTGCAAAATGTTTTCACTGTATTAATTGATTTTAATGAATGTCTATAAGTGTGTTTTAAGCCCTACTTTTGAATACATTTTCCCTATTTAGAGCAGAAGAATATATAATATATGTAGTATATTCACATATCTGATTGTCTTACAAAATAATTGAAGTTAGATTAATAGACTAGAAGCACTCAAAAAGTACAGTATAACATGGCTATATGTCGATTAAACGATAAATTCCATATATGTACATGCTTACATATAAACGCTTTATGGCATCCAAATGATTTTAGGTAACAAAATTATAATACCTTTTGCAAGTGTATAAAACATATATATGGCTGTAAATAAACGTTTAAATGTATAGGCCTTGTCAAAAGCCTTTTCCAAGTGCCAAAATTGATTACGCACCGAACGAGAGGAGAGTTAATATATGTATATATGTACATACATATATATATAAATATATATAAAAAAAAACAGAAAACGCGCAGGACAACAACAACGGCTTTCGCGGCGTATGAGCGATTTTGCCTTGAGGACTTCCGCTGGCAAAGCAATTGATACAAAATCATGGCCACAATTTGTGCACAAATTGCTTTATCGCCAAGATGGGAAAAGCAAAAAAAAAAATAAAAATAAAAATACGCAAAAGCGCTGACAAAATGTTGTCATGTTTATGCATGAGCCGCTTCAGCAAGAATTCACGCGCCACCTGCAACTGCAACAGAAATGGGGTATGCCAGACTTGTATGTATATGAAATGGATTGTTTTTGCCTTTTGGCTGCTGTCTGTCAATTTTGTTGTCGATTTTTTTGTATAAAACTTTTAATAAATTGAAAGTGCCGCCAGAGGTGTGAGATTGTGGTTTTGAGTGGTTTGAGGTAGTTGGATAACCATCGCTGGCCTGCGTTTGGCGGCTATATCCCCACCCTGGCCACATGCAAATGATGCTCCTAATTTATGCTGCGGTTCGGTTACAAAATTTACATGCCACTGTATGGGGAACGATTGCGGATGTTGCAAACTGCGAAATTCTGTTGAACTGCGGCCAGCTGCTTGACCTACTGCGGCATTTGGAATCACTTAAGTCCACTGCTCTACATGCACGAGTCAACATTTGGCTCAGCAGGGTATATGTTGGCCTCAGTCTTAGCCCGGCCCAGCCCAGCCATCATATTCATAACTTGAGTGGGCGCATCAGGCTTAAGACAGCCGCCCTGACAGCCATTCAAAATTCATGTAAACGCTAAAATATACAAAGCCAAACAAACAGAGCCGAAACAAAAAGTATAATATATACAAAAAAAAAAAAAAATATATGCTTAAGCAAAAAGACAACTAGACAAGGGTAACAACAGTCAAAATTGGGCAACTCAGTGGCCAGAGTTTGACATAAGCAGTGATGAGGGATATCTGCAAGGATAATGTTAAACTAGTAGAACAGAACGACTGAATGCTCTATAAGATATCGGCCTGGGATTGCCATATACACTTATATCAAATTCCTACTACAAAAACGAGTACTTTATCAGATCTAGAGAGCTGATCAAACTAATGTTATATATTTGGCATGAAATCAAATAAGATATTTGCTTGAGATTCGTTAAAGGAACAAAAAACAATTACTAAATACTCTTAAATAAAACTAATATAGTTGAGAAGTAAAAGAATTATTATTAACTTATTATTGTATATGTTGTTGCTTTATAAAGTTATATATAAATCTTTTGCTTTATAATGTAGAAAATAACAAACTGAGGCATTGAAAACAAATTCTTGTGAATTTGTTGAAACAATTTAAAGAGTATTTAATTTTAAACTTTACAACTTTTCATATAATTCCATAATTTAAAGTGTATTATCTTTAAAGACGATTTAAATTAAATTTTTAAAACATATTTTGTTATTTATATTCGACTAAAGTAAAATGTTATTCTAATTGGGGAAGATGTTGAAAAGGCATTAAAAAATTAATGAATAATGAATTAATAAATATATTACTTTGATGCTTTAAAATATATTTAAATACATAAAATTTACATCTCTGTATTGTACAAATTTGCATGAAGGTTGACTCTAAAGCGCAATACTTAACTCTGTGTAATGCGAGCATGTTGTAACGCCTTAAAAGGACTTTTCCACCAAGGATTCAATTTTAATGAGACTATTTCATTGCATGTTAAACATAATTTATAAACTCTCAACGAGCCACAGGGCACACTTTGAATGGGACTTATTAGTTGACCAAAGTAAGTACAGAGCACTGGGGGGTCTTATTGGTCAGCTGATGAGACCGATTAGCAATGTCTAAGGATGCTCAGGACGCTCTAATTAACCGCAATCTCAGCGAGTGTTGTTATGGGAATTGCGCATACGCCGCGTGTGCCATCGTTTGCTTTCGCTGCGTAGTATTCAATGGCCTGCTCGATTTGCAATATGATGATAAGATATTTTGTTTGTTACATTGGATGGAAATGGGGATGAGGATGGAGTCGGAGTTGGTGGACAGAGGGAACGACTTTGACAAGTGGTTACCATTTTTTAATGTCACATTTTGTGGCCACACCATTGATGGCCACCAAGGGTCGCAATGGATGGGGTAGGGGTTTTTTTGCTTTCGCTGACCAATGAAGCGTAAATTTTGAAATTGAAATCATGAGTAGCAAGAGCAGAAGAGATATTGAGCTGGGAGCTGCATGGAGATGAATGAAGAATGGAAAAGCAGCCGTTGCCTGCTGGCTGACTGTTTATCTTCCACGTTGCCGACTGCCGTTTTGGATGCTTCATTGAGTTTTATGTAAAAATACCCAAAAAAAAAAAAATAAAATAAATAAATAAAAAAGTAAAAAGAAAAATAAATTTCAGTTATGTATGTCAATGGCTGTGTATATAAGTGTTTATGTATACACTGCTTTTTATATACAATTCTAACTCATTCTCATGAACTTATCTTTACTCTCTCTCCGTGTGTATTTAGTTACGGGTTCAGTAAAACTCATAAAACTTGTAGCGGCCGCTTGGACTAAGCCGTTTAAGCGGGCTGCCACAAAGTGTTAAGTCTGTTCATGCCACGCCCCGCGGCCCACTTTTCGCCTTCAATGGCCCGTTGAATGTTTGAATGCTTTATAATTACATTTTATGTGCCAGAGCTGTCGTATACACCTACACACACATATATATATAAATTGTATATTGTGCTATCGTTTATATAACTAGACTTGCGGTGGCCCCCAAACCATTTTGCTGCAACTGTACATTATTTGCTGTGCGTGTCCTGTGGTAGTGTGGTGCGGGCAAGGACGAAGCTTATTTAGTTTCGAGTTTTATTGAATGTTTACTCTCGTCTGCGTTTACGTAATGGATTTTGTTTTGTAATTGCATGAGTTTTATGTGCGCATAGCCTGCCTCTTAATGGCTTCGCATCCTTAGTCCGTTTTTAAGCCTTTGCGTTTGACTTTAACTCCTTTGGATGTAGCATCTCCTTTGGTTTAATGTCAATGCGCATAAATCAAACAAAAAATGTTGATCAAAATCTTATCTACAGTCACTGCGACATGTTTACAGCCTGCCCAGCGGCAGCGCATTTTTCTTTCTGTTCTGTGTTTTTTTTTTTGGATTTTTGCTTTTTTGTTTTATTAAATTTCTACCCCCATTACGGGTCTACGAGCATGTTTTGCAACCGTATTTCTGCTTCCAACTTCCAGCCGTACCTCATGCCATGTTTATTCCGAGTGTGCGTAACCGTAATAAATCTCGATGTCTGTTTAACAAATGTGAAATGTTGGGCATAAAATGAAAGCCGTGTTATAAATGCGGCTTACAATTTTCAGCTTACATTATTCCATGCCACAACTGAAACCCAGGTCCCACTCGTCTACATCTATACACCATACACATTGTACGAGTTAGCTCTCTATCTCGTTGTCCTTGTCAGTCTGTGATTGAGCTCAACAGCTGATTGTTTTGTATGCTAATTGGATTGATAATCATTGATGCAGTTACATCTATTGTATTTTAAGTGAATGTTACTTGAATTGTATACTTGTTGATTCCATGGCATTTGATTGGATGATTGAACAATGTGCGTTGGGTTTTGATTGATCAATTGTTAATTGATAATTGTACATAATTCGAATTGAATGGTTTGTGGTTGAGTAATGCTATTGTGGTGCTGATTGAGAAATGATAAATGTTTGGTTAGCAATTTAATTGTCTACTTGCGTTGATTGATTGATTGATTGTGGCATACACAATTAATTATAATTATTTTTAATTAATGCAAATATAAAATTGATTTATTAATTATTAAATAAATGATTGAGTGATGATTGAAGCGTAATTAATGATTGATCAGCTTTGATTGCATGGAAACTTGCATAAATTAAAGTTCTAATTGATTAACTTGTTAAGTGACTGATTGAGTCAATGATTGATAGATGAATGATTGATGCTTTATATTTTGTATGCCTAAGAAAGTTATTAAGACGCTCTGATTGCACAAATTGAAATATAAGTCGATTAACTTGCTAATTGATTGATTAACTGAATCAATCAAACAATTAATTATACTTAATTTTAATTAATGCAAATATAAAATTGATTTATTAATTATTAAATAAATGATTGAGTGATGATTGAAGCGAAATTAATGATTGATCAGCTTTGATTGCATGGAAACTTGCATAAATTGAAGTTCTAATTGATTAACTTGTTAAGTGACTGATAACCGTATTGAGTCAATGATTGATTGATGAATGATTGATGTTTTATATTTTGTATGCCTAAGAAAGTTATTAAGACGCTCTGATTGCACAAATTGAAATATAAGTCGATTAACTTGCTAATTGATTGATTAACTGAATCAATCAAATGCCAGCAATTAACAGCTTAGCGCTTTTACTGGCAAATGCGAAGAAATTAATTATATTTAATTTTAATTAATGCAAATATAAAATTGATTTATTAATTATTTAATAAATGATTGAGTGATGATTGAAGCGTAATTAATGATTGATCAGCTTTGATTGCATGGAAACTTGCATAAATTAAAGTTCTAATTGATTAACTTGTTAAGTGACTGATAACCGTATTGAGTCAATGATTGATTGATGAATGATTGATGATTTATATTTTGTATGCCTAAGAAGAAGTTATTAAGACGCTCTGATTGCACAAATTGAAATATAAGTCGATTAACTTGCTAATTGATTGATTAACTGAATCAATCAAATGCCAGCAATTAACAGCTTAGCGCTTTTACTGGCAAATGCGAAGAAATTAAACTTGTTACAAAGTTAATGAACTTACGATAAGCATACACACACACACACACACAGACACACACATAGACACACAGTGTGTGGGTGTTTAATTGAGGCAAAATTGGGTATTCAACTGCAAAGATATATGTATGTATGTGTATATAAGCAAGTTGGGGCAATTATAATATTAATTTAAATGGGCAATATTTAAGCATAAACATGACAGATGTGTGTGTGTGTGTGTGTGTCTGTGTGTGTGTGTGTCTGTGTGTGTTGTTTAATTATCACCAAAGCAAACTTAAATGTCGGCCATTTAAATTAATAAAAACTTTTATCTTTTATGCTTTGTAAATGTTTTCTTGCCGCAGGCGACAACAGCAACAAAAAGCAGCAGCTACTTGTAACTAAAGAGACATGAGGCCTTAACAACAACAACAACAACAGCAACAAGAATAACACCAAAGCAACAACAACAACAGCAACAACAAAGAGAAGCAACTGTAGAGCACTAAAAACGCAAATTGAAAACAATTAAAAACGCGCACAACGAAGGATCCTCACAAAACGCTCGAGCAAGTAACAAAGAGAAACTGACAGGACCACACGCACAACAACAACAACAACAACAAATACAACAATTTAAAACAACAACAACAACAACAATGCCAGGCAGAGCATATGGCCAAAAAAGAAAATTCTAAAGTACCAAAAAAGCAAAACCCTCAGAAACCAAAGACCAACAATCTCAGCTAAGCTCAGTTCCAGATAGACAGTTTGAACTTGCTGTCAGGTCTACAATTCCATTTGCCATTTCCATCTGTATCATCTGCATCATCTGTATCTCTCAATCTTCATCTACTTCATTGACGCCTCCAGCTGCGAGCATCCAAAACAGCAAAGCGATAAACAAAACAATAGCAACAAACAAACAAAGCGGCAATAAAAAAGTTCGCATTGTTTTTGGTGTCTGTGTGTCATTGTCATACAACAACAAGAGCCGTCAACACTTGCAACACTACACAGAACCTTTGCTGTTGCTCCTCCCTTTTGTGTGTGTGTGTGTGTGTGTGTGGCATCCACACGCTACACGCTACACGCCACACGCCACACGCCACACGCCTGAACAACGGTGTCAACATTGTCGTCATCGTCATCATCCTACGCCTCTGGGCACTCAATTAGGCTCAATTCAACGCAAAGTAACGCAACGACAACGCAACGACGACAGTGACGCCCACACGTATAACACCACTCAGAATTGACCCAACACCACCCTCCAGTCCATTCTACCCTGCCCCCCCGTTTGGGTAGGCGAGCGGAGTGGGTGTCGTGTGGCCGAACTGAATTGATGTGACAATGAAACTGAGCGTCAGCGCGTATCGGGCGCATGCATCCGCACACAAGAAGATCCTCTCCAGCGGCTATCATTCCCAGCTCAATTACGGCAGCACTGGCGCCGCCGCAGCATCCTCCTCCTCATCGTCGGCAGCAGCGGCGGCCACTGCAACGGGCCTATATACGGTAAGTTCAACTTTCACTCCAAAAAAATATCATAAAAGCAACCAAATGAGTTCTGCGAAAAAAAAAACTCATACAAATTTTTGTGGTCCATAATTTTATTTATTGTTCAATTTTTTTTTTTTTTTTTTGGTTTTTTGTTAGTCTTGTCATTAAGGCGCAACGATTCTAGGATGCTGGCATCTTTAATAGGTCTATCGAGTGGGGTATGCTTCCATTGGGTTACAGTTTGTCATCAAGCTAATACAGTTTATGACTTAATTTTAAAGCATATATATTTTTTTGTCAAGTTCCAAGCGAGAAGAGCTTCAAAATGTTGCATTTATATTTAATACTTGCTTTATTATTTTTGTCGAAATCATATCGAATTTTAACATCTGGCTTAGCTGTCGCTTCAATCGCTTCAATCTTCAATCGCTTCTCGCTTTAATCGCTTCAATCTTCAATCGCTTCTCGCTTCAATCTCTTCTCGCTTTAATCGCTTCCCGCTTCCCACTTCACTCGCTACTCTTGCTTTTGCCTTTTTTGCTTCTCATTTGAATCGCTTGTTGCTTTACTTGCTTCTAAATTTAATCGCTTCTCGCTTCAATTGCTTCTTGCTTTACTTGCTTCTAATTTAAATCGCTTCTCGCTTCAATCACTTTCAACTGCACTCGAATAACACATTAATTGCTTCTCGTTTTCCTTTACATTTCACGCTTCACACTTTACTATTCGCTTGTTTTTTTAAATTCCTTTGCTTCAATCGCTTCTCTCTTCAATCGCTTCATTCGCTTCAATCGCTTCTCTCTTCAATCGCTTCTCGCTTCATTCGCTTCATTCGCTTCATTCGCTTCATTCGCTTCATTCGCTTCATTCGCTTCATTCGCTTCTCGCTTCATTCGCCTCTCGTTTCAATCGCTTCTCTCTTCAATCGCTTCTCGCTTCAATCGCTTCTCGCTTCAATCTCTTCTCGCTTTAATCGCTTCCCGCTTCCCACTTCACTCGCTACACTTGCTTTTGCATTTTTTGCTTCTCTTTTCAAACGCTTCTTGCTTTACTTGCTTTTAATTTCAATCGCTTCTCGCTTCAATCACTTTCAACTGCACTCGAATAACACATTAATTGCTTCTCGTTTTACTTTGCATTTCACGCTTCACACTTTACTATTCGCTTGTTTTTTTAAATTCCTTTGCTTCAATCGCTTCTCTCTTCAATCGCTTCTCGCTTCAATCGCTTCAATCTCTTCTCGCTTTAATCGCTTCCCGCTTCCCACTTCACTCGCTACTCTTGCTTTTGCCTTTTTTGCTTCTCATTTGAATCGCTTGTTGCTTTACTTGCTTCTAAATTTAATCGCTTCTCGCTTCAATTGCTTCTTGCTTTACTTGCTTCTAATTTAAATCGCTTCTCGCTTCAATCACTTTCAACTGCACTCGAATAACACATTAATTGCTTCTCGTTTTCCTTTACATTTCACGCTTCACACTTTACTATTCGCTTGTTTTTTTAAATTCCTTTGCTTCAATCGCTTCGCTCTTCAATCGCTTCTCGCTTCATTCGCTTCTCGCTTCAATCGCTTCTCGATTCAATCGCTTCTCGCTTCAAACACTTTCAACTGCACTCGAATAACACATTAATTGCTTCTCGTTTTACTTTGCATTTCACGCTTCACACTTTACTATTCGCTTGTTTTTTTAAATTCCTTTGCTTCAATCGCTTCTCTCTTCAATCGCTTCTCGCTTCAATCGCTTCTCGTTTCAATCGCTTCTCGCTTTAATCGCTTCCCGCTTCCCACTTCACTCGCTACACTTGCTTTTGCCTTTTTTGCTTCTCATTTGAATCGCTTCTTGCTTTACTTGCTTTCAATTTCAATCGCTTCTCGCTTCAAACACTTTCAGCTGCACTCGACTTACACATTAATTGCTTCTCGTTTTACTTTACACTTCACGCTTCACACTTTAATATTCGCTTGTTTCTAATTCCTTTGCTTCTCGCTTCAAAGCTTACATCGCTTCTACTTGAATTTGCTTATCGTTTTGTTATGCATTTATTCCTTTTTCATTTCGCGTATATATTGTCTGCTTTTAACGCTTCTAACGCCCACAGAAAGGGCAACCATTTGAATGAAGCTCATTTAAGGAACATAATAGCATTGAGCACGCTTAACTGCATTGGCTAAACGCAACTTATTTTGCATTACATTTGAAATCGCAACACAAAAGGCGATGATAATACTTGAAAACCAAACAGGAAAACGTAATACGCTCTTATGGAAACTTTGGCTTCATTTAATTAGGTTTAAGTTTTCCTGGAACTAATCTAATAAAAATTAAATTCAATTAATTTAAACAATGAAAATATTCTATTGTTTACTTCTACATAGAGCAATGTTACGACACGTAGGGCGTTTCCTATTCGGTTATGATAAGGTGCGTTCACATAAGTAACTTGGGGTCGCTGTTGCACAGCACGTGTATCGAGAATCCTTTCAACTGCGAGTATAATAATAAAACTCGGCACAAATCGCTTGCATGTAGTAATTTTTCGTTTTTTTGGGTTTATGCGACAGGATATTGAAGGATATGGCTCGTAATCGTGCGAGTATATATCATTTCGGTCATTTCAGATTTGACAGCGCTTAATTAAATCAATTTCAATTTCAACGTTAAGGGATTTCAGAATGCAAGGGGTTTTGAGAGATATGTATTTCACTTTTTAGCTATTAAAACTTTGGGCCATAAATATTTATGGAATTGACGCTCTGCGCATTTTACAACTGCCGGAGTAGCCAAAAACCACAACGAATTCCAATCAAGTTCTGTGGCACATTTAATTGCCATTGTCCCAGACAACCAGCAAAGGGCCTTTACTCTACTTCCCCAAAAGCTTGCAGCTTGTGGTGTTTGTGCCATAGACCGGAGCTGTCAGCTAATTGGTGGGCACAACAGCGGCCAAAAAGCCCAATCCCAATGGACATGTTATGCGGTTATGAGCCATTTAAATCCTAAAACTAAAATTGCAAAAATCTTCGCGGCATCTGTCAGTTTGGTAATTAAACAGCCAATTTGTACAAGTTCCCGGAGGAGTCACAAAATGTTACAGAAAATAAAAATTGTTTTAAGGAAATATGCGCCAAGAAATATGATTCAAATGCTCTAGTATTTAACTATCTGTACACTGCACTATAGGGAATAACACCTTATTTTTGTAATAAATTAATAACTTAAGGGCTAAGCTAATTATGGGGTTATAGTTTTTTGCTATAAGATTTTATACTGTTATTGGGAAAAACAAATTTATATTTTCAAACATTTTTTTTTCTTGTCGACATTACATACATTTGGGGATATATAGTAAAACTTAAATTGTGCAAAAACCGCAGAAAAACGCAGGTTGAGTTAGCGATTGCGAATTCAGATTCGATGGCTCTACAATATATGTACATTTAGTCTAATAGCTGACATGTGTTTGGATATATTTGAAACTCTATACAATAATGGCATTTTTTTTAAAAGAAATTTATTTTTGAAGCAAATTTTTTATTTAAATAAACAAGCGACAAACACGAACTATATAAACAACACAAAGCTATCAGCATAAAGTACGAACTATACTGATTAATATCCATCACAAATTTTTTCGCAAAATTTTGTTTGTTCAAAGATCTAAATCACTTTACCTGTAGCAAAAAAAAATTGCTTCTAGTTCAAATTAGATATTTTAACAGCCACTTAACAGTGGGTTTAATGTTAAGAAGTTTTACCAAGTTAAAATGGTGAGTTTTTTTAAAATAAATTCAAATAGTTTCCCATAGTGCACTGATGGAAAAATCTCGTTTCAAAGTTAAGAACAATCGATTTTTTTATTTTTTATTTTGTTTTTAATTATATAAAATTTTTTTAGAGCTGCATATGCACAAATAAATAAATATGAAAGTTTCTTTTAAAAAAAATAAAAAA
Source organism: Hirtodrosophila alboralis (assembly GCA_035043045.1). NCBI lineage: Eukaryota > Metazoa > Arthropoda > Insecta > Diptera > Drosophilidae > Hirtodrosophila > Hirtodrosophila alboralis. The sequence continues at coordinate 277,057 of JAWNNH010000763.1, read as the reverse complement.
TCTGTTACCATAATAATAAATTATAATGCCCCAATTAAAAGGTTGCATACTTGCAGGCGTGTTTTTTGTTGCACATCTTTACAGCTAAATTTCACAATCAGTTTAGCAATCAGTATTTAAGTTATAGATGTTTCTCTACATTAACTTTTTTTAATCGCTTTGTTAGAGAATGAATTATTGATTTATAATAACAACCTTCATTGTTCATAATTATACAAGAAATATATAGCAAAAAGAGAAAAAATGATGACCCAAACGTTCTTATTAACATTATTGGAATATAACCACCAATGTTCTTAATATGAATTTTATTTTGAAATCATTTAATAGACAGTATTAAACGATTTTTTACACACATTAAAAAAATAATTGTTATATTTTAAGATTTATGATAAACTTAAAATTAACTCGTTATTTTTGAGAATTATTAAAAAAAATTTTAAATCATGATTTAAATGCAAATTATATCGTAACAGGATTCTATTTATCTTTTCAATAATAATTTAATTGAATGATTTTTTTTTGATAAAAACTGTTTATTAACTCTTATGTACGGTGCATTATATACAGCACTTATGAATCGGCTTGTAATTATTTATATAGCTAACAATCAAATATATTTATGAATAACACAAGATTCATGTCTATGCCGGATTTTCTTATCTTCGGGATACTATAAAAATCGTTGGCAATGCTACTTTATTAGCTGGTCACAGCTTATCAATAAATTGGCAACTTTAACTAAAAAAAAGTTTTTAAAATTTTTTATATACGAGTATGATAAATATAGTTACTCAATCAGTTGCCAAGCGCAATGCCAATTTTTTTTTCACTTTTTACATTTTATAGAATTTTAAAAACTTTTTTTTTTAATACACACATTTTTGTTGCAAAAATAAGCCTACTAACAATAAATAAAAATGGCAAGCAAACAACTTTTTATTTTATTTGGTGAGAGATAAATTTAAAATTTAAATTCCTAGCCAATTCAGCAGCCTCTTAGCTAGGCAACCCTGCAGCTTTCTATTCCCACTCTGCTTCTTTCCCTATGGCCTTCTCTCTTTATCCATTTTAAGAATTTCCGAGTGCTGTCAACTCTTTGGCTCGTTAGTTCATGTAGAAATTTTAATACTTTTGCCTTCATGCCTGTGGCAATCAAAAATTAATTTTAATTATTATGCTCTGGCAGTGTGGGTGTGACATAATGGGCCTGGACATGATGCATAGTTTAAATACGAAAATTTAGGACTGTTCCGCATTTTAAGTTAAAACAAAAAACTGCTCAAATCGAGTCAAGTGTGTGAGAAGAAGAATTGGATATGCAAAGTTGCCATAAGAAGGGGGTTTTCAACTCTCATAACCTTTTTGAAACAGTTTTATAACACCCTTTCAGCCATTTGTAAGGATTACAGGATGTAACAAGCTTTAATAAGTTTTATAACTCTATGCAACAGGATTTTGTATCCCGGCCTTTTCAAAGTCGAATAATGTTTAAAATGGGTCACTGATTCCGAAAAAAAATTTTAAAAAAATAAGTTGCCTGGTCCGTTTTTGAGATATTCAAAAAAAGAAAGTTTTTGACTTTTTCAAAAGGTAGCTTTGATAAAGTGATAATAACTTCAAACATAGTTTATTGATATTAAGAGTGTTTATATATTTTAAAAGGTAAGAAAACGGCCTATAAATTTGTTATATAACATTTTTTAATTTGATAATTCGCTTAGAAGTTATTGAGGATTGAAATAAAAATTTTGTCTTAAAATAATCCCATTTAAAAAAAGTTATTTTTTCTGCAATTTTTTTCGAAAACTAGAATATTTGTTTTTTGTATCACTTTTTAGATTTGTAGGGTTATAAACATAAATTTAATAATTTAAGTATATTTATATTTTATGCGTAAGTGTAATTCGGAAGAGTTTTGATTATTTTATGTACGACAGGCTTAAAGTATTTAGTTGATTTAAAAGGCATTTGTGACTATTTAATTAGAAATGAATAATTATAATTATATTATATATAATATATTAATAATATTAATTATAATTATACAATTGTATCCGATATAATGCTCTTGATCGTTTTTCAAATAAGTAGATATTAATTAAAAATTTAAGTATGGCCTCTGATATATTTTTTAAGCACATAATTGTTAATTTTTTTATTTGACTTGATACTCCTAATGCTTTCGCTGATAAATTAATGAGAATTGTTAATTACAACATTTAATATTTTATATTTTTTCTTTTGTAGATGGAAACGCATGAGCATGGCGGCAAGTTTCCAAAGGATATTGGACGGCTCGAATGCAACAGTGACACGGACGTCATTAGCCCAACGGGCACCAGTAGCTCCGGCGGAGGTGGCGGCGGCGGCGGAGGAGGAGGAGGCGGTACCGGTGGCATTCCAGCCGATAACATTGGCCATCATAAACGGTATCACAAGAGCGGCAGCGCCTCAGCAGCGGCTGCGGTAGCGGCGGCAGCGGCAGCTGCCACATTGGCCAATGATGATGACAATAACAGTGCGGCGCATTCATCGGATAGCAAGAGTCCCAGTCAGCGGTAAGTTTGGCTCTAAGTTGCCACATACACTCACTCACACACACATACACACACACTCACATACACACTCACATACATATATATATACCCATGTATCCGTACACGCACACCCTACATAAGCATATACAACATACTATTTACTACATATACATACATGTGTGTACTATGTGTACCTTTGAAAAGTGGCAAGTAAAGTGCTTGACAAATAACAACAACAACTGCAAATAAAAACAAAAACAAAAATGTGTAAACAAAGCAAGCTTTGGCATGCCGAAGTTTAAATACTCTTGCGAAAGCTCAAGTTTAATATATAGATAATATTTAAAGAATATTTTTGAAAAACTTAATTTAAAGTTTTCCGTTTGAAGCAAGTCTTAAATTTTATAATATACATTTAATGCAGCTTTAAAATGTGTTTCAAAAATTTATTGGGGATGCTTAGCATATAAGGAAAAACTAAATTTGGTTAGGTTTTAAAACTTACTAAAAAAAAAGCTAAGAATTTTAAGATAAATTTATAGCAATCAGAAAGTTATTTAACTGAAAAATCAATTTTAGCAGTTCTTAATCTTATATGAGTTCCATAATATTTTATAAAGAATATATATTTCAAAATTACTTCTTTTTGGCAAACTTTAATTTTATATTTGGCCAAAGAAATTTTTTAGGTTTAGTTTCCTAAAGTCAACTTTAAAGGTGCAGAACTCCAGTAAAATTAGTTTAAAATATTAACTTGGATAAAATTTGCAAGAGTATTACGATTTAAACAAAAAAACAAAACTTAATTCGTATTGTAAACCATAATTGAAATGCGCTCGTCGGAATGTACAGTACCATATGGCTATAATCCATAATAATATAACCTGCTGTTAAACCCAAGCAATGTATACACTAACACACTAACATACACACCAAAACACACTCACACACACACACACTAACACACACACACGTACAGCAGTAAGCGCATAATTGATTGCTAACAGTAACAAAATGTGTAGCATACTTTGTTGGGCTTCGCAGCTTTTGATTTAATTTTTTGGGTTCGAATTTTTGTTTATTTCTGTTGGTACTCGCAATTGATACAGCGTATTGACATATTGACACATTGATATATTGATACATATACTTGTACTTGGTACCCATATATTTGTATTTGTACTTGTACTACTATTTGTATACCATTTTATTGGTTTTGTTTATTGTTTTTCATTTTTTTTGCCCTCTGCCATGTGATAAACGCATCGTTTGTATGCATTAAACTCGAATATACCATCACAATTTGTATGTGAGAAAAGAGCATTTGAAAGTGTGCTATCAGTTAGTTATATCACCAGCAATTAGCGACCATTAGCATGTCAATTGTTGCCATGTTGTTTTTTTTTTTTGGATGAGGAAAATCAACCGATTCACAGCTTGATTGGGATTTAAATCCAGTTGATTGTTAAGTCATGGAGTTGGAAGCAGACAATTAGTAGTTAGTGAACCTATATTTTGAATTGGATAGGTAAGGAAATTGTGACAGGCAAAACAAAGTGACACAAGGGATTTAATTTGACAGATAACTGAAACTAACTGAGACTTTTATAGATATATAGCAGCTTTTTATAAATACTTTGGCCTAATGTAATGTTGTAACTTAATCGAAAGTAAACAAATAGTGTAAAATTGATTTTGGTATTTGCTTTAAGTTATTAGTAAGATTTTCTGCTTTTCACTTTCGATTTAACAAATTTTATGGGATATAAATTGCTTTTTTTTGCAAGATGATTAGAAATTTATGATTTTCATATTTCAGTAAGCTAATTCGACAAACCAAAAAAAAAAGCTTGTTAATTGAAGCAGTTTAGAGTTCTTTAGCTTTTAATTCATAGAATTTAAAAGATTTTGAAAGAAAGAAAGCGTAATCAAAATTTTGAACGTGATTTTGTGAATAAATCGCCTGTATCGAATTTTATTTTTAAATATACATTTTTTCAGCTCTATGTATATGATATTGATATGATTGTGAATTTCGGATCGGGAAGATATGTTTGTATATGATTTTATTAGATAGAAGGTTAATAACCACAATTATTGGATACACTGAAGAGCATCTTTGAGTTTGTATCTTTGCTTTTCAAATACACGTGCGTAGTGTCCGCTTTCCGGTTCGAACTTTGTCTCTGATTTGTGCTAACAATAGGGAAAATTACTTAAGTTTTAATGACAATTAGCTAAAATTATGTGTTTTATGTGTGTGTGTGTGTGTGTGTGTACATTGAGAGTTTGTCCAGTGATTTCATTAATTAACCAAGTTCAAGAGCCTCCAACAGACCCCTAGAGACCCATTTACCCAGCTCCAAAGCAGTTTGGTTGACAACTTTCCTGCTTGAACTTGACTCCACCAGCAATTTGATGGCAATTGTGATGTCAGCTTTACGAGCATGTGCAATCCGTTGCAAATCCGTATACGTATCTGAATCTGAAACCAAATGGGCTTTAGTTAAGTGAATTATGTCTGGGCATTACGCTGAGTGTATATGTTGTTGGCCAAAAACTTCTAAGCCATAAGTGCTCTGAAGAGCAGCAGTTTGCCTTTTATTTTTTTATTTTCTTTTTTTTTCCTTTTTTTTGGGTTATTGGTTGATTGGGTTATAGTATGGTTTTTCTTTTATAGGTTTATTTTTCCAGTTGTGTAAGGATTTTGAGTGTAATTGGCACTGTTATTGCAGCGATACGTGTATGCACACTAATCCTACACCTAAGCAAATTGCAATCGAAGAGCATAAGTTCGGCATACCGAAAATTTGTATACCCTTGCAGAAGAATTTTATAGTTAATATTAACTATATATTGTTTATCTAGAAATCCGATAGTTAGATATTCTCATTTATAACCGAAAATATAGCTAAAACTATAGTTGGAAATATTTGAAAACTAAAGGAAATAATTATAGAATATATTTGAAACGAGCTTCAAAGTTTTGTCCATCTTCAAAAATTACTGAAAACACAATTAATTGTAAAAACAACTAAAGACTGTTTTTGTAGATTTATTTATGCCTCATAAAAAGTTGAAAATATGTAAAGCATCGTTTAAGAAATTTATCTGATCTGATATTATATATTAGGCTCCAAACTTGAACATTTTCAGTTTCTACAATAAAATGCGAAATTTTTAGTTTGCAAGAAGAATATAAAAAGAAAGTCAATTAAAATAAATATCAAGCTGCAAGGGTATGCCTTTAATTGTTAATTGTTATCTGATATATGACATATATTGTTATATAACAACATTCTTTTGGAAGATCGGCCAACTCATCGCTGACCAGTGCGCAGAGTAATTGCAACTGCACAAATAGTTTAAAAATGTACACAGAGAGGGATAGACTTATATTAACGCCAGTACAGCATCACCACAAATTGGATACATCAGTACAACATCAATCAAATCGACCAACCCCTCCCCGCCAGCCCCGTCAGCCACACCAGCCTCGCAAGGTGCGATTGCATTTGAACAGTCCGTCCTCAGATTGCAGCTCGTATTCGATTGTTGCGGGCGTTGGGGGCAGGTTAATGAACTCCGCCAGTTGTACGCAGGTGAAGACACTCTCGTCCTTTATCAGTGAACATCCCGAGGAGCTGGTCAGTGGCAACAGTAATGGAGCTAACAGCAACAACAACAACAACAGCAACAACAATCAGACAACTAAATGGAAAAGCCTGAGAGCTGTCATGGCATATTATTGTTCATTGCGACGGATTAAGAGGAACGATGCTTTTACAGTACAACCCAGCTAACTAACTAACTAATTAACTAATTAACTAATCAAGCAACTATCTAACGTTATGATTACTACTCGTACTACTACTTTCTTGCATTGTGTGTGTGTGTGTGTAACCAAACCCCCTTTAAAACCCTCCAAAAGCCAAATCAAAAAAAAACCCAAAACCATACCTAATCCATTCCGTAACTTGATACCAAAAAATCAAGAACTAACCAAACTCTTTAATTGCCTCCCATAAAATACTAATCCAAAAGCAGTTTGTAGTGTGTGTATTTTGCCATTCTCTCTAGACGAATATCCATATATCCTACAATATAAATGTATTACAAAAAGCTACCCACTCTTATGTTATGTATGTCACACCATACTTAACCACATACTTGTGACCGTGTCTATCAATTGATGTGTAAGCCGACCTTTGTATGCAGACCTCTCTCTCTCTCTCTCTCTGTCTCTGTTTCTCCCTCTCTCTCAGTTTAATTCTCAATCCATTCTCTCTATTTACCAACCTCATACAATGTTCAGTCGCTCGCTCGCTAGCCTGCCCGCTCTCTTTGCTATAACTATTTTATTTCGTCTTTTTCTCTCTCTATCTCTCGTGTCATTCGGCAATAACATACAGTTAGTTTTATAAAATAAATATTTAAAGTACAGTAGCCACTGATACACAGTACTAATTGCATTTTTAGAACTGAAAACTTAACGGGTATTTCGCTGGTTCCAAAATAAATAATTTACTTTCACTTTTTGCGAATTGAATTCGCATTTTCGCACTGAATTCACATTTCATTCAAAAAAGATTCAATTCATTTTAACCATATGTCTAGCATTGAAGTTATATTTAAGTAAGTTTGTATTCAATTCATTAAATCAACGGCAAAAACTGAAAATCGAATAATTGAAAATAAATTGAGTTCTGCAATATTTTGACAAATTTTTTAAACCGCTGTGAATCCATATAAATACATGTCATAAGTTTGAAATATGAAACTTCTTATATATATATTTTTTTTGGCATTATAGTATCTATATTTTTATGTTGACATCATCTACATTTTATAGAGAATACTTGACTATAAATTTTCAATATTGCAACAGGTCTTTTTCGATATTCACTTGTCATAATAAATTAGATGTTTTCACTTTCACTTTGTGCGAATTGAATTCGCATTTACGCATTAAATTCACATTTCACTTAAAAAAGATTCAATTAATTTTAATCATATATCATGAACTAATAATATTTTTTTCTAATTCAACGGCAAAAACTGAGAATCGAATAATTTAAAATAAATTGAGTTCTGCAATATTTTGACAAATTTTTTAAACCACTGTGAATCCATATAAATACATGTCATAAGTTTGAAATATAAAACTTCTTATATATTTTTTTTCTTTGGCATTATAGTATCTATATTTTTATGCTGACACCATCAACATTTTATAGAGAATACTTGACTATACATTTACAATATTGCAACAGGTCTTTTTCCAAATTCACTTGTCATAAGATTTTAGATGTTTTCACTTTCACTTTTTGCGAATTAAATTCGCATTTACGCATTAAATTCACATTTCAATCAAAAAATATTCAATTCATTTTAATCATATATCATGCATTAATAATTTTTTTCTAATTCAACGGCAAAAACTGAAAATCTAATTACTTAAAATTAAATGAATTCCGCAATATTTTGACAAATGTGTAAGCCGCTGTGAATCCATATAACTTCTTATATATTTATATAAATGTATTTTTTTTTTTTGTGGCATTATACTATCTGTATTTCTATGCTGGAACCATCTACATTTTATAGAGAATTCTTTATTCTACATTCTATGATAGTTTTATTCTAGTTTGTGCTACTTTTGTTTCATCATGCTGTGTACCTTTTTTTTGGGCAAAGGACAACTTAATAAGTTTGCCAAGCTGGGGCCAAAGTGCAACAAAATACATACACACAACTTTTGGTAAAAAAAAAATAGAAAGAAAATAAAATCTCAGTAAATAGCAAAAGTTGAAGTGTGTGTGTGTGTGTTTGTATAGAAAGAGAATCGATATGTTTAAGCTGCCTACTGCCTACTGCATTGTAGGCGAACTTTTGACACACATACATACAGTCTCACACTCACACTCACACACACACATATATACATAGTTGAAGGCAATGCGCCTATGCATATGCTACAATACTTTGGCATTGTGCATGCCAAATGAGAAATTGCCTTCTGAATGACAACTTACAAAGAATTTGAATTTAGAAAATTGCAAATTTATGTAGAAACCAACAACACATACACACACACACACACATACACACATATACACTTACTAACTGTTGAACTGGGATCAGAAGCGGGAAGGTGCGGGGTGGGCTGATTTTAACTGTCAAACGACCTAGAAATGTGTGCAGCACTCAACATATCGGCACCCCACCCCTCCCCTCCCTGCCATACCCACCAAAATACTCTTCAATGAATTTATGCATTGTCAACTTTGGAAACTGCCAAAAGAGCTAAAAATACGAGTACATGCATATGCATGCCATTTTTCTTTATACTATACCCTAACAGAAGGTATTAGAAAATATCTTAGAACTTGTGTAACATATTGATAGATGCTTCTTCTATACTAAAAACGGCTACAACATATATATGGTCATATAGGAATAATTAACAAATTAACAAAGTAGACATATATATTACTACAAAAAAATAAATATATTGTCTATTCTACAAACTGCTTAAAAACATATTTAAATTGAATTACCATAACTATTAGCGAATACATTGAGGGTATTTAGTATTCGACTTATCAGAGCCAGTTCTTTTAACTTATTCTTCGGCACTCTTTCTGTCTCTCGAGTACTATGCTGGGTTAGGTAATTCAGTTACAAGTGTCTTAAGCCTGTCGCAATCGAATTCGATTCAATGTTCAATCTGGTTGCCGCATTGCAATTGTGTTTTAATTCAGTGCCACTTGAGCTGCACACAGAGAGATACATTGTAGCTCTTTTGACATTTGTTGCATTTGCGTCATTGTGTCAAGAGGATGAGACAAGTGCCCATTAAGTTCTGCCCCCAAAAATAGCAGCATTTAGAATAGAATTCTAGCTGGTGACTTGGACAAGCTTGAATTGAAAACATTCATATGCATATTTCTTTATTGTATATTTAAATAATCTCAAGTGCTTTAAATTCGTTTTAATTGCAAAAATCAAATTCCAATCAAAAATAATGCTTAAATTAAAAGGCTCTGAAAGTAAAGGATCTCACCTCAAGTTAATTGAGTTTAAATAAACAATTTTAAGTGAAGCAAAGTGAGAAGTAAATGTAAGAAATGAAGCGAAGCAATAATTATTGTATCCAAAACTTTTAAGTGTCAATTTCTATGTAAAATGGGTTGCTGATTACGAAAATAAAATTAAAAGAATTGATTGCCAGAACCGTTTTTGACTTAATCAAAATAAAGTATCGAATTTTTAAAATTGTAGCTTATGTTAAGTAAAAATAACTTCAAACATGGCTTATTGATTTTTAGGATATTTATATACAATATTTTTAAATTAGATTAGAAGTTATTAGAGATTTAAATGAACTTTGCATAAAATTTTGACTATTTTAAAAAAATGTGCTATGTGTAATTGAAATGAACATTTTTAACAAAAATATGACCATTTTAAAAAATGTTGTTCTGTACAATTTTTCCTCCAAAACTCGAATATTGGCTTATTGTATATTCGGAATCACTCGCCCATTTTACATATAAATTCACTTATTAATGTACGGGATACAAAATGCTGTTGCATAGTGTTATTTTGCCTATTGAATTACACTAGTTTACAGCAAAAAAGGAGCTGGGCTCTCATATACTTTTTTTGATGTATTTTTGGTCGCTGATTTCAAAAATGCAAACCATTTATTTTTTCAAAGAATGGTTTTCGAGAAAACCGCGAATAGCTAGTTTTTTGGCAGTCTTTCGACTTATTTGTTCATATCTACATGAGATCTTATTTGATCTTAAATAATGTTACACAATTCAATAGATAATTGTATCCTCTTTCTAACGGTATGCCGTTTATGCGAATCGAATAAAAAACAAAGCCATTATAAACCCTCGAAGTTGAAAAATGTGAACTTTTTTTGCATTTTTGAAAAATTGCTAAATTTCAATTGGCCTTTTAAAAATTTAAAAAATTCGTTTAAATATTTTTTAAGATTAATTATGTTAGATAATTCTTTTACGAATATTTTAAGTATAAGTTTGTCCAAATCGATTTATTTGAAATATGAAGCCTAACCAGTATTACTTACACTTTGCTTGTTGAATTCGCTTTAACACCATAAATATTATCAACATTTACAAGAGCAGGCCATTTGTTTGGCTGCTGTTCCATGAGTGGGCAATTATCAATTAACAATCCAGGCCTGGCCTGAACTCAGCCACAGTACTGGCCACAATGGCAGCCAAATGACTGGACAGTTGTCGAAAGAGTCAAGAGTTTAAGAGTTTAAGAGTTAAGAGTCAAGTGCTGTTGCCCAGATCGAATGGCAAACAATAAACGCAACTCGGTGTACAACATTTCCGTTGGCCAACAAGCTGGCAGAATTGTTTGGTCATGTTGGCGTGACAGTTGCAAAGTGGCAAGTGGCAAGCGGCAAGCGGCAGCCTCCAATGGGCGGGTCACATGATTGTGGTGCATTCCATTGTGGTGCCAGTGCGTTAATTGAAATCTAAAGCTTAGGAGCAGCCGCAGCCGCAGGCAAAGCCCAAACCGGCATTAAGCGATTTAATTGTATGTGCGAGTGTGGGTGTGGCCCAAAAAAGAAGAAAAAAAAGAAATACAGGCCAAATGCCAAGTCAACGAGCTGACCGTTAAATAAATTGCCTGCTTTTGCTGTGTGTGTGTGTATGTATGTGTGCTTGTGTGTGTGTGTGTGTGTGTGTGTGTGAGATAGTCATTGTGATAGCAACAACAATAACGGAAAATGCGTGAAATGCTCCCTTGAGCAACGCTGCAACAAAATGAGCAAAAATAGAAGAAGAATGAACAACAAAGATTTTCAGTATGTCGACTATTGAATGCCCTGGCGAAGTTCTTTAGAAGAAAATTGTCTACCATATAAGTAGCTTTTTTTTATATTATAATTGAATTAATTAGTTAATGCAGCTCTGTAAATACAGCGAAGAACAAAAGGAAAAATTCCTCGAATTTTAAAGTAAAAAAAATCGTAAAAAATACCGCAAAAAAAATCATAATTTTCTTAATTCAAAATTATATAGATGCAAAACTAGTGATTTAAACTTAAGCAAATGTATCAGTAATTAATAGATATATTCATTAGCTCTCGGGAAACGTAAAGCCATTTTAAATCGGTTATGAGATTGCCGAGCAATGATCAAAACTGCACGCTCGCCTCTGAAAACATAAAAATAAAAAAATACTATAAAAATACTAGATTTAAAAAATTTTTTTTAAAAATAAGTTTTGCCATAGAAAAAATTTTAAAGTAGTTTTTTGCAATTTGGGGCTGCATTTGTATAAAAAAAAAAAGTTTGGCAGTTGATACAATTTGTGTGTTATCTAGTGTTATTGATCACTTTTTAAAGATTTAATGAATTTTTTCGAGTACTACTACATAAATTAAATATTGCCTATAAAGTATAGTATAAAATAAAATAGTGTTAATATAACAAATTCAATCATTTATTTCTAAAAACGAAGTTAAAATTTATCTTCTTTAAACAAAAGAAAAATTTTTGAAATGTGAAACAAAGCGTTTTAAAATTATGTTTCCATTAATATAAATATACTCCGTATAATATCTAATTAAAGCACTTTTGGGCCTGTTTCGAAATTCAATTTTATATTAAGGATATTCGGATATATGCACATATATATAAATCGAAACATGCCTAGACACATATCTTTATATTGCATATGTTAAAAAAAACCATACCAATTAATATGTTGCACATTTCCTACGAAAATTAAAGAATCAGAAAATCTCTTTTAGTTTATAAGAAGCAGAATAAATTTGATGTTTCTGCAGCTAAGATGTTGTTTTGGCTTCGCAATCGTAACTTTACTCTTTCTCTCTTTCTCTGAACGTCGCTTTTGAAGTATTTGCAAGCATTACAGAAAATCTCTAGCTCTCTCTTTATCTTTCATTCTCTTACTCTATCTGCCTCTCTGTGTTTGAATAAAAAATCTATTGTTATGCTATCCAAAACAATACATATTATATACGTTTTACAAACAAACCATCAAACAAATTAACAAACAAACAAACTACTACTACTATTTCTACTACTACTACTACAACAACAACAACTGATGTTCAAAATGTTTTTGCACAAAATATCAAAAAAAAACAAAAAAAAAAAATACCAAATACCAAATATCTCACAACTCGTTTAGGAAATCGCGTATCGGAGATGGAGCTTCAGATCCAGATTCCGATTGGTAAGTTTCTTGCGTTGTTACCATTTTGGTTAACTCTCTGTCTCTCTCTCTCTCTCTCACGCTCTGCACAACACGCACACTCATGCAAACACACACACACACTTAGACACAGTTACACACACACTGTATACATATACATACATATACGCCCACATATACAGCTACGCTTTTTAATTATGTTGCAAAAATTCAGTTGGATATTGATAATATTTATAATGATGATGATGATGATAATGATAATGATGTAGTTGATAATAATGCAGATAATGTTTATAATGATAATAATGATGATGATAATAATAATAATTGAGCTGCATCTAATTGGCATGCGTGCGCTTTCTTTTTCAATTGCGTTTTGGGCCAACAAAGAAACCTCAGAAACAGAAACAGAAACAGACAAATGAAAACACATAGAACATAGTTTTTAGTGGGTTATCAGCGCGTCAAGCCCAAAAGCACATACATATGTATATAATATATAATATATAATATTTATATAAACACACCTAGTTGAGTGCTGCAAAGCTATCGATAAAATCGATCGATCAATGTTGAATGTTTCAGAATACAAACCCAAGTCAAGTCAGAACTCAAAAAAATGTTAAACAAGAAAAATAAGTTATTCTCGATACGCCAAAGATTTAATACCCTTGCAAACAGGATTTAATTTGTTAAAAATTAATTAAAAATTTATTTAAAACAAAAAAGTTTTTCATAAAAGCATTTTTCGACTAATTATTCCTATTGGAGCTATGTGATATTGTGGTCCGATTTTAATTAAACTTGGTCAGGTTATCTATATATATATATAAAACTGTTCCAAATGACTGACTGACTGACTGACTTGACGACTCACGAGTACGCCAAACGGTAGAAGCTAGAAACCAGAAATTTTTACTGTAGCTTCCAATTATATCGTTGGTTGGCACTCTGGAAAATTGTTAATAAAAATACATTGAGAAGTGGGTGTATTTTAAAATTATAAGAAATTCTTAGCTAGAGTTTATTAGGTGGCGCACCAGGCGGCAGCCGGACGTAGCAATGCACGCCGGGATGATCTAGTATACTATATAATACTTTCACAAGCTGCTGAGCTTAATTTCGATACCTTAAAAAAAGTTTTTCGTACAAGCACTTTTCATGAAAATGAGGTGTCTCCGATTGTTTCTATGGGAGCCATATGACATAGTGGTCCGATCGACCTGAATAAAACAGACAGATTACCTTCTCGAATAGTTTAAAGCCATAACCAAAACTTTTTAATAGAAACAGACAGACGGAGAGCCGAACTTGGACTATGTCAACTCAGATAGTCGTCCTGGTCAATAATATATATACTTTTTAGGGTCTTCTCCTTCTATGTATTACACATTTCGTGACAAAATTATACTACCCTTTGCAATTGTATTAAAATCTAAAATTGTTTAAAATATATTTGAAATAAACACTTAAAGCTAATACCTTGACAAAGTTAGAGAACGAAATAAAAATACTTAAATTGATCACTATCGATACTTTTGACTTTCGATACTATCGTTAGCTTTGCAGCACAAACATACATACTCACATTTATTAATCGAATAGCCCAAAAAAACACGAGTAGTTGCCATTTCCAAATGCTTCTTTAATGCAACCCCCAGTTAAGCATTTGGCAGCCACAAATTTAGTATATAAAAACACAAACACACACGAACACATACAACACGTGTATAAAGACCACGCCACGCCTATTTTTTGGTTTTTTTTTTGTTTTCTTGTTTCTTATTTATATTTACTTTTAGCTAGCCGCATTGCAAGCTGCGTTCTTCTTTTGTACCACATGACGTATGCGTAATATTTGATAGCATCTACAACAATTAAAAAGAATATACCAAAAATACCAAGAAAACGCTGTAAATAGTACGCAAAATGCTAAAATGCAACAAATAAAAAAAATACAAAAAAAAAAAACAAACAAACAAAAAATAATAATATAAAATTTAAGCACTGTTTATACACATTGTAGCTTGGCATTTGATTTGTATATATTAATAGAAAACAAAAAAAAAATATCTTGTGTGCAAATAATAAGAAAAACCGCATTAATAAATCGCTTTTTTGTATGTGCGCAATAAACTAATGAAATAAAATTAAATATACATAAAAATAATAGAAAAAAATGACTCATTAAATGCGTTTTGTAAATAAATAAGCATTAAACTGTTTTTGTTGCATCACTGACATATCTAAAGCAGTTCGAAATATCGAAATATATAATTATAAATCACATATAGTATATATTATATATATACATCGAATAGAAATCAGTTATTTATTCGTAGCAAGGCAATTCATCCTATATACTTATACTTACGTTGGCGACTTGCGATTTGAGCAAATTCCAAGCAGCAAAAACAGCAACAAACTATCCAAATGTTTATCCATTTTCAGTTCCTAGCTGTCAGTTCCTAAATTCCACATTCCCAGAAATCCAATTACACGGTAGTCTAGTTGTTTAAACACTTGCATACCCTGTAAAACTTTAATATTTTTAAAACAGGACAGCAGAAGGTATTATGTTCAAGCTGTAAACGCCTTGATATGTCGCGTCCGTCTGTTTGGAGACCACATATAAGAGCTAGAGTTAGCAAATTTGGTATGTAGGTACTTAAATACCGTGTATACTTAAAGTTTGTTTCATAAGCTATATTAAATTCACTGCTCCTTTAAAAATCTACTTAACAAAATTTCAAATATAATGCAGTTAAATCTTTTTAACAAAAACAAAAATCTATTTTCTAATTAAGTGCGGGGTATTTTCTCGTCGATTATTATCGACTGCTGCACTCTTTCCTGTTTCAATTATTTCTTAAAGTTTTATTTTTACTTGAATTCCTTGGCTTGCTTCTATGACAGTGCTTTTCAAGATATCTTGCTTATATGTACTTCTGGTCAAGTTTCTGTCTACATTTCCAGACATTGACCCATTTTCAAATCAGTCAATCCCCCCCATAAAAAAAACCCATCAGCTGTGCAGTGCTGAAATTGTTTTTTTTTTTTTTGTCCCAACAAAATATAAAATGTGACCCAATTGAAACTACGGACTATAGAAACTGGGTCTGGTACTCAAACTCAAATTGCTTTGAAATTTAATTTTCCGCCCACTTGCTTTTCATTTCAATGTGTATTTATTTGATTTTCCTTAGTTGTGATCCCCATCGGTTCCAGTGCATGGTCAACAATATTATTATTGTATTGTCTACTACAAATATGCTTTGCCTGTATATGCATTTTACTAATAACTATCTATCAATAGATCTATCTATCTAGCTTTAACTCGTAACGTATACATAAATAAAATTTACTAAAATGAATTAAACAAAAAAATGAAAAACCTTTGCCGTTTTTGCATGCCTGATTGCCGTTAGTTAACGTTAAAACGTAGACGGAGACGCCGCGGAAGCCGGAGACGGAGACGGAGACAAAGACGGAGCTGGACACGGTTGGCTGGCTGGCTGGCTGGCTGGCTGGTCACATCCGGCCCACCCAATAAAACCCAACTCCCTTAAGCGAGGGCAGTAGATGGGGAGGACTAGTTTCAGTCAGTTGTCAGTCGTCTCCGTCAGGACGTCTCCTTTTCACCATAGCCATCATCTGACCACTCTACATGTTTTTATAGCGTGCTTTCTATCTCTTTCTGTGTGTGTGTGTCTGTACCGTTTCCCGCTACACGTTGCCCGTTGCCCGTTGCCCGTTACCCGTTAACCGTTAGATGTTAGACGTTATCCGTTAGACGTTAGCGTTGCCATATCGTTGCGTGCCATTTAAGTGCGTATACGTTACGGCTTTTGGGTTTACCGTTTAATGAATGTTTATTGCTCCTACCACGCATTGCGTAAGTGTTTCGTGTTGCGTAAGTTATGACCATAACATACATATATAGCATATATATAGAGCACCCTTAATATAGTCGTAGATGTAACCCAATTAAATGTAATCGCACGCTTTGCATAAACCGCTCTCTGTTGCATTTGATCTCTATCCAAAGAAAACTATCTATCTCTTTGAATATCCTTCCCCCCGTAGTTGCTTGATGTTTTGATTTATAAACCCGCTGTAGCTGTTAGATGTAATTTTAGTAATGGAAGAGTTGAACATTTCTGAAGACTTGTGATCTTTGAACGTGTCAATTTTATGGCATATCCTCGTACAGGACACGCTCGAACCAACGATGGATGAAACTGCGCACAACCGTACAGATTTCATCGGCCATACAGAAGAAACCACCGCTCAAGCGCGAAGACTCATTCCTGAAGCGTTTCTCAACTAGACAGATACCCGAAACACAGGTGAGTTGTAAGACAATTAAATTTGTTTATTATCTATAATCATTTCATTATCATCGTTATAGGAAACTGTTGAAGACACGGGTTCAGAAAGTGCCTCTGGTGACGTCGACAAAACTGTAAAACGTAGACGACGCTATCTGCAAAAACGACGCTCCGTTGTTAATCCAGATGAAAATTTTTACTTCTATTGGTTAATGATGTTAACTATATGTGTTCTATATAATCTATGGACCCTAATTGTGAGGCAGAGCTTTCCTGAACTGCAGGTAAGTTTTCTTATCAAACAAGATTACTCTGTCTGTCCTTCCTGTCCTATCTGTACCTAACCCATCAAAGGCAAAAAACCTTTTGTTCAATTTTTCTTTCTTTTTTCAACCTGTTCAGAGAAAGAAAGAGAACACCTTTTGCCATAATGCATAAAGTTTGTAATATGAGTTGACTTGCTGCCTAATAATACTACCTAACAGCCATAAAATTTCCCAAACAATGAAGTTGATTATGTATTTGTGACTTCTCTCTAGGGGAAGAAAAAACACGAAAAAGGAGTCTGCGACTAGCTATGGGATTTGGTTAGGTCTTTTACAAGAGCTTCTTTAAGTGTCCTTAGTTAGGCTATGAATTTAAAAATAGTTTTAAATATACAAAAGTTTAAAATAAGTCAATTTGAAACTGTCTGTTTAGAGTCTAAACTCATTCTAATTTAAGAATACTTCTCAATGGCCTAGAGCAACTAAGAATAGGGTATTAAATAGTCTAAGTATCTTAGTTATATCAGGGCGTATTTCTGGCATTCTTATGTTTCTTTATTTTGCTCTTTTTTTTTGTGGTCCGCGCTCCGTAATGACTCAATTAAAAGACACGCAGCCATCTCATAAGCCAAATGGTTGGTCGGTTGGATGGTTGGATGGTTTGATGGTTTAGACGGTTTGTTAGATGCCTTGGACCTGTGCAAATGTTTGTTCACAGCCCAGTTAGCTGGTGTTTGTCATCAGATTAGAGTCGGCTAAGGGTTGCCAAACAAAAGCCGGCCAATATGGGGTTTGGCATGGCATGTGATACACTCGTCGTCGTTGACCTTTAGCCCGTGATGTGGCACAGTTGTTGTTGTTGTTGGTGTTGGCCTGACTTTTTGTCAGCTTGCCATTTTGTGGAGGAGGTCTCAGCATTTCAGTTTCAGTCCCATTTTCCATTTCCCAGTACCCTCCACATCACACTCCCCTTCTCATTTGCATTTGTTATATGCATTGCTAAAATAACTGTCCTTGACCTGAGTTGTTAAATGTAAATTTAAAAGACTAATTGAAAATTTCAACTAATACACATAATATATATATTTGTTGTACTATTTTAACTAACAGCAATCTGTGCCTACATTTTGGCTCATCTGCGATTCAATGACAGATGTTGTATTTATCTTAGATATAATAGTTCAATTACGCACAGGCTATCTGGAGCAGGGCCTAATGGTAAGTTATACAAAAGTCACAGCATCCTGTATACTATATTCTGAATTAATTTTATTTAATACAGGTATACGATGACAGGAAACTGGCCTGTCATTATGTGCACTCGCGTGAGTTCATCTTTGATATGATAGCGCTGATACCATTGGATCTGCTGCAGTTAAAGATGGGCACACATCCGCTTTTGCGTTTTACGCGCTTTTTTAAAGTGAGTGTGTTATGCTTGATAAATTATTTTCTAATAATCACGTATTGGTATTATAGGTATATCGATCTGTGAGATTTTATTACATTGTAGAGAGTAGAACAGTTTGGCCAAATTTATGGCGCGTTGTTAATCTAATTCATATCCTGTTAATATTGGCCCATTGGTTTGGTTGTTTCTATTTTTTACTCTCCGAAGCGGAAGGCTTTCAGGTAAGTTTTCTTTCATCTTTTTTAAATTCAAAAAATAAGATTTTTTCCACAATTTTTTCACAGGGCGATTGGGTTTATCCTTATAGGCCAGGTGACTATGCGACGCTGACACGCAAGTATTTGGGCAGTCTGTACTGGTCAACGCTAACACTGACCACAATTGGGGATTTGCCCACGCCGGAGACGAATGCAGAGTGAGTACGAACCGTGACCCAAATGGGGACTAAGTATCTAAGAGCTAAAGCCTTGACATTTGATTGGGCGGGTTGTCTTGTTATTTGTATTTCAAAAATAACCAAAAACCAACCAAACAACAGACCAAACTTTTCGGTGGACGGCCCAAGATCAATACCAAGACGTGGCATTAAATCACGACTGCTACAGTTTGGCTCTAGCTATGGGTATGATAAAAAAATAAATAAATAAATAAATAATCATAAACCTAAATCACTCTAAGAAAACGAATATCAATATCATGCAATTTGTTGGGGGCTGTCCACCAGTTCGTTAGTTATTAACTAAATTTATTTTGGGTAAACTGTTGCAATTATCAAAGCTTTGGCTCCCAACTATATAGAGTTCTATATAACCTAACCTGAAACATCAAAGTTTTCGAAAGCGTGCGACAGCCTTTAACAATTCCAATGATATTTATTAATTGAACACAATGCCAAAGCCAATTTCAAGTAGAGTCTTAAAAAATAAATATTTATTCATTGAAATGTGCTTTCGAAAACTTTGATCGAGTGAAAAACGCATTAAAGAGTGACTTTAAATCATACAGCGAGAGAGTAAGAAAAAAAAACATAGACTAGATAAATTTGGGAGCATAAAATAAATGTAAATATATTAAGACTTATGTTCCCGGCGTGCGTTGCTACGCTCTCACTCCAAAAAAAATTAAAACAAAATTCTAGGTGATCCGTCAAACGTTACGTTCTGTACGTTCAATAATATATAATATTATAACTTAATTCGCATTAATTTAAAAAATACGGCCTGATGTAATTTTCATATTTAATTTAAAAAATTCTGGCCACTGTGATTGTTGTAACAGTGCTGTATATATTAACAGAAGGGACCGCAAATAAGAGTTGTGTTTAAAAAAAATCAACCTAAAAAAAAATTTTCATATAAATGGAAAAATCTTAGAAAAACTAATTTAGAATGCAGGATCCTAAAAAAAGGATAAACACTTTAAATAAAAATTGAAAATTAACTCTTATATTGAACTTTCAAATAAAAGTTGACAAACAATAATAATTATATATTTTTATTTAAGGTAAAAAAAAGAGTTTTTGCCAATTTAAATGAAAAAATCCATAAATAATTCTTTCTTATAAATTGTATACATAAAAATTTTAAGAGTTGCGATCCCTGGTTAACAGTGCTGTATACGTTAACAGTTCTGTATAAGCTAACAGTACCGTATACGTAAACAGTGCTGTATATGTTAACAGCGATGTATACGTTTACAGTGCTGAATAAGTTAACAGTACTGTATACTTTAAAAGTGCTTTATACGTTAACAGTGTGTACATCTGTTAAGGCGCTAGCGGCTTTTCTGGAAAATTTTTCCAATATATTATTTTCTATGAATTTTCTTCTGCCAATTACGAACAACTGAGCCGTTCTTAATTGATGAATACCTATACATTTTTTTGGCAGAATTTATTTATATATAGCTAATGCTTAATTAAAAATCAATTGAATTCAAATATATAAGTTTTGAAATAAATTAAAAATAATAAAAATAACGAAAACTCGTTATTAGTGCATAAATGTGCATATAGTTGTTTACTTCATGCACTAGGAAAAGATTAAATAATTCTTAGCCTTACTCTCTCGTGATTAGATTGTAAAGTCTCTCTTAAGCATAAGCGCCGTCTTTTCCTTATAACTCAAATTTTTGCTTATCTTCTTTTGCTGTTTAGATATATTTTTACGATCGTTAGTTATTTGATTGGTGTTTTTATCTTTGCGACTATTGTGGGCCAAGTGGGCAATGTGATAACAAATCGTAATGCCAATCGTCTGGAGTTTGAAAGATTACTAGACGGCGCCAAGACCTATATGAGACATCACAAGGTAAGTCCGCATTTAAGGTAAACTAGTTTAATGCTCTTTATATGATCTTCGGGGTTTTCTCTCTTTAGGTGCCTGGGGGTATGAAGCGTCGTGTGCTGCGATGGTATGATTATAGCTGGTCGCGGGGTCGTATACAGGGGGGCGGTGATATAAACACTGCTTTGGGCCTGCTGCCCGATAAACTGAAAACCGAATTGGCCTTACATGTTAACCTCAGCGTGCTGAAGAAGGTAACCATATTCCAAGAGTGCCAGCCAGAGTTTTTGCACGATCTGGTGTTGAAAATGAAGGCGTATATCTTTACGCCGGGTGATTCCATTTGTCGGAAGGGTGAGGTTGCCCGCGAGATGTTTATCATTGCCGATGGCATACTGGAAGTGCTCAGCGAGACGGGCAAGGTATTGACCACCATGAAGGCTGGTGATTTTTTCGGTGAAATTGGCATCTTAAATCTGGATGGCCTGAACAAGTGAGTGTGAAACTGTCCAACAGTCCATCAGCCCAACCAGCATAATTAATATCATATATATTTCATTTTCCCATAGACGCACCGCGGATGTGCGCTCTGTGGGGTATTCGGAGCTGTTTTCGTTATCGCGCGAGGATGTGCTGGCCGCCATGAAGGACTATCCGGATGCCCAGGAGATCCTACAGACGCTGGGACGTAAGCGACTCATGGAGGTGCGCTGCGTGAACAAGAAGTATGCCAAAGCCCAGAGTGATAAGGAGAATGCGGCCTTTGCGGCTGCTCATCCACATCTTGCGCATGCACATGGCCATCATCATCAGGTGCATCAGAGTGACAGCAGCGAGAACAGTGCCTCCAAAAAGATTGTGGACAAGCTGAAAAATGATGTCAAGGGATTTCGCAATGTTCTCAAAAAGTCCAGGTAAGTGAAAATACCCAAAATACCTAAGGATCTCACAATAATCAAAGGATCTCAATACAATTAGGACTTCACGTAAGAGCGATGAATCGTTGGAAATGCAACCGCTGCATAATACGTCACCCCGAGGCAGCAAGATCATGTTGAAGCGCATGTCACGGGTTCGCTCCGATGAGAAGGACACGGAAACTGCCGAGGCCAAGGATGAGCTGCATGATAAAACGCCCAGTCCAATTGGAGCGGGTTTGCCATTATTGCAGCGCCTCCGTCTGCTTAAAGAGAAGCAGGTAAGTTGCAACTTCAGATGAGATAACCAGTGCAGCATCATTACCACCACCCCACCACCCAGCTCTGTTTCTCTCACAATTTTATTCAAATCACTAATCAATTAAATTCGTGCATTCGCAATTTCATTCAATATTACACGCATCTCGCATCACGAGCTTTAAATGGTATTTCCTCAGACAAGCTAACAAGTCACAGAAACCAGTCTTGAACTGAACAGTTATCTACTTAAATACAACATTATAATATTTACTTAACAAATACGTACACTCAACAATAGGAACACCTGAACACCCACAAAATAAATACCCGCTCTTTGCGTACTCCATTCGTTGATCGCATTGAGTGCTGCTTCCTTTTCTTGTACCTCGTGCATTTATTTATACTAGTACGTTTTCCTTATTTATCCTTTATATAAAAGTAATATTGGATTGTTTTTAGTGCACCTATTTAAATATACTTATAAGTAACTACTAATCGTAATGCAATTGATTATCCTGTATGAAGCACGTTTTGCAAATTGACAAAAGAAAACAAAACCAAGTTGGATCGGGCTAGGAGTAGCAATTGATAATATATAGAAAAGACTTTTCACTATAATTTTAGGACTAGGAATTAATTGAGAAAATTGCTATAAATAATTAATTAATAGTTAGAACCTTTAAAATGGCATTGACTGAAATCTTTTTTAAAAATTGTTTTAAGGCAAGGATTCTGCTCTTTAATGTATATTTACATTCCGCATACATAATGTCATTTTGCTAATTAAATCTGTATAGTATGGTTTTAGGTAAAGGTTTAGCTTGTTCTATTTTTAAAGATATCTGAACTTAATTAATTGATTGATTGAAGAAATATATGAGCAATATAGAGTTCAATTTACTTAGCTGCTTAGGATTTTAGATAAGCTTGAGATTTGAGGTCTGAGAAGAGCTGTGAATAATTTTTTTTTGGCTAGTATTAGCCAAGTCTTTTGTCTGTAATATTTTAATAAAGTCAGTCTGCTTGCCCATCATAACGCCCGTTTACCCAGTTTACTTTCGATATTCGTGTACCCGGCCTGCGTAGCTACGCTCTCCTTCCAAAAAAATTAAAGCAGAAAAAGAAACGAATCATATTCCAGAGAATTCTTATTTATTCAAAATTACTTACTGCTGTTATTTTCGTATTTTATTTAAAAAATACTGACTACTGTGATTGTTATAACAGTGCTGTATACGTTAACAGTGCTGTAAGCGTTAACAGTGAGTACATCTGTTTAGCCGCTAGTCACTTTTCCGAAGAGTTTTTTTAAAATTTTGTTTTTTTAAAACCTTCTTCTGACAATTACGAACAACTGAAGCCAATTTGGCCCAGCCGTTCTTAATTGATGTTGACCTACGCATATTTTTAGAACAATTTCCATACTTATATATAGATACTTAAATTCAGAATAGTTTATAATGAGAGTTGTTATTGTGAGAGGTTTACTTATTATTGTGAACTAAAAGGCCTCGCCGGATCAGAGCTTCTTCATAAATTAATGATTAATTTCTGATTTATTAATGGCAAATTTGAGCTTAGTATTATTTGTCCCGTATTAGGCCATATTCATAAAATTTCAGCTTGTTTAGTTCTCTGTTTATTTTAAATATGCTGTATAAGAAATTTTATACAAGAATATTATCATATACAATAGCTTGAGCGGGTCCATGTTTGAATAAAGAGTCGAAAGCCTAAATTTGTTTTTTGTTTAGGGGAAACTCCCAACTCTATGCATAGCTAGAGCTTACTATAATTCCTATTGATAAAATTAACGCGATAATCGAACTGCTTTTTATAATTACATATGTGTGCTTTTTGTACAATATCTTTAGAATGGAAAGATAAATGAAATCAGAGAACCAATTGTTGCTTGACTGCTGGCATTAGATCCTTCAATTAGTTGCCTGCTTGTGCATATTATGCGTGAATCTTAATTTCTTTGAGTGGAACATATACACACATTTACACTCACACATAACACTCAATACTCGATAAAGATACAGACTAAAGGATATATATAATAGAATAACAAATATATAGAAAAAGCCACATTACACCACAATTAACCACACCACATCTCACATACTCAGTGATGACTGCGAAATAAATGAAATATTTTATATTGATTTTTGTTGCGTTTTTAATTTAGCTTAAATCCGATAAAAAAAGAAAAAATGAAATCCAAGCAAAATTCGTGTTGTATGTAATTAATCCCCGGCTCCTAAATAGTAGTTTTGTATGTGTCTTTATGTGTCTTGCACTAGGAT
Source organism: Hirtodrosophila alboralis (assembly GCA_035043045.1). Classification (NCBI taxonomy): domain Eukaryota; kingdom Metazoa; phylum Arthropoda; class Insecta; order Diptera; family Drosophilidae; genus Hirtodrosophila; species Hirtodrosophila alboralis. The sequence goes on along the minus strand of JAWNNH010000763.1, from coordinate 252,501 downwards.
CGCGAAGAGCGAGCTGTTAAGTCCACACCACCACAGAAATCTCCACCTCACTCACATGTAACGTGTACGTTATCGCCGCAGGAATCGATACAGGAAGAGCCGGAACGCGAGTTCAGCGAAGGCTTTCCCCTGATCCAGCGACTGCAACAGTTGAAAATTAAAAACGAGCCCCAATTGAACGCCACTGGCGAATCCGGCGTCGTCATGGTAAAGCCACACAACCACAATAAAAACATCATCACAACAATTAGACACTGAAGACCATAAAACAATTAGTTAGCATCGACTAACATTGTACACTCCTTATCCGATCTTTCCTTTATCCTTTAGATCAACACGCCGCCAAATATCAGCAGCAAGGTGGATTTTGCAGCAACTGGTGTAGCAGCACTAACTGGTCCAGTATCCGGTTCCGGAACAATGTCAGCAGCTTCACAATCTCTGACCGTAGCCCAGGTCAGGCCCATTATGAAGGTATCCTTCAAGCAGAAGATACAGCAGCTCCAAGGCATTGTGCCCGTTACAACGACCTTGGTGCCCAGCAGCAGCACTGCAGTGAGCACTGGAGCCATTGCCAAGAAGGAACCACCAAAGTCATTGGCTGTGGTGTCCAAACATACGACAGGTATACTGCCAGAGGCACTTGGAACATGTGGCACAGCGGCAGCTATTGGCCAGGCCAAGGGCATGCTAACGAAGAAGGCGATTAAGGCGTCGCACAAGCTCAGCACGCCGCTCCAGTCGGATACGGATACGGATGGCACGCCCATTAAGCCCTGGTCCAAGCTGAAACTGGCTACGCTCATGTCTTCCAGCTACACGAGCCTGAACAACTGTTCGCCGGATGATCCGACTACGCCGCTCAAGAATTACTCGCTGAGCAATATACCTCAGCAAATGGAGGGTACGGCAAATGCTCGACCCAGGCATCATAGTGCGCGTAGCTCGCGCTCACCACGACATGGTCATGGATATGGTCATGCCTCCAGTTCGAGCACATGCTCATCCAGCACACGTAGCACGATGAGCACAGCACGCGAATGCTTGCGTCTGCCAAAGCCGGAACAAAAGCTACCGGAGGGTGGCGAGGTGAACGCTGGAGGTGGCAAATTCTATCAGAGCGTGTTCGATCTATCGCCGGAATATTGTGGACTGCCATTTGTAAAGCGCCTGAAAATCTTGAATGAGCGACAAAAGCTGGCTGAGCTGGAGAAGGCGCTTCAGACGCGCAGCTTTAGTCTGGACTGCTCCAAATCGAGCAACAACAACGAAGTGCCCATATCGGAGTCATTATATCGCTGTTACAGTGATACCTCCGGCATCTACTCGCAGTTTCTGAGCACCTACGAGTCGACCACCAGCTCAGCATCCATTTCGACCAACACATCTGCATCAGCATCCGCATCCGCATCCGCATCGGCATCGGCATCAGCATCGGATAGCAACTCCAAACAGCATGTCCAGCAGCTGCAACAGCTGGAATATATGCCCCTAAGTCCCGAATCGAATGAAACCGTTGAACGGCGCAAACTTAAGAGCATTCTCAAGAAGCTACAGAAAGGTGGGGGTGCCGGTGGCGTTGGCCCAAATGGTGGCCAAGATGGTGATGCCCAAGACGAGGCGAATGCCAAGGCAAAGGCCAGTGAACTGTCGAGGGGGCTGCTCACGGAGCCGACCTTGGAAGGGTACGTGGCTAGGCACAGTAAGCTCTTGAAGAGTGTAACCTTCCATTCAACTCTTTCTAGCCCGCCAGCCACTGGCAAAGAGGATGAACAGTTCGCTGCCCTCGGCGCCGTCGGTGGCGGTAACCTTATCAACAAAAACAACAACAACATGACCGCGATCGCGCACGGTAACGGCAACGGTAACGGTAATGGCAACGGTAACGGTAACGGTAAAGATAATGCGCAACGTACAACGGTCATAATGGAGCCAGAATCGGATCAGTCCGTCTGGTCGCCGACGTTGGCATTGGTAACGCCAACGAATTCGCCGCAAGAAAGTTTCGCCTTTGAGCCACAATTGGGTCGGGTCATCGCTGGCGTTGGCAGCGCCTCAACGTCGTCGTCAACGGCATTGGGTGCATCCTCCGCATCCGCCTCCGCATCCGCTTCTTACGTTGTCGAATGCTCCGCAATGTCCTCGTCGAATACGAATACGAATAAGATACTCTCACAGAACACCGAGTTTCATGCACAATCTACAACATCCACAGATTTGAATTTGAATTTGCAGCTCAGACAGAACACGTTGAATGCCACAAGTAGTGCGGGTCAAGTGCAAAAACTGGAAGGTAAATAAATACCCAATAATCCCATTGAAAGCTTAATTTTAAGATCTTTCTAATGCTACCCCTAACACTTAAAATACAAATACCAAATGTACTATATTATACTATATATATATATAAACATAGGCAGAGGCCCTCAAGTTAACAATGTGCCCAGAGCTCCCTAAGCCCTAGTTATATTATCGATTGTTTTGTCTCCATTAAGCACTAGGGGTATTTCTTATTAAACGAGTTTGAATTTAATCTCAAATTTGAAAAGAATATATTGTTCTGATATCGATTGTTTTATTAAATCGATTAAGGAAATACCCCTAATGCCGCTTATACCTAATACAAACAGCATGTAATTTGCAGCGCCTCAAAGCACATTGCACCAATTTGTTACGCTCTTTTGTCTAATATCTTTCGCTTCGCTTTGCTACTGCTATTCTACATAATGCTCCAGCTCTTGCTATCTCTCTCGCTTACCCACACTTTCTAATACTCTACAATTGTAACTCTCTCTCGGTTTTTAAAGCTATTTAATATTTTAATTAAGTACATAAGAAACTCGTAATATCGTTTGCATGATACACATATTTTATATTAATTAAGATATTGCTGCTAACTTAAATTCCCTTAATTAATATATAAGGTTAAGATTTGGTAGAACAGCATATATTTAAGTTATTTTAAAACCGTTGAATTTTATATAGCTTAGATTATGTATTACTATTTTACGGAACTAAGAAAAAAAAAAAAAAAAAAACATTTTCTATTCGTTTCAATTGAAATTAATTTTTATTTTATTTTATTTTTTGCTTAAAATTTGTTCACTTCAATCCTATAGTACGTTTGTTAGATAGGGCATACTTATGTAATTTTTAATCATGAAATAAGCTTAATACCTAGAAAATAATTACTGCTGAATTAGATTAAGTACACAATTTGCACAAATACAAAGCATTTTCAGCCAGTAAACGCAACCTTTTTTCGATAACAAAATCGAGCTCGAAACTTATCGAAGCACACGCACGCACGCTTTTGGAACGCAATGGAATGAAACAGCGAGCCCGGGTACAGTTGAACAGCATGCAACTAACATCACAGATTAAATTAAACAACACTACTTAGTCAGCGCTTTGTAAATACGTAAAATACGAAATGTCAACTCAAAATGGAGTTTACGTATTTATACATTTTGGTTGATTTTGATTGATTTGTCACGCCTCAAAGACTCAAGGACGTTGTATTGTGTATGGGAATGTGTGTAAATAACTGTAACTGCGTATGTATGCATTATTTTCATTTTATTTCCACTGATATAAACCTGACCACTGAACCAACACATTAAGTACAACAACAGTAAATACAACAACATTAACAACAGCAACATTCAAAGTTTGTAGTGCCAAACGCTTTGACTCTTACAGCCAAATTGTGTTGTAGTTGTCTATGTGAAACTATCTATCTACCTCACACACACCCACAGTGTTTGTACACAACTGTACTACAACTGTAGCACAACTGTACCAAAGGAATCTGTTAAAGGGCTAACTTATTTACCGCTCGAATCCTATTGTATTTGAATTGTGTTTCAAGGCTTTCCAGAGGCGCAGGACTACTTCAATCAGATACTGAGCGGCATTAATCAGGTGATCAAGACGCACATGAACGAGATGCATTCAAAGTTTGAGACCCAATTCTCAACGATGGCCGGTGAAGTGCGTCGCCGTGATGCAATCATTGCACAGTTGCAGTTGAAACTACGTAGCATCGAACACAAACCATCGACTGTGGCATCCACAATGCGACGAGTGAAACGCGAGAAGCTATCTCAGCTGTCCGTGGACGATGATGAGCCTGCCGAACAGGATAATAGCAGTTCGGGCTCTTCGGCTGAGTTGCTGTTTATGGTAAGAGCAAATGTGCATATTGATTATATTTATAACATTATAAGATAGGGCTCGTAACTGTTGTTACTCTTAAGATATAAATAATGATTTAATTTTTGGAAATTTACAAATGGAGTCAAGCATCAGCCTAGTAAGCAAGCGACAATTTAAGGGCCCAGTGCAAAGTGCACTATGGGGAAAATTTCCATTTTTCCAATATTTAGTCATTTTTCAAAGTATTAAAATTGTTTTTTTTTGTGGAAACATCTTTAGAAAACTTCAAACTATAAAGTTCAGTACCAAAAATGTTATATAACAGATCAATGTTACAGCTAACAGCTGTTAAAGTCAGCTTTTGCTATCGAAAAACACGCTTTAAGATTGCAACATTTTTGTAGAGTATTTTCAAATTGCCAATACTTAAACACAAAACATGTTTTTAATAACATTTAAAATGGATACCAATTATACGAGTTTCTACTTTGTGTTGGTTATGCTAATAATTTGTATTTGTGCGTGTTCTATTAATATTTTGTTAAATTGGAAAATGTTCTTAAAGATCATTTCTTTAAAAAAAAATGTCAGCTTTGCAGAGGCTTATAAAACGACCATTAGAATCCGTAGGTGTACGTCCATGGATGGCATAGATCTATTAAATGTTATTTAAAAGCAATTTGCCTCAAGGTGCACAATTCCGCACAATCTGCGCAAATTAAATTTTCGCAAGTGAAAAAAGTATTATAGTAAATAAATATATAACAATCACAGTTAGCAGTATTTTTAAAATTAAATGCGATAATCGCTGTAAGCAGTATTTTTTAAATGAATGTGAATAGGTTGTACTATTTGAATTTAGCGGACGTAGCGTAACTATATATAATTTATATGATAGAACAATGTTTGTCAGGTCAACTATGATATGATTAGTTTGTTTTTTGTTTTATTTTATTTTTTTTGAAGAGAGAGCGTAGCAATGCACGCCGGGTTCACTAGTTTTAAATGAATTCGTGTCGGAATTGTTATTATTTCGGTACTTTTATGTTTTCAGTGTAACTCTCTGACTAAACATATCAACTTTCTTGTTTTCCCTTTCTCTCCAACTTTCTTTTCCGGTCTGTTCATATAGCGTGGCGACTCGCTGGATACTGTGTTCACCTCCTCGCCGCCCATACAGGGTGGGCGACGCAGCATATCGCCCGGTCCCAGTCGGCATCATGCGGCCTCTGCCAATGCGCTCAACTGTCCAAGCAGCTATTACAGTGGTCCGGGCACGTTGACATCGCGTCATGCCCAGAGTCATCCCAGTTTCTATACGCCGCACGGCAATGGACGGCGCAGCAGCCGAGGGGGCGTTCAGCCAGGCTATCGCGACTGGGATGAGCGTGCGGTATCCAGCAGCATGGCAGGAGGAGCAGCTGGAGGCAGTAGTATGGGCAGCGATGCTGGTGGTGGTGGCAGCGGAATGATGGTTTCCGATGTGACGGGCAATCTAACGCGTCTATCGGATAGCGTCATACTGGACATTGGTGAGAGCTCCAGTTCGAGTTCATCGTCCAGCAAGGTGAACATTGCGTGCGACGACGACGACGAGGACGATGATGAAGCGGAAGATGAGCTAAGCGGCACAGCGCTGGTCAGTTCAGGTGGCGCCGGTTCCAATGACTGGGAGGTGCAAATGCTGGCAGCCGAAATGGAGCGGCAGGAGCGCAAACGGGGTCATTCATTGTCCGACAATCTGGGCGAGCTGCGGCACTGCAGCACCTTCCTGCGGCGACGTCGCAAGTTCAGTGACACCGAAACCGAATACAGCGAAACGGATCTGGATGAGCGGTTGGCTGCAGCAACCGCAGCTGAAACTGGCGGCAGTGCTGCTGCTGTTGCCGATGTGGATGCCACATTGGGGGCACAAAGTGGCAGCAGCGCCAGTGGCAGCAATCGACCGCGTGCTTCGAGTCTGGATCAGTTTAACCTGCGCTATGGCATTGGACGTGGCATCTTTAAAGCAATGAGCATTGATCGTGATAAAGACAAGCTTTGAGAACTATAATCTCAGCACGACTTACCCACAACAACAACAACAACAACAACTACAACAACAACAACTACAACAACAACACTTACGGACAAGGACAACAGAATAAACTAAGCAATTCGGACAGTATTACAAAGGTACAACAACTAAATACACACAGAGACACGCAAACACACATATACACGATATACTACAAGCTTACTGAAGACAAGGCCTATAGAAATATATATATATATATATATAGTTTATACATATATTCTATATATGTTTAGCCCTAAAGCAACCCCCCAACAAATACAAAAAAGAAAAAAAAAAGCAGAAGAATATTTACGATAAAAACATAAATAAGAAAATGAAAATGAATATAAGTACGAGTATATATATAATTTTAAAGATAGAAAGTGCAGAGAACACACCACAAATAAAACCGATAACTATCGATAATTATAAGCTATCCACTGTTATTCCAATGTGTAATTTCCCAATTTGAAAACTTGTTTACCATTCTTCATATGTAGTAGATGTATGTATGTAATATGTATGAATGTATCTCATGTTATCGTTATCGTTATCGTTGCCATAGTCTAAAGATAGATCGGTTTTTAAAACTAGCAACGCCTTCAATACAAATAGCTTTATATTTGATATACAAAATTCAATTGATTACAAATTAAAAAAAAAAAACAAAACTTCAACCAACTTAAAACCCGAATGCCGAAGGCAAATTTAACAGTAAATTTTGAACAAAGTATGCTCATTAAATTTGTTAAATTAATTTTTTCCCTATCGTGAGCATACCCAACTATATAGACTATTGTATGTCTGATATTTATGAATGTGTATGAGTGTGTTTTAAAGCGAGAGAGAGATCAACAGTTTAAAGTACCCATATATAATACCGTCCTATATATAGCGTCCATGCCATTGGCGCACATTTGTTTATTAGTATTTGTATGTGATCTGAATGTATGTGTGTGTGCATGTGTGTAGAGTCCTAACGCTGTCCTGCCAGCTGCTCAAAAAAATAAATTTGCCTTGGTTCCTTGGAATATATGGTGGATATGCTTATTTCGATAAACAACAAAATGTATATACCTCTTATCCTTAGAGACTATTAAGTACGTAGTTATATACACACACACAAATATACTAAATATATATATATATACATATATGTATATACATATGTATATGATATGAAATAGTTTAATGAAAACCGAAAGCTTTAATAACTTAAATAGAGAACTATTTAAGAAACGTTTTAAATACTAATCGAATCAACCAACAAAAACAAAAACAAAAACACACTAAATATGAAAAATAAAAAACAAAACAAATAATAATGATTATGAAGATATGATATAACTACATGCGTACATACTTATATGGAGCCTTTAGAGTATTACCACATTTGAAATAATGAACACATTCAGTTGGAATTACCTATCTAAGCGTTAGTCTACCTATTCTACACGATTAGCAATTAGCCTAGAATCAAACAAAATACAGCAATATTAGTAAATGCCCAATAAAAAAATTATTTCCCAATAAGCATCATTTCATTAGACTTGTAAACCAATTGGCTTTATATAGTTTTCAGTTTTCTTTCTATCTTTTTTTGTAAATTTATAATATTTCATCATATATCAAGACTTCCTAAGTACTTAATGAGTTACATGCACATGAACATACTATATAATTCCATAAGTCTCGCCGCAGCTACCTTCAGGTACTACTTAGGTTTTCTATAATGCCATATTTTTAGTTGGGCTAGTCCCAGGCTTTTCAAAAGTCTCTAGCTTAGTCTCTAGCAAATGCAAAATGGATTATGTAAAAGATTATGTAAAAGATAATTAAGCTTACCAAAAGAAAAACCAAAAAAACAAAATAAACAAAAAAACTCAATTCTAGTGTTTCATCTATAAGCTAAGCGCTATTTAAATGTAACTCTTAAACAAACACTTAAAATACCCAAAACTTAAAATGCAAAAAAAAAAAACAAAATACAAAAAACAAAACAAATTGATAAATTGTGTTATAAAACTGTTTTATTGATAAAAGAAAATATTTTTAAAAAAAACTTGTTGATACATTAAGCTAAACAACAACAACAACAACACTAATTAAACGCTGTTAAACACAATTTTGAGCAACAATACTTTAACACTAAAAGCCAGGAAGCAAAAAAAAAAAAAAAATAACCCCCTCTATCCTAAACAATGTCCGACCTAGCTGAACTATTGATATGTAGTCAAATGTGGCAAGAAACAAGGATACAGCCATGCCCACTTTAGAGATTCGTAGCGCCTAGCAGCAAAAATTTTATCAACTAACTTACAATCGCTTTAGCAATCGCAATCGCAATCGCTATCGATAAGCCTATCGTAACTATCGTTTTAGTATGTACCGTAGTTAGCGCACAAATCGAGACGAAACGAGCCACTATTCAGATACAATATATGTTCAATATGCATACTACTTAACACTATCTACTACTAACTACTATTATTAACTACAAATAGTCGCCGTTTTGCATTGTACAAAGCAACACGATTACGATAACGATAACGATAACGAAAATTCAAGGAACAATTTCAATGGGTTCAATACATGGGTCACACAGCCAGCTAAGCAGTCCAACTTAATTTTAATAAGAGTACCAACATCACCAGGAGCACAACTTCAATAAAAAAAAAAAGGAAAACATTTCTTAATCATCTATATAGTTAAGGGAATATATACATATATATACTACAATATATACGAGTATATATTTAATTTCATAGTCTTTTGTTCAATTCATTGTTGATGAAAACAATTTTTATTGAATTACATACGCCAGGGACCACAAAACGTGTTTTTTATTTTTGTTCTTTTTATAAAACGTATAGAGACAACAAAACTAGCAAATATAATAATACAACAACAAAATCTTAAATCTAAAATCTAAATCTATAAACGCAACTATGATAAAGAGTTAAATGAATAGTTATCTTCATCAATTGATTTGAACACCAGAGAAAAACACGAAACACACATACACATTAGTAGGTGCATGCCTCTAGATACAAAAAAAAAAAAAATACAAAAGAAAAACACAATAGATCGATATTGGGGCATGCCACAGGAATTGAAGGCGATATTTTGCACTTTAGTTGAAAACGCTCTCATAGATACAAGACACACACACAAAATGTACGAAACTCTGTGAGTCAATTATGAATATTAATTATGAATATTATATGAATACTTTTAATGATTTTAGAATACAATCCCGCCCCAGCCCTTATTATGTATATGACAGCATATTATTGTATTAATACTACAACAATTTGATGTCGTTGTTGTTGTTTTTTAAATTTAAATTAATCGCTTTTAAGTTATCAATATTTTTGTACACTAGTTTAAGATAGCCTGTTAAGAGTCCCTTCAAGTCTAGTCTTAAATTTCTTCATTTTTTTCTCACTCTCTCTCTCTCTCTCTATCTCTCTCTACTCTCAGTCTCTTTCTCTATTGCTAATTTCAAAACAAGTCAACAGATACTAACGAAAAAAGTATATATAGTTAAAACAAATATATGAAGTACATGAAAATGAAATTAGCACATGTTAAAGAACCGCAAATAAATAAACGAATGAAAACAAAATGTCTAACAAAAAAGTTGCCTACGAATTGCGAGTTAACTTTTAGTGTGCCAAAAAAAAAATAAAAATCTTCATCATATCAAGTTTACTCACCATATGGTATGATGTTGCAAAAAAAAAAAAAAAAAATTAATATGAAACACACGAAATTAAAAGACACAAACAGACGAGAGATCATAAATAACAACAACATAAATAATAACTAATTATAAAAAAGAAGAAAAACAAATGAGATGCGAAAACAAATGCAACTAAGGTGAAATATGAAAAAAAAATATAATAATAAAAGAGATATTAATTAAAATAACACAAGATAAGCATTCAAGTTGTAGCATTTTTCAATTGGGAAAAGATTTTGAACAGTTAAAAAAAAAAAAAATTATATTGATTTTGTAAATTTCAGGAATATTAAGAGTCGTCTTGATAGCATTATACAATACTACGGCAAAGCGTTATTTAACTTCTCATTAGAATCATATTCTAAAATACAGAAAAGTTTGCGCAATCTTAAACATTAACCAGTATCTTATTCATCTATATTAATCATATTTGATAAACAAACTACTTTTGATTTTCTTGAAAGATGTTGTATGCTCCGCAATTAGCAAATGTAAATGCATATCTCTATCATCTGTATTGATAGAATCGCCACAAAAATTGATTCAAAAAAATCAGGATTTTTTTTTTTAAATTAGTGTACTCGGCGTGCGTTGCTACGCCATCTTTAATAAACTATATATATGTATATATATAGTGGTACTACGTCCGCTACGTGCAAATACTATAATCTAATTCGTATTCTCTTAAAATTAACTGCCTACTGTGATTTCCGTATTTAATATGCAAGATACTGTCTATCCCAGTGGGAATTTGGGTAATGTGTTCCTAAATAGCAGTCTGGAAGCTTTCTGCATGACAGAATGGAAAATAGTTGCATGAAAAAGGCAAGACATGCCTCTAGAAGGCCAAGCTGTTTGATATAATACAAATTTCGCTGCTATTTTCACCAATTTGGCATGAGTTGGGCATGCCTTCTGTCATGCAAAGAATTCGCACTGGGATTGTGATTGTTGTAACAGCGCTGTATACAATAACAGTGAGTACATCTGTTGAGGCAAAAAGTTTCCCAAAATTTAATTTTCTAGAAATCTTCTGGCAATTACGAACTCAAAAAAATATGAGCCAAGTCACCTCAACCGTTCTTAATTAATGAATTGGTTAGGTTATATTGAACCGGTCAATCCACGGTGATGGTTGCACATAGACTAAAATTCGTTCTTAGTAGGAGTAGTATACTGAAGATCAATTAATGAATACCTACACATTTTTTTGGCTCCATTTTTATATAGATATAGAGTATATAGATTCTTTATGGTTTAAGTAATGTTCTCTTATTTAATTTATTAATTTTCCACACACGTAACACAGCTGAAATTAAATTTGACAAAGTTAGTGAGAATCAAAAGGCGTTACTAATGAGCTGTACTACTCTTTGTAGCGATGACAAATTGTGGAACTAATATTTCCAGATAGCGATTGTATTTGCCACTTAAATGCTATATAAAAAACTTTTATCTTAGTATGTAAAGAAAGGATATCTAACTGAAAACAGCGATTAGCTTTCTCAAGAATACATCAAAGTGACGCTAATAACACTATGCAACAGCATTTTGTATCCCGGCCTTTTTATAGTCGATCCAAATATAAAATGATTCATATAAAAAATCTCTGATTCCGAAAAAAAAAAAAAAAAAAATAGGTTGCCCGGACAGTTTTTGACTTTTCAAAAAGGCAGCTTTGGTAATCTGAAAATAGCTCCGAACATAGTTTAATGATATTAAAAGTAATGGTAATTGGTAATGGCAAAAATTTTCATTTCAATCCTCAATAACTTCTAAACGAATAATCTAATTAAAAAATATAGCATGGCAGGTTGATAGTCTATTGTATTACCTTTTCAAAAATTTAAACATCTTTAATATGAATAAACTATGTTCGGAGTTATTGTCACCTTACCAAATCTACCTTTTGAAAAGTCCAAAATATAATTTTTTGTGATTAGCTTAAAAACCGTCCCGGCAACATATTTTTTGAATTTTATTTTCGGAATCCATTTAACATATATTTCGACTCTAAAAAGTTCGGAATACAAGAAATGTTTTTAAATTGTTGCATAGTGTAATATGTTTATAAGCAGTGCTAATTCTAATAATATGTTATATTCAAATTTTAGATCTGTTTACCTCTTCTAAGTAGAGTTAAATAACAGCGCCATCTACAGCGCAACTCGCACACTGCACTGTCAAAAAGCTCAAATGGCTTTTGGCGAGCTTTTATTGTCAGCTGTCAATTTTAAACTGCCAGCTGACCGAAGCAACGCTGAATGTGCCGTTACGCAAGGGGGTGGGCTGCCACTGGCGTAGCAGGCACAGCCGCTTAACGATCTGGCAACGCTGAGCATGCAAGCTTTCTATCAACGATTTCGTTTTGGCTTTCATCCCCAAAAAAAACTAAAAAAAAAAAAATTGCGATGCTGGCGCACAGAGCAAAAAATTCTTCAACGTGTCGCGGTGCACAGTCAACACTGAACACTCAAATAGATAACTAAACACAAAAGTCAGCACAGAATTTTTTTTGATTTTGTATATGTACATATATAATATATATATATGCATATTTATGTATAGACATATATATTTTTATAAAACAAAGCGCGAAATGTGTGCAAAAGCTATTTGAATGCATTGGCAAAATTCGGTTCTCGTTTTTTTCAAAGGGATTCTGTTTAAAGAATCTATTCTGTGGCATGTAACGGTAGCTCGACGTGTTGTGCGTTGTGTGTTGTATTCATCGAGTGTGTGTGTGTAGAGCAGAGAGACGCGGAATCGGAATCGGTAAGTAAAATTTCGCACACCACAATTATTTGTTTACATTTGATGGACGCGCATGTGAGTGTGTGTGTGTGTGTGTGTGTGTGTGTATGTTTGTGAAAAGCTTGTGGGAAAATGTTGAGATTTTTGTGGGTTGCATTGTGGCGAGGGCGAAGGGTGTTCATTTTCTAGTTGTTTATTTAATTTGCAGTTTGCCAACCAGTCTCACCCACCCCACCACTATTCCGCTATTCTAAAATATCTCGCACATCATGTATTTATGGGGCAAGCCCAGACCCGCACAGCAAAATTCCATATTACTCCTGCCCAATGCTATATGCGTATTACTAATTATGTAAATGCCGCACTTTGTGTTCAATATGCAAGATAAGTATGGCCAAAAAGTGCAGCTGGTTTGGGAAAAAAAAAAGAAAAAACTTGGGCGTTAGCATTCACAGCTCTGTAACATTGAGCTCCTACTCATCGCTATTCATGCGATTCACCTGCAGGGGGGGCTGTATGGGGCATGGGGCATGGGGCATGTGGCATGTTGTGGTAGTGTGGGATGCAAAGGGGTTGCTTATGGGTTACCAGGGGCCGCTAATGTGCGTGGCCAATCTGATTTATGCCGCAAAACAATCAAATTATTGTATAGTATTCCCTCTTTAGCGCTTTTGTTTTATTTTATTTTCATTTGGGTCCCTTTTATGGCCTGTCATGTCATTTGATATTGCCAGTGTGGGTTCGCTATATATAAGACAGATATGATGACAAGACGACTGAAACATCTACGTAAAATATTCAAAAATTCGACGCAATGGACTTAAAATGTATACAAAATAGGGACTTTTTTGATTAATCGGCTGCAGCTTCTGATTAAATTGTTAGATTTGAAAAGTTGACTCCTGATAATATAGGAAAATATCTAGCGAATCTGACATATCTTTGATCCGTACATTTTGCATACATAATCTACCATATGTCTACAAAACATAGAACATGTTGTCAAATTTGTATTACAGTTACTCAATTTTTAAAATATGTTTAAGAAACTTTTTTTGTATTTAAAACAGTTTGCAAAATTGAATCAGATTTTAAAAAAAATTTTAAGAATTAATATTTTTGCAATTGCTAAGTAGGTTAGATCATTACTAAAGTTTATAATATTTAGTTAACATAATTAAAGTTAGTTTAAGCAATTTTTAAATTAAGCACTTTGATTACAATACAATGCTAATCAAATAACTAAAATAATGCAAAAACTTTAATTCAATATAAATCTCAACGGTATGGTATTGATTTTAGGCATACGCTTCCGTTTTGTCTTGTTCCAACATAAACTAGTTTACGGGGTTGTTTTAAGAGTTTTTCAATCAAAAAGCAATCTATTTATTTCATGTTGTTATTAACCAATATTTGTTGGTATAACAGAAACAAATAAACTTCAACAGCTCTTAATATCCTACTAAGTAAACAGCTTTTACGCTATTTAAACTTTCGCACGTACACGAAACACGCACGCAACTTTGAGATTGCTGTGTAATGCGGCGTGCAGTGAAGCTTTTGAAAGTTCACTAATACATATGCGCACAAACACATACAAACACAGAGCTAGATTTTTTTTTATAGTAAACACAAACTACTATGATAAATTACATGTGACCCTCGCATAATTTGCTCAGCTGTTGCATAAATTTTCGCATTTTGTTACTTGTCTTTTTTATTTTACTTTATTTTTTGTATATACACAATTGTATTTGGTTGTTTGTGCCTGTAGTTGTTTGAGTGTATGTGTTTGTGGATTTCATGCGCGTTTTATGCAGCTCGAGGAATTTCATAGCTCGTAGCAAGGCATGACAAGGCGTTCTGCTTGTGTTACAGTTCAGCCTTTTTGGGCTTTTTATTTCACTCTGTTTTTAAATAGATAAAGGGGTATATTGGGAATAAACAATGCTCGTCTGTCTTGTTATTACTTCTTTGCACTTCGGTAAATATCGCTCACATTTTTACAACTAGATGATTTGATGCGGAAACTTTTGATGACTTCTTTGATAGATTAAACCTAAATGCATGCAACTAGGCCAATGAAAACTTTCTAGAAACAGAGCATACCGCAGCCGGAAACTCGCGACTGCAGCGTTCTTGCGTTTGTTTTTTTTTTTTTTTTTGTGTCTTTTTTTTGCGGTTCAAGTACGACCCCGTTCCGGCCGCTGTTGTTGTCCGGGTTACCATTGTAGGGTACATGGCAATGGGTAGCGATTTGGATTGGGGCAATGGCGTCGCTTAGTCCTTGCGCATTTCTGTATCGTCGTCATAGCAAAATCAACAAATTTAAGCCGCACGGCTTTCGGTTTGCTTCCAGTTCAGTTTAGTTCAGTTCAGTTTTGAGAGGCTTAACTCGAGAGACTTACAAGAACCCTCCTAAGCGACTTAATTGGTTTCATCAAATGCGCGCATATCCATTAAAAGTGGGCGACTGTCATGCCGCCTTTTAGCATAATAAATATACATATATAAATATATACAATATCCATCTATCAATGTTTATGTATGTTGGTCGTATATTAAGCATTTCGAATTCTTATAAATGGTTAATCATTTTGACGGTGCGTGTCCTGTTCTGATCCTGTGTACATTTCAGTAATGCAAAGACGGCGTTATGGCACTGCAAGGCTGGCGCTTTTTCGGTGTCTCGGCAACAATCATCATCTACATAGGAGGTGTACTATTTCTATCCATGAACAATATACCCGACTCGCATCCAAAACGCACACGCATCGAGCGTTTTTCCGAGGTAAGTACATATTAATTATCTCTTTAGTACATATCCCTCACTACATCAAATTTAATCCCTCACTATATACAATTTAAAACTGATCTCTAGTTTTTTGTTCTCTTGGTTTCAGTTTCCCAATTTTCATAGTCCCCGGTTTCCCATGCCCAGCCGTAAGATGACCATACGTTGGTGTCGCGACCTCAAATATTTAAATCGCGAGCTTCCATATTATACAGATTACAGTGAGTGTTGCCTACAATGTAACACCAATCCACTAAAAAACTATTTAACTTTCAGCTGCTCTACCCAGCGATGTTAGCGCCACATTGCAATCACAGGCCATGTCCCCCGCACCCAGTCTGACCGCCCTGGCCAGTTTTCCGGGCAGCGGCAATACCTGGTTACGGTATTTGCTGCAGCAGGCAACGGGCATCCTGACTGGCAGCATCTATAAGGACTATGGCCTACTGAAGACCGGTTTTCCGGCGGAGAATGTATGCAATAGCTCAGTATTATTGGTAAAGACACATGAATGGGGCTCCAAGGCCTGGACGCCCTTCTCCAAAGCAATATTATTGGTGCGGGATCCCGAGAAGGCAATCATAGCCGAGTTCAATCGCCAAAGCGGTGGTCACATTGGCTTCGCCTCACCCGATCGTTATAAACGTACAAAGGGCAAATGTAAGATTATCTATATGGAAATTGCGGCTACATTTAACTTATTTTTATACTCTGTTCCCAAAGAGAAAATATGTATCGTTATTTAGTTTTGTGTCGTACATGATAGTATACACTTGTGTCAGGATTGCAAAGGAGTAAAATCTACGTCTTCCACACGTTTTTATATGATAACTACAGATGTGCGATATTATTTAATATAGACAAATTAATCTATATCTATATAAAACAATTCAACCTGACTGACTGACTGATTGGCAACTCACTGGCAGGCCAAACGGTAGAAGCAAGAAACCTGCAATTTTTACCATAGTTTCCTATTATATCGTAGGTTGGCACTCTGCAAAAATTATATCAAATATATGTCGCGAAATGGGTCAAAAATGCATTTAAAAATTGTATGAAAATCTTAGCTGGAGCATGCCCAGTGGCGAAGTAGGCTACAATCATAATTACAGTGTAGAAAATTATTATCCCGGAACGGGAGCGTAGCAACGCACGCCAGGAGAGCTAGTATATATATAGGTTGACTTCAATATCTTATTCAGTTTTTTATATGAAACACTCAGTCTTACCTCAACCGATTTTATAGAGAAATTTCTTATTGAGAACTTTGTAATTTTTTGATCGATTTTTAGGAGAATCAATGCGCAGTTAAATACACAAAAGACAACAAACTAGGGACAGAGTATATAAATCAGTCGGATAACTGTTGATTAAAAATTTTTTTAAATTTTGTTTTTCTTTACAGATTGGCAACAGTTTGTCAGCAATAAGCTCAAGGGCTGGGAGCTCATGAATCTCAGTTGGGCACGAAATTTTACGGGTAGTATTAAGGTTGTGTTCTACGATGATTTAGTGCACAATACAGAGCGCGAATTGCGAAATATACTGGAATTTCTCGAGTTTCCAGTGAACGAGCAGTTGATGCGTTGCGCCATTATGCGTAAGGAGGGAATCTTCAGGCGCAAGAAGCGGCTGTTATCCTTTGATCCTTATACAGAGAATATGCGCGCGGAGCTGTTGGCGCGCAGGCGCATCGTTTATAGCTTGCTGGGCAGGCAGGATTAAGGATAATATAGACTAACTAAGGATATTGATTAATTCCAAGCAACGAGCAACGATTTAAGCAACGCAAAGCAATACCACCTACCATAAAACGATAACAGATCTGCACCCCTATACCACACTGCACCCCTCACCATGCCAGAAACGCCTTCCAGTCCTCACACTGCAAAAACGACTGCAATTGACTTTTTAATTATAATAGGACCATAGATCTCAATGGAATCTGAGGAGTGCACTCTTATAACACATGCTTAGTATATTTAAACATAGTTTAAAACTAAAACCAAAGAAAAACACAAAAAAACGAAAGAAATTATCGATAACAATAAGAACGAACCCTGCCCAATCATCTGCCATGCGCATCGTTTCGGATCGTTTGCTGCTTTAGCGTATTACTTAGTTAAAATATGTGAAAAGATTCTTTGTTTGTTTTTTAAGTAAGTAGGATAATTATTATTGCTAGGAGGCAGAATGTAATGCGATTGCAAAAACAAGGTATTATGATTCCTGAACGAATTTATGAATTTCATTATACGCCATGTTGTGCTTCATCGCTCATATCCGTGTATTCCATTGATATTACTCTGGTTATATTGAACTCAAATATTAGACTATCCTTGTAAAAAGTTTTATACACGATTCTACAATAATTTATTGAAATAATTAACAATAATGAAAATATTAGATAATTGTACAAAACAACCAACGAAAAACAAAAAAAAAAAAAACCAAAACGTAATTTTTGTTTTCTTGTTAGGGTTAAAAGGGTGGTCGATATAATCATCTAACAATTTTTTAAATTTTTACTCTTTAAATTCAGCATAAGATTGCCAGTCAAAGCAAATAAAGTCAATTTGCAGTCGGAGAATTGGTAAGTGTATTCAAGTTATTTGGAAAAACAAAGACGTTGGTAAAAGCTCAGAATTCTAACCCAAATGAAAACGTTTAGGCTCAATAATGTGTATCATTGAGTATAAAAAACCAAGAGCAGAAATTTGAAAGTTAGCTTTTAGTGCCGTTAACACACTTCAAAAAAAGGACCAAACACATACAACGCATACACACACAGACAGGGGCTGTGTTTTTTTTGCGTAAAAGCTCTGAGTCGTAATTTCTACTCTTGTCTATTTTATACTCAATGAATGATTGTCTTAACTGAGCATTGTCCTAGCAACTAAAAGCTCTGAGGGTGGTTAACAACGGTGTGCTTTCTAAGCTGAAGCTTTTAGCTTTAAAGCTGTGTGCCTGTGCTTTTGCTAGAAACTTTGTGCTGAGTACAAGCTGTGAAGCACAAACAGCCATTCAGCCACTACACATAGATGGCGCCACCAATACCAAAATTGTTGATATATTCTGGTAAGAATGATTGTAATGAGATGATTCAAACTATTCATAATGTGTAGATAAGGAAAGTATAATATTTAAATTAAATTTAAAAACAAAGTGTAATGCTTTTTTTATCTTAAATTTACAGAATTTTGGAAAATAAGTATGTGTTATTTGATTTATATTTAAAAGGGCAATAAAAAACTGAAATATTATAATAGTCTGATCAGAATATTGTCTTGGGCACTAAGTTCTATTAAGAACAGTTTTCAACCATTTTTACGTAAGCATTATATATATATAGGTTTATTTTCAACTTAAAACTAGCTTTATACCTAAAAAAAAAAAGGATCTTCTGTAGTATCAGCATTTGATTTATTTCAACTTTCAGGTGCATGAACACCCTGTATGCAGTGGCAAATTCGACTGGGCGGTTGCTGTAACCCGTACTACCCACTCTCTCTCTCTCTCTCTCTTTCTCTTCCCCTTTGCTCACTTCTTCCCATCGAAAAGCGAAGGCAGCGATCACTCCAATGGCATGCCGCCTGCTTTGGCACGGCATTGTTGTGCCGTGTTGGCGTTTTGTGCCTTTTGTTTACGCTCTTGTACCGCTTAATACCTGCCTGCCAGCCAAAAAATTGTGCCATATGCCAAAAGCCGGACGCAGACGTCGGCCGTCAAATGAGGGCTGGGGGAGCAGGTAATGTGTGTGGGAGCGAAAGAGATGGAGCAGATAGGAAAGTGGGGTCTGAGCTGCGGGAATGTGCGGGTTGGCGGTGCTTATAAGGCTTTTCGCTGGTCGACTGGATGGCTTAACGAATGCGCAGGCGCTGGGAATAGCCGCCACCGATGCCACATTGGCTTCGTCAAGTTGCCGGCTGTTTGACCAGATACAGGCACAGCGCAGCTCTGCCCAATTCCAGCTGAACGAAGACGTCGACGTCGACGGCGACGCAACGGCTAAGCCAATCAGAATTTAGCTGGCTGTGTTATATAAAGCGCAGTGCTGCCATTTTGTAGGGGTGGCGCGCTATGGTCACGCCCATAGCTGTTAAATAATGTAAACATGTCCTACCCATTGAAAATAAACTCTGAAGTTAGCGAAACTCATCATAGAATTCTTTATCACAACACAACGCGCGCTTGTCTAGTTGTGAAATCTGTTCGCTTGCGTTTAGTTTTCAGTTTCGACAATAGTTGAGCGCAGCGCGACACAGCGACAGAGATACACAGATACATACACACTCACACACACACACACAAGCACACGCCAACGAACAGCTGTGACAACAAATACAAATACACAGCACACAAACACGTACACGTACACCCATACAAAGCAACACTCACGGACTCAGATCAAACAGCAAAGGCAGGCAAATAGAGAACAACAACAAAATAACAATAATAACAACAATAACAAGACGAGCTTAAAGCGCGGCTTGGCCACGGCTAAAGCTCGAGCTCCGGCTTAAGCTCAGCGTGAAAGCTTTCAGCACGCGGCTTGGCTTTACGTTACAAGAACGGTTAACGTTAAACAGTAGTTACGTTGCCAGCGCTAAACTCAGACCCTTACGTTGCGTCGCGTCGCGTTGTCGTGTCGAGCCAACGTTTATAACGGTCATCGGACATCGGTTCATCGGACATCGTTCATCGGACATCGTTCATCGGACATCGTCCATCGTCTATCGCTTATCGGGCATCTAATTACGTTCAATTACAGTCAGTGAGCAGCAATTTCATAATTGATAAGCGTGCATTTTTTTGTTGTGTCCTGTTTATGTCGCACACATACACCACACGCACACGTACACACGAATTCGCATACGCATACGAGATATCAGCATTTGGCGACGGCATTTAATATATCCTTGCCCGTTTCCTTACGCATTCCTAAACAATTTTTTTTCTTGTGATTTTTTCTCAGTTTTGTTGCGCGGCGTACACAAAACTCCCAACAAATATAATAATACAAAATAATAATAAGTGCAAAATTCAAACAGTGTATGAAAATTGTTTAAAAAAAAAAAAGAAGAAGTAGAATAAAATTTTAAGAATATCTCTCTATAGAGCTAGAGAGTTTCGAAGAGCATATTGTTGAATTGCCAAAAAAGTAAACCTTTTTTGGTAAATATATATATATATATATATATATTCGTATATATAGTATTTGGCGTCCTGCATTGCAGGACAGTCGTTAAAGTTGTCAAAGTAAGTGCTTCAAAATTTACTCGCCAACGACATTTGACGCCTCGAGGGCGTTCAAGCTGGAGGAGGATTTCGTCGGCGGCTGCATGACAATGTCGATGTATTCGACAACGGATAAAATGAAAATGTCAGCGCCCAGTTGTTTTCCAGGGCGCTACAGTCCATCCTATCGAAGTTCTGAGCAAATGCGACGCTGTATGCCAAATCCATCCGTAAGTAAATTATTAAAAAAAAAAAACATTCCCAAAAATGAATAAAGTCAGAAATCCAATTGGCAATACTCAGAAATTTTATAGAAATGTAAATAAAAAGATATAGTCAAGTCTTAACATATCTAATAAACATCCTTTGAGCCTTTATTACATGAAAGTGTTTTGGCGACGGCATCTTTATAAGTACCTCAAACAGAATTATAGAAAACTATTTATATCCTATAATTTTTTCAAATAATTTATTGTTATAAGAAAATAATCTTTTGTTTAAAATTTTGATTCAGCTTCGTCTGTTTTTATAAATAAGTCGATGTGTTTTTATAGGATGTCCATAAAATTTCATAATAGATTACCATTTTGGAAATTTATTATAAAACGGCAAGTCCTTAATAATATTTTATCGGATTAAGTTGCGAGGTAATCAAAATTTAAATCGAATTCTTGGCTAAATAACTTTTATATTCTTAAGCAATCATTAATAGATTTGCTTACTATTTATTGGTATAGATTGAATTATTGTACAAGTTTTGTTTTGTTTTAAGGTGCATATAAACATATTTTGTTTTAAGGTGCATATGTTTATACTTAGATTTTTTTGGATATCCGACATAATTTACGCTACAAAAAGCTTTTGATTTATTTCCGATTTTTAACAAATATAGCAGCAAGAATTCGGCATTGATGAAATTTTATTAGAATGGTTTTGAATTCAACTTTTCCAGTTTTAAATAAAATATCTACATTCCGAAAAAAAATAGCTTTTAACTTGAATGATTTAAGAGGTTTTGAATATGAAAAGCAACCTGATTAATTTGTTGTCAAAACACTTAAAAATACTATGAATTTTCCAAATATTCGAAGCTTTGAACGGTTAGAATTTAAATACATTTGTGTGTAAATCTATCTATATATATAAAATTGTTTAACCTGACTGACTGACTGATTGGGGACTCACGAGCAGGCCAAATGTCAGAAGTTAGAAACTTGAAATTTGTGGTTTTATATAGTAGGTTGGCACATTGAAAAATTTTTTTAAAAATATATCGGGAAGTGGGTGAAAAAATAATTTTAAAATTATATATAAAAATCTCAGCTGGTGCATATCAGGAGGCGCAATAGGGTACAATTGCAGTGACATTTTAGAGTAAGAATAATTTATTTTTTTTAATTTTAACACACGCCGGAATGATCTAGTAATATATATATATTAAATATATATATACAATATTTACTTGTGTTTATTCTTATCAAGTCTGACGCATATTTTAAAGTTTAAAATGTAAAATTTAATCAAAATATACATTCCCCGATGTGCTCAGATAAATAAATATGAATTTATTGAGCGAAATGTTAATTATTGTTTGATAACTATATAATTTGAATAAAATTATTAAAAAATTGAGTTAAGAACATGCCTGACTAAACTTTCCAATTACTTCAAGCCAATCAACAATCAAAGGAAACATAAAGTAAATAAATTAAAAAACATTTTTAGGAAGTTCCGTTATCGCTTTGAAGAATAGAAGTTTACCAAAAGACTTGGCATGATTTCAACAAATATCTAATGTTAATTTAAATTATAGATTGTTCGTTCTTAAACATAATTTCACTTTTGTAAAAATTACACATATTTTTGTCAGCAATCTCATTAAGTCAAGGCCCTTGGGGGTTTGAACTTTGGACTCTAACGGAATTTATCGTCTTGCTCTTTTCGACTTTTATAAATTTTAAACAAGAATTGCACACAAACACACAGACATTATGGTTATTACACAGACATGTTTATTTATAAATACGAGTACAGACATATAAACATACTCTTATATGTTTATAGTATACCCAACAACAACAATGAGCATGGACAGACAGGACGAAAACGAAAGCAGAAAAAAAGAATTAAATAAAATGCATAATATATATAATAACAAGTAAAAGTGCAGCAGACAACTTTGTTAAATGAAAATATACCCTGTAATTGTTTTAAAAGACATGTTAATTAAATATTTAAGTTTCTGGCTTATAATTTTAGTCGGGAACGTAATACTTAACTAACTTATATCTATCCAATGACTTTTTAAACATTATTTAGTGAATTTAGTTTTTAGAGTTTAGAGGTTATGTTTAACAACAAAATATTAATTATAAAATTTATTTTTACGAAACATAATTTAGTCCCTATTATTTGCATATTTTTATGATTGAAAATATATTTAGCAGCTATTTTAATAACATAATCTTAATGTAATTATTAGTAGCTAGATAATTTGAAAACTTACTTATTCCGATGATTTTTTAATTATTTAATTATAGTTAAACGTGTAGCCTTCTAATATAGTTACTTTATTATTATCATAGCTTGAAAAAATATTGAAAATTTGCAAAACCATATACTTCTGAACATTAATTCAACGAAAAATGATATTATAGAGAAAATTTTTATATACTTTGTATGAAAATTAAAAATATGCATATATGCTATCAAACTGTAGCCTTATTCACTATAGTATAAGTTATTAAACAAATAGTAACAGTAGGCTATAATAAAAATTTAAAAAAAAAAAAAAAAAAAAACTGTAGCCTTCAATGTTAATTCAAAATCTTAGTAAAGTCTAAATGTAAACTTTAAAATTATTTTAAAAAAAATAAATTAGCCAATTTAATTATACCACAATTATATTGTTCTTAAATAAACTTTACAACAGAAACTGAGTAATTAAAAGTCCCCGTAATAATGCCAATTACACTAGTTTACAGAAAAAAAGGAGCTGGGCTCTCATAGACTAATCTTGATGTATTTTTGAGCGCTAATTTACAAAATGCAAACCATTTTTAATTTTCAAAAAATGATTTTCGAGAAAACCGCAAATAGCTAATATTTTGGCAGTACTTCGACTAATATATATTTATATCTACATCAGTTATTCTTTGATCTTAAAGCACGCAATTCAATAGATAATTGTTTTTCCTTTTTAACGGTTGGCCGTTTACGCCGATCGAATAAGAATTAAAGCCATTATAAATCTTCGAAGTTTAGAAATGTGAACTTTTCTTGCATTTTTGAAAAATTGCTGAATTTCAATTGATTTTTAAAAATTTAAAAAATTCGTTTAAATACCTTTTAAGATTTATTATGCTAGATAATTCTTTTACAATTATTTTAAGTATACATTTGTCCAAATCGGTCGGTAAATATTGTATTTATTCAGAAATTAGTAAAAACACCCAAGAAGAAATTCACCTTGTTCATCACTTTTGCAGTCATATTTGAAAATGAGAAGTTTCAACTGACTAAAAACTTTAGCTATTGCGGCGATTTGAATGGATTGTTTGCTTTATTTAGAGAGAATAATGTTCCTGAAGATTGGTGTATCTTTATCGAATATTTTCGCTTTGATTTTTTCCGTAGACAATAACCGAAATTTGTTCTTTCAATATACTAACGCATCACTGTTTTCTCTCTTAAATAGTAAATTTTCGTTAGTTAAAAAAAAATTTGCAAGCTAGTGTTATTTATATATATTTTATATATTTTATTTTGCTCAGAAATCTTCAATGTTAATGACAATATGTAGAAAAAGAGAGATCTTTAAACTATTTATAGTACAGATAGCAGATAGTAATAGTTTTTTTTAAATATACACAATGTTATACTTAGCGTTTTTTTTTATATGTTTTGTGTATGTGTATGTGGGTCTCTGTGTGTACTAAAAATAAACATTATAAAAAAATATTTGTCTTAATTATGACACAAATTGTCTCTCGATTCTAACGCTAAGTGTTCAAGAATGTTAAAGTTCCTGGTGGTATGAGTTGATAGATTTATGGGGTTTTTTTTTCTATACTTTTGTATTTTTTTTTGTGTTCGGGTTGGAGGGGGATTTGACGGGGGGTGACGCTAATGGCGCAAAGTGGAATTGGGCGTAACCTTGAAAAGAGTTTTGTAATTTATTTACATTAAATATTTATTAACTATTGTTGGATTCGGTTCTGAGCAGCGAGACAAATGAAAAGGGCAACATTTAAAAACGAAAAAAAAAACAAAGGAAATAAAGCGTAATAAAACAAGTAAGAAAGGTGCATGCGACAGCTGAGTCCCGACTGTGATATGCTCTGTTTTCTGCAAGGGACTTGGATGTGGCAAATATATTTTAAGGACGTGGCAGGCATTTATTACGGTGCAATTTTCAAAAAGCTCTTTTAATAGCAATAATTACAAAAATGTAAAAGATTTAACTATTTTGAGCTGAGACGCTCAAGCCCAATATACTTGCTTAACCTTTTTGACAAACAGAGTATAACAGCATAAACAGAGACAGATAGAAAGAGAGAGGGAAAGAAAGAGAGAGGGAAAGAAAGAGAGAGAGAGAGAGAGAGAAATGTGCATGAATAAATGAGTGAAGAAAATGGCCAAAAGGCAGACAGAAAGTTCTGTAAATTGCAAATTGCCAGTCCAAAAAGTTGATTGCACGCGACGCACAGGTGAGTAAGTTAGAGCGAGGGGGAGGGGGAGGGGGCGGTGAGCGGAAGACAGGTAAACTACCCACTCTCCCGGCACCACAGATTCCACCTGCTGCGCTGAGCAGGCAGCAATACACCTCCCTCTCCACCCATCTACACGAATCCTGCAGGACCTGCTCATTTTAATCTGGCACGGGGCACTTTAAAAACACTTACTGTAAATAAAAACAAGGAACGCGTCGCGCGTAGCCTTCTTAAAGGGACTACAACTACAATTTGCTTATCGGATTTAACAGCCCCCTGTTAAGCAGTGCAACCCTCCTGGTCCTGGCCCTGGTAACCCACACCCTCCACCCCGCTCCTTCGCACCGCCTAGTCAATGCACAGTTTGGGCCACTTTTCGGCTTTGAATCAGATTTAGAGAATGAGAGAGAGATTTAGAGCAAGAAGCGTATGGCAAAAGGCGAATGATCAAAGCGGCTGGATTTATAGGATTTATGCGCTACCCTTGGCTTGCTGAGCGCATTAGGCAGCAGGAGCAGGGAACTCGGGGTCACCGGGTGGCAGCGAGGAGGTGGCAGGGGGGGGGGGCAGGGAAAATAACGCGCTTTGGCTGGTTACAGCTAACACTTAACGCCTTGCAGTCCATTAAATGGAAATTTGTCACAGACAACACAACTGACAAATGGACAAGGAGACAACTGGACATTAACACAAGTGAACCTGCAGGACATTAAAATAGCAAAACAGAGGGACGCAACCGGGCATATCGTCCTTTTTGAATTGTTTGCAGGGAGTGCTAAATGGACAGCATAGCCGTTAATTTGATTTAAATATTCATAAACTGCATTAAATGGCCGCAACAAATGTGCCAATTAAACGGGCCACAAACCAATCAAATGGCGATGAATTTCAACAGACAGGACACTGCAAGATATTCTAAATACACTGTCGTACATATAGTAACATACATACATACATAGATTATATCGCAGTTGAACCCTGCTCAAGCATTTTTCTATTTTTTAATTTAACATTTGATCGAAAAAGATAATTGAAACCGAATCTTAACCCATTGTCCAATGTTTTTTTCTTTTTTTTTCAAAATTGAGGTTTATAAAAACTACTAATCTCTAATAATTTATATAATAATAATGTCTAATATTGGCAAGGTTTTTAGTAACGTATCATTTGTTAAATTGTGAAAATCTAGCTGGATTGACGTAATTTTTGGAATTTGAAAAAATGAAAAGTTAAATTTGTTGGCTGGTTAGATAGTACTATTTCGACTGCTGCCAAGCAAGTCTCCTCAGTAACCTAACTAAAAACCTTGCCAATTTTACTAATAAGGGACGGTACGCCCTATTATTCAATATAAATTCATAATAATTTTTTCCGGTTATTATAATATAAACACCACAACCTGACTGTCCTAAAAAAAATTTAAGATCACATTTTCACAATTTTCACAATAATGTCTAATTATAATATTAATAGTATTTAGTAATTCATAGCATACGAATATTAACTTTGTCAAAGAAAAGTTGTTTTTTTTTTTATCAATATTTTGAACTACTTTTATTCATATCTGTATTCGATTTTATCTGATCTTTAACAAAGGATAATTCAAATTTTCTTGTTTCTAAGTCGTAGATATTTATATACGTACTTTTTCAAGTAAATAATTTCAGTTAACTTAGCCATTAATGCTGTCAAAGAAAGTACAAATGTATATAGAAATAGAAAAAACTTTGTGTGTCAAAAATATAATAAACAGGATATTAACGCATTAGACAATGAGCATTAGAATTTATTAACAATGTGAAGAATTCAATTGTAAAGGTTAATTAAGTACATCTTATATAGCATAATATATTATGTAATATGAATATATTATGTAATGAATGAAAACAAGTAAAAATGCTGTAGTAGCGTATACCCGACTGCAGGGCACCCTGTACCCAGTTCATGATCCGCAAGCACACTTCCAAAAAAACTTCACATTCAAATCAAACAGTGCAAAGTCTATCCACAATGCAGACAAGCAACCGGGCGCACAAGTTCTGATCTCGAGTGAGCTCACAAAAACATAATACATGAAGGGTTTTTCAAACCACGCAGAAGCAAATTTTCGGGCTTTATGTGTGGCTCGACCTAACAACAACATGTTATTGTAAATGTTGTTGCTGTATTTGGTTTCCTGTTATCGATTAATAATCGTTTCTTTGTTGTTTATTATCGTTTTTGCTAAAACATAACTGTTTACGGCAATAAGTAGCAAAGTTGCATTTTTAGTCTCCGACACCTCGATGTCGCAGACTTTGGTTCCAAGACCATATCCTCCCGAGATCTAATACGGTCAAATATTTAGGTATAACTTTGGACAGTCGGCTTACCTGGCGTTTGCATATCCTGCTGCTGATTTTGCTAGAAAAACCGGCTAAACTGTATTGGTTGCTGATGCCAAATAATAAATTAAGTCTGAGAAATAAACTTTTAGTATATAAGATGGTTATATGATTTTATAATTATTTTTTTTATTTTGGATGATAAAAAATGCTGTCACGTAAAACAAAACGTTATAGAATTTCTTAATTTTAGTTAATGTGTAATGAAATAACATAAGTTTCAGAAATGAATGACTTTAATCCAGGGGAATTTTATTTGTCAGTCCGGCAAGCTATGCAATATGGCATTGCTCTATGGGAATGCGCTGCTACTTATTCCTTACAGGTCTTAGAATCTACTCAAAGCAAAATCATCCTGAGATTAGCTGGTGCCTGCATGTATACCAGGAATTGTGATATCTATAATGACCTGACCTATCTATGATAACCTGTACATCAGGCACGCCAAATCTTTAGCTAGAGCGTTAAAGGTTAGCTCTTTCCAGAGATGTCTCAAGAGACGCCATCCAGTTGACCTTATAATACATGGGCGCCTACTTAGCTCATACATTTCTCATTTAATTTTCTTATATAGTATATATACATATTTACAAAAAATCCTACATCTAACACACACCCAGTCTTCAGTAATTTTCATCAGCTTTAAATCAATTTAGTTAAACATAAAAAGACGAGGTTTTTATTTATTATCTAATTGGTTTGAAATTTGCACAGCGTATTTAAATAAGCATTAGAAATGCGTTTGCCAAAAATCAAAGTAATATCTTAAAAATTATGCCTTAACTATGCATGTTTAATTTGCATTGGAAGGAGTATCGAAATTTTAAAATTAGCTTGATCTACAAGAACCTACATATTAAATTCAGTAACTCTAGCTCTTTTAGTCTCTGAGATCTGTTCGTTCATACCGAGAGACAGACGGGCAGGGATAAATCGATTTGGCGGTTACTGCTGATCAAGAATATATATATTTTACATTCACCAACCAAAGAAAATACCGATGACCTAACACACTGAGTGGGAGACTGCAAAATTGTGCTTTCTTTGAAATATTAATTTAAAAATGTTTAAAATTTAAGTTGTTCACCAATGCATATGAATTAAAGTCTTTTTTTACCCTTACAAAAGGATATTATAATTTGTAAAGCATAGAAGGAGACGTCTCTGACTTCAGAAAGTATATAAATATATTCTTGAAGAGGACGACGAGCTGAGTCGATATAGACATGTCCGTCTGTTTGACTGTCTGTTCGTCTGTTTCTATGCAAAGTTTTTGACTTTATCCTTAGGCTATCTTGATGAAACTTGGCACAGATGAAGTTTGATATTATATAAAGCTTGTTTGTTAAAATCATCCCGATCGGACTACTATATCATATAGCTGCCATAGGAACAATCGGCAGACACTTCATTTTCATGAAAAGTGCTTATATGAGAAATTTCTTTGTTATTCAAGATATTAAAACCAAAATTGGCATATCGATGTAGATTTACGATTTAAACAATCAGACCAAGTTTAAATAAAGTCAGACAACTATATCATATAGCAAAAATGATTTATTCTATTCAAAAGAATTCAAAATTTTCGTAGAAGACCATTGCAAGGGTATATAGCTTCGGCGTGCCGAAGATAATCGTTTCTTTCTTCTTTCAGTAAAATTTTAGATTTGTTTTTGTTAAAATTTAGATATCTGCGACAGCTCTGGTTTAAGCTTAATAAGTCGCAAATGCCGAGCGTTCACTGTATTAAGAGACTAACATATAAAAAATATCTTCATATTGAACTAATTTCCATAAGTTACTTTAAATCTTTTTTCAATTCTTGAAGAAATGTTTATTAATTTTGTTTTTATATAACATAATTTATAAGAAAACTGTTGTAATTGTTGTAACTGGTGTGGTTAAACTTAAAGTTGCTCAGCTGATTGAGTTCTAATTTTTTTTATATTATTTTTTGTGTATTTTGACACGCATTTTTTGTTTGTTGCGGTTTTAGCTGCGTTTTTGCATTAGTTTTGCAGGACAAATCGATAAAATTCAACATTCATTCAACATTCATTGCGTATCTGTTTACACACATCATAAATATTAAATGGCAGACAAGCAAAATACCAAACAAAATATAAAAAAAAAAAGAAAAGAAGAAAATAACCAAACACACACACACCCCGACAGAGAGAGAGAGAGTGAAAATAACACATAACAAGACTGGAAAGGAGAAAAAAAAACAGACACAAAAAGCTGGCAGCAGCTCACTTGATTAATTTATAACACTAATAAAGAATTTATGTGCA
This sequence comes from Hirtodrosophila alboralis, assembly GCA_035043045.1. Classification (NCBI taxonomy): domain Eukaryota; kingdom Metazoa; phylum Arthropoda; class Insecta; order Diptera; family Drosophilidae; genus Hirtodrosophila; species Hirtodrosophila alboralis. The sequence goes on along the minus strand of JAWNNH010000763.1, from coordinate 222,363 downwards.
AGTGTCAACCTGCAGTGCGGCCTTAAAGCACCGCCGTCACCCCCAAGCCCCGCAAAACTCCACCAAAAAAAAAACAGAACCCAGTTCTATGTATGTGCCATGTCGAGCAGGTCAAGACATAAAAAAGTATATACAGGATATCTTTTGGTATACCCTTGATAAAAGCTCCATATTGCTATAATCAAAATTTTGATATCTTATTTAGGTGTATATTTTAACCGATTGTTGCCATAACAACTTAAAGATATTGTTTTTTATAAGTAAATTTAAATTTGTTTACTTACGTATATAGATATTGTATAATGACTCTTTGAACTGCTAAGATTGATTGAGATACCTGAAAAAAAAAAGAATTTTCTATTCATAATACATTTTAATATGAATTGTTTCAAATTCAGTTTTGACATATAGTTTTCATATTTAAATTAATGTTTATCAACTTGCATAAATATGGTTTAGTAAAAGTTTATTTGGGATATCATAAAGGTTCTATAGAACCACTGAATTTCCGTATTATCACTTCTATTACAGCTATAAAATATAGATAATTTAAATATAGTTAATTTAGAAAATTTCGATAGATTTTTGCGATGACAATTCAAAGTGTTACAATAAGCTAATTCTCATATCAAATAAACTGGCTTATTTAAATATATTCATGCTGATCAGTAATATATACTATATATATATTGTTTACCTAGTTGAGTCAATGTGTTACACACCTTATGACAATATTTTAACACACTCTGCAAGTGTATAACCAACAAACTGGCGTTAGCCAACTTTGTTTGGGCCATGTTTTTTTGCCTGGGACCCAGCTAGTGTTGCGGTGTGTGGCGGGAGGGGCGAATGGGCAGGTCTGGGCGATAATTTGATGAATGACTGCGCATATTAATTCATAAATTAATTTGTTGTTATGTTGCGGCTATGTTGTTTTTATTGTACTCTGGCTCTGCATTTAGTTAAGGCCCTGCGCCATGAACTGTTGCCTACTTTACGGCGTAATGAACAAAATTAATCATTAGTCACTTTTGGGGTTCTCTGTGGGTTCATCTTGTGCTTGGAAGTAGGAAAAAACTCTTAAATATGATAGATAATTAGGTTTATTTATTGTTCATTAAAACATTTGACATACAACTATATATTCACTGAGATATTCCTTGCGCTGTTTATATGATCCAGTTACAAACTTATAACATTTTATTATTTAGATAAATAGTTTGTGAAAAGAAAAGTGAGAAATGGCAGTATGACTACAAATTATATACGAAAGTTTATCTCTAAAAAACAATAAAATGATTTATATTATTTTATTATATTTTAAAAGCCTAATTTCTCCTTAATTTATATCTTATTTTGTCGATTTTCGAAATATTTTTACTTAAAACTGGAAATATATTCAGTCGAGTTATAAAACTCTTTTTAAAAATGTATTCATTGAAAGTTAAGTGAATGTAAACTTCAAGCTTCAAATACTATTTATGATGTAGTCTTTGAAGGTTTAGTGTTTTTTAAATCGTGTTTTATTTAAGTTGTGAAGTCAAATATTTTGATTAACAGTTTTTGTATATATTATAAATATGGCATCCAACTCTTGTTTAAACTCTAAATTATTATTTCTATGTTGTACTTAGAACAATGAACTAAAACAATAAAGAGATAAGATTGTGTATTGTTTAATTTAACACAATCCAAAGATATTCGGGGAAGGCTGTAATTCATTTAAATAAGTCTACTTAAAGTTGGATTATAATATAGCTAATACATATTCTCAACTCAACTCTATCTATTAAGAGTGGTAACATAATATAAATGATATTATTATTATCATTTCATTCAAAAATAAATGAAAAATAAAGCCTAAAGCAAAGAGCTTTAAGAAATTTATTTTAAAATAGTATGTAACATGCAAAAGTTGTTGAAATTTGTTGATAAAGATAACTTTATATATAAAATATATAATATAAAACAGTATAAGAGATTTTAATGCAGACAGACATAAGATACAACCCTTTTTGGATAGAAATCAGAAATTTTTGTCTGGCCAACATCTGGATGGTAAATATGGCCATTAACTCGTTCAGGTCTGCTTTTCATGACGTTGGCTCAAATGGGGAAAGCAGGGCAAATAAATAGTCACAGTATGCCACACCCACAAGCGACCAAGCGACCAACTTTAAAGGCAACACGGACTTGGGCTAAGGATATGCCCATGTATAAGGATAACGGGCAACGGTGCATTAAAAATGCGCAACATTTGGATATAACGAATGGCCGCCGCAATGGCCATTGCGGTCGACAACGGCAACAACGCATCCTGTGGGCCTGCGTTCGAGTTGAAGTCCTTGTTGAAGTCAACGCAATACAAAGGTCCTTGTGAGCCTGCAATCGCGTTAAATAGCTGCTATTGCTACGACAACTTTCGCTCACCAAATGAGCGACTAAAACGTGAATGATGTGTTGTGTGTCCCGTGTCCTGTGTCCTGTGTCTTGTATCCTGTTTCCTGTTTCCTGCTTTGCCGTGTCTCCGTCGCATTTTGAAGTTTTGTGCGCATCTAAATAATTGATTAACTGTAAAATTCATGCGACATACATGCATATATACATATACACATACATATATGCAAGTGTATATATATATAAGCAAACATGAGCATACAAAATCGATAAGACTGGAATAATAAGAACCACAATGGCGACAAGCAGCAAAAGTCTTAATATCATTTATTTAAAACCGTACACGAAGGCGGCACCAAAATAATGGGAGAGGAGCCAGGAAGGCGACAGGGGAACGAACAAACTGAAAAATCAATATTATATAAAGAAATGAGCAAATTATGTGACAGCTTACAAAATTGCATGAATTGTCCCTTTAAAGTTAACTAAATAAAATGAAATCGAATTCAAATTGCAAAATTAAACATTGAAAAACAATTTCGATGGAATTAATAACAAAACATGAAATAAGACTCTACACTCATAAGCCAACAATTAAACTATTTGCAACTTAAATAAAAAGAAACAGGCTTTCATTTGATTTCAAATTTACTAAGGTTATTAAGACGTTGAACAATTAAGTTTTTCATACAAAAACACAATTCTCAATTCATTGTTCCAATGGTATTTTATAAGATAAAATAATATTTTATAAAATCTATTAATAAATTCGCACTTGAAGATTTTGTATTTAAATTTTGTTTGATTTATCTGTGAAAAATATGAAGTTTTATTCTTATTAAAATATCGAATATATTGTACAGCTGCTATTAGATATAGTTTCCCGAAAACAAAATTTATATAAACTAAAAAAAATGTATTAAATGTATATACATATTTAATGTTTTGTAATATCAGAATTTTTTTTTTTAATAACTAATTGAAATTTAGGCATTTTTGAATAGTTGAAAAACTGAAATTTCTTTTAAGAAAAATATATACTTTTATCTAATTTTTAAAACACAATTATTTAATGGCTTTGTTCATAAAGATCCTCAAAACAGCTATATCCAGAAGTGTCTCAGAAATCTGTAGATATTTGGCGTGGGGTTGGATTTTAAATCTCTAGTAAATATCGTAGGTGTCACATAAGTTCAAGCGATTTAATTTTTCAAACTTTCAGTGGCAATTTTACATTAAAAAACAGCTCTGCTAACAGTTTCGTTAGCTTTCAGTGGGACTGTCTTCCTAGGGTTGTCAGCAGAAAAAAATTTTGTTAAATATTTGATTTAACTTTTCATAAACAAAATTGATAAAAATTAAATTTTATTAAATTTTTTGTAAAATTTAAATATTAATGAAACTAAATCTTGATTGTTATAACACAAATAAAGAAATTATAAATGTTTAAATTGAACGATACTTATGAGAACCCTATGGGGCTCAGCATGCGTGAGGTTGCTTATTAATGCGTAAGCTAACTAATTCTCTGTGTCATTGATATTCTAAGAATGTAAATTGCCGATTAATTTTCTTTGCAGAACATAATTAGAAACAGAGAAAAATGAGACGCATTCAATATATTCTCATGTTGTGATACAGCGTAAAAACTCACATGTTTTTTTTATTTTATTTGCATTTATTTTTTGAAATTCACATATTTCGATCTCACATAGATCTGCTTACTTAATTAGGCCATAAATATAATAATTTAAAAAAAATGAATACGCAATTAAATGATGAGTTTAACAAAATTAAATTTAGGTAAATGAAAATGCAGTTTAATGGGAAAAATAATTGTGTTTTAACTTTAATACATTGCTTTACCCAAATCTCAAATTAAAACAGTAGAGACCTTCGAATTTGTTTTCGGTTGAAATTGAATTAATTGAAATTAATTAAAGTGTAACTAAAGCAACATTTTCATACCAAAATTAGTTTGTTTGAAAAACATTCCCATTATACCACATTAAATACCTATTGACCATGTAAAAATAAGATTTATTCAGAACATAATCGACCTGTAAACAACCTACAATAATCAACAAGATCAACTGTTATAAATTTTTTTATCATATCTTTAAAAACTAAACAAAGTGAGAGATATAAATAAAAGAAATTCAGCTTGACATTATATTTAAAATAAAATATTTTGTAGTACTTGATACGTGTATAATATTAAAAAAAATAAAATAAAATAAATCAAATCGGTTTTAATTGCTTAAGTTGATTCTAAAGTATAATTGAGAAAAGAAACTTTGCTAAATATGTATATTTTTATACATATTATTAATTATATATACTTGTACTTTCGTTTAAACTTGGAATTGAACTAGAATTTCAATTTGAACTTGAAGCTTTCTACCCAAAAATAAGCTTGCACATACATACATATACTATCGTTGTTTGTCTCGTCTTTTCAGAGTCGTTTATTAGAAGATGCTTCCCTATTATGCAATTCGTGGTCAGCACGTCAGAATGTAAGTTAAACAACACACAGTAAATACAAACAAACAACTAAATTCTATATCATTTACTACTTATACAAAATATAAATAAAAACCAATCATTTTGGTATAATAGCCAACATATTCGATAATATTCAATAAACGCTGAGACTTGGGTTTCCTATTCACATAGTTTATTCGATGTTTTTTAAGCTAAAAACCATATTGAAGTTGGGCTCAATTCTAATTCTATTTCAATTTGATTTTAACTCTCTTAATCTCGATAATATTTCGATATTTAATGCATCAAATTGCAACTCTATATGCATTCTCTGTTTTATCTTCGATACAGGGTGATATTTTTGCGGGTATCAACGACGGCATACTCAGCAGAGCGGAAGCTCTGGCTGCCGTCGATATACAGAAGCATCAAGCCCAGCATGTACATAGCCAAATGCCCTCCCAAATCAAACACGATGTGATGTATCATCATCATACAATGAGTGGCCCCCCGCAACGTCCATTACAGGTAAGTTCAATAGTAAGTAAAACCTTATAATTTTTAAAATCATATTTAAATAGCTTTGCGTGTCTTAATAAATAATAATTATATTGAGAGACCAATTATTTAAATTGTAAAGGGTTATTAAAGGCAAAAAAACCGTCTTGTGCGTGCCCTAATGTTAAGGTGTGTGCCTTGACACATAAATTGCGTGGTTAGAAAACATTTTTATATTTCTTTTTTTTACTTCTGTTAACAGATTTACCATTATTGTTTAATATATGCATACATATTAGGCCGGGTTAATTTGTATGGGTCAAGAAAGTCGTGTGTTACATCCACCAAAATCGAGTTCTACGATGAATTCTAAGAAAGTTTTACTATGAAATTATGTGCCTAAAATCAATTCCTAGCCCCCGCTGAGAAGCAATAAGATAAAAATTGTGAAAAAATATGTATAGATCATCATCAATTATGAAAGGATGGGCCGATTTGGCTCAAAATTTGTTCAGTTGTTCGTAGTTGTCAGGAGCAACTTTCTAATAAAGAAAATTTTAGAAAAACTTTCCGGAAATCTCGCTAGCGCCTTAACAGATGTACTCACTGTTAACGTGTACAGCACTGTTACAGCAAACAATTTTTAACTTATTTCGTCAAATTAAAATAAAAATGTTTGCTTAATTAAAAAAAAAAAAATTTTTAAAAATTTATTGTATAAAGATGAATCCTTGAGACCAACATGATTGAAAAATGTTTTGTTTTTCTTTTAAATAAATATATTTAAATATGTTACCTTTGAACAGGTCAATCTGAAATCTTTATGCATCACAGCGGGGCTAGGAATTGATTTTCGATATATAGTTTCATGGTAAAATTATCTTAGAGTTAATCGTAGATGACAATTCCGGAAAAAAAATTAACCCGCCCTAATACATACATTAAGTATTGTACGCTAAGTTCTATAAAGTGCTCAATACAGAGCCAAAAAATTAATGTATTTCGTTTGAGAGAAAAAAAAAACAAACAAATAATATAAAGAATTAAATTGAAAACTGAAAATTTGCTCTCTTAAGTATATATAGCATAGCAATTGGCAAATTACTTGTCATAAAGAGGATTGTTCAGTATTAACCGGAAGTTTTGTCAAATGGTTGATTGAGCTTGCTATGTAATTGGGTCCTTTGTGGGTTTTGTGTGTGTTTTATGTGTGTGCCTGTGTGTGGCGGATATGGGATATTATCCGTTTAGCTAACGGTACTGTATGCAGCATTTTATGATAGTCATTTTGATTACAACAACAACAACAAAACAGTTGCAACAATCCGAACGACTACGGCGACAACTTCAATTTCCGCTTTTGGTGGTCACATGCGTGTTCCTGCCACAGGACTTTTATGTATCTGTCTGTCTCTGTCTGTGTGTGTGTGTGTGTGTTTGTGTGTGTATGTGGTTAATTTGAAATGTTTCTTTAATAAAATTAAAATTGTGACGTGTAAGCCTGCTGGGAACGGGCCACGTGACGGTCGCTTGCCAGGTAAGCACATCATGATTCGTGTCGTTAATTGTATTGTACCGCGCGCTACTTCAGCTCGGGGTGGGTCGCCGGCCCCGTAGCTTGTGGGCGGTATACACAGGACAGCACACAGGACAGTAGAGTCCTGAATTTTGCGTGGGGTTAGGCCACTTGCCGCGTAGTGTCATGTGGGTGCAAGGTGGCACCCGGTACCTTACAATACTCAATACGGCTTGCCGAGTTGTCGCGGTGGTTGGTTCAATATTGAAAGTTGATTGTAATCAAATTACACAAGCAACCTGTTTCTACTTATGTACTATATCTCCCGGCTAGTTGTTGGGTAGTTCTTCTGATTGCTCTTGTTGTTGTTGTTGTTGTTGTAGTGCCACTTGTTTTTGGCACAATCGAGCATGACGAAAGTGCGCCTTGTCCACACGGGTGGTTGTTGTGGTTCCCCTTCCTTTTCTACGCTACCCCAACCCTTAACCAATAGACAACATACCCATACCCTATAACCATACTTTATTCCAATTCTTTGGCGTGTGTCAGCTTTAATTTTCAGCAAACACTTGCCGGCACACTTGAGTTCTGACTATGCACTCACTCGTATATATTGTACAAGTATTTTTACCCTATTCGGTTCAAGTTACGATGCTGGTCTCAGGTGCAACAACCATCTATACTTGGCGCTACAATCATCTATCCAGAAACTTGAGCATCCCAATGCAAAGGCAATAAAAACTTCCAATTCTGTTATCAAATTTGTTGGCTATCCAAGAAAGTTTGTCACATTTAAGCAATTGATTAATGTACCTAGTTAATTTGAAAGTATATTTTTTTAATCTATTAATGCGAAAATTTTCTTGGACTTAGCTTAAGCAACCACAATCGCATAGCATAAAAAATATATATTTGTATAAGTAATTACATAATGGAAAAACTATTTTCACTGTTATTAAAAGCGTATTCCAACTTAAGGCAACTTTTCAAATGTCAAAGGATCTTATTCGGTAATAAAAATAATAAAAACAAGACAGACACAGCTATAACTTCGTTATGCCGAAGCAAAATATACCCTGACAATGGTCATCTTTTTTTTTATTTATTTTTTTTTTATGATCAAGAAGCAGCCTTTGTAATATACTATAACATGACATTTTTTAATTATTGTAACATATTCGAACAACCACGTTTCATCGGAAGCTTAAACAATGATCTTCTAAATAATTAGCTAGATGATCGTCCGATTTTTAATAAATTCTGTCAAATTATACAGTGCAAGTTGTTGCAAAAATAAAACCAAATGAAGCGGTTTCACCTTATTTCGGGCTTTCTAAATCGAAGTGCATCATTAGTTTTTCGCGCTATTACGATTCAAGATTTCGATGATACGGTAATTATTTCACATGCAAATTGACATCTTCAAAAACCAAAAAAAAAAACATTCATAGAAATATCCTTATTTTTCTGAATGCAAATTGAATTTTTGGAGACTTTTATGAGAATTCGTTCGATTTTATTGAAACTTGGTCATTTTCCGCAAATTTTAAAACTACCTTGAACTGAGCAGTTTGGTTTTTATAGCTCAAAAAATAACAAAACAGTTGTTCATATAAAAACTAATATTTCACCTGCTTGCAAATCTGTTCTTTCCTATGGGAAGTTGGTCGGATAAACTGCTTCATAATATTATGTCTGACTGCTAAAATTGGTTTAGATATCTTAAAAATAAAAAAATTTTCATTAAAGAACTCAATTTTCCCCCAAGAGCCTATAGAAATGACTGTAAGATTATGATTTTTCCAATATTTAAATACCTACAGGACCTCAATTTTAGGGTTTGCTGATAAGATTTGAACTTTGGAGTATTTTGAACAACTTTGTCAAAATAAGTTTAACGAAAGAATCAAATTCTTATAAATAGATGAAAAATATGCTATCTGTAAAAAAATTACAATTTCATCGAAATCTAAAAGAAAAATGTTGTATGAAAAACCCATAATGAAATTTAGAATTGGTAAGCTTAGTTAAGATATCACAAAAAACAACACAGTTTTCAAACGTTTGTTCCTATGGCATCAATATGATATAGTGGTTACTTTTAATTTAACTTGATCAGATTGCGCAAATCATAATAATGCATTGAACTGGCTAGTTTTTTTTTTTTGATATCTTGAAAAACAAAAAAATATTTTATGCAATTAATTTTTTAAGATATAGTGGTTCGATCCGCCTGTGGATCTGTCATATTTACTGACTGCAACATAAAGCAGCACCTTCGTCATATTCAAGATGTAATAACATACTTTATGGGTTCAGAGACGTTTCGTTTTATGCGTTACATATTTCGCGAAAAACATATAATACACTTCTGCTAGAGCATAAAAATTAACACTAATACTTATTGTAACTTATTGAACTCCTAACTCTACCTGGATACCCTCGATTTTTCTCTAGACCGGATCTGGTATTTACCCAATCCTTTGATTCTAGTTTGATTAATGTTTAATTGCTGAATAAGTTGAAGTCTTTAAAAATGCTTAGTAATTATAAAAAAAATCTTCAATTTACTTTTCCAATCCATAACTTTGGCAACAACCTAAGATCCTAAACCATATAATATTCAATATTCTTTCGGTATGCCAATTACTGACCAACTTTCAACATATCCTTGGTTAGTTCCCTAAGAAAAACCATGTTAACAAATTATAACTATCGCCTGATGGGAGCATAGACATATGTGCTCAGTGCAGTTTATAATAACATTTGACTAGTCAATAGGTATTTATTTATTTTAGTCCCACCAGACGTGGTATCTCACGTCAAATATTTAAGCTTGCGGTTGGGAAACTTTGACAATTTGTGAAAATTTTGTGGCCAGTGAGAATGACCTAGTCGATTACAGCTGTCATCATCGGTGGTTGGGCGACGGCCTTTCACCTTTTGGAAGCACTAAAGTCAATCAATTTGCCTCGTTATTCAATGTGAACGCATCCTCGAAATACATTTGCAGTGTATCCTGTGCAATGGGATCCAAACCATGCAATACCCTCTTATGACAGCAACATATATCAACGTACTTCAATCGACGTCTCTCAAAGTTAGCCAAATAAAGTCGCCATTGTTGCTCAAAGTGCGCAAATGAGAACTCCTCATCGCTGCCCAAATCCATATCACCCAGTTGTGTTCCTCTTTTCAAATTGGGCCTTAAGTTGGACTTAGAGCCAACTTGATTAGCCGACATGCCTAAACAAAAGTTGGAATTTGTTTTAGGTTAACCAAAAGTTATTTAAACATTCTATAAATAAGCTTAGATTTACATTAATAAAACATTTTTAATAATGTTGCTATGTTCTAGCTTATTTTGAGATTGTTGAAATAGACAACAAATATTACTTTCTTAGTCAATAATGGTAGACTTGAAGTTAACTTTGCTTAATGACATTGCACATATTAATTTTTCAAGTTTTCGTCTTAAGAACCTTTAAAATCTTTCACTTAAGCTAAGTTATCGAAATCTTTTAAAGGCCTATGATATTTATTTAGGCTGTTAGGTATGGGAAGAATTTGAGTGTGGACTAAACGTGGGTTTCATAGTTTATAATGTTGTTAGCGCTAAAAATTTAAATGCCAAATATCTCAGAAACAATCATTAGATCTCCATTGCCACATAAGCTTCTAGTATTCGACATAAATAATCTCTCTTAAGACCACAAAAAAGAAGAGCTATTAAAAAAGAAAAAGGAAGAGGATTAGAGGAGTATCAACTGCGTATTTTGCCTTTGGGCGACGCTGAATCTGAAAATTATCTATAACAAGTTCTAGAAGTTATAATTTATACCGTAGCACGACATTGAAATGTTATATGAAGTGCATTGATCTTTTGAATGTGCACTTGTCATAATAATGCTGCTGGATAAATTAACAGAATATTTAATTTTTTGTTTACTCAAGTTTTCCTAAAAAACACATCCACTCCATTGAAATCCTATCGCGTTTGCGTGATATCGATGACAAAAGGCGTTTGTGTGGAAATCGGCAATTACCATTAGTTCTATATATATTTCAAATAGTTTCAGTAAACTTATTAGTATTATAATTTATGTATCTATTCACATAAAATTGACTCACGAGCAGGCCAAACGGTAGAAGCCAGAAATCTGCAATTTTTACTGTAGCTTCCTATTACATATATCGTAGGTTGGCATTCTGAAAAAATTTTGGTCAAAAATATATTGTAAAATTGGTGGAAAATGCATTTAAAAATTTTATGAAAAACAATAATAATGACATTGTAGAATAGGATTACTTTGTTTTTATTTATTTATTTTATTTTTATTTTTTTTGGGTTTTGAGCGGAAGCGTAGCAACGCACGCCTGGAGGGCGTATAATATAATAAATTAGGTATGTTTCCAAGAGAAACTTATTTTTTTTATGTTTGAATTTCATTGTTATCATTCGAAATTTCATATCAAATCTCTATATAAACTTAACTTCATTTTATTTTTGTTTTTTTTTATTTGATGTAATAACGCCATATATAAACATTAATATTACTAATCCATTTCATATACAAAACATCAACAATTATGTAATACTGTAAATTTCTTCTTGGTAAGGGTTATAATATGGACAGCTATCCTGGACAACATGATGAGCACTTCCCAAACTCAAACCCAAACCCGATATTTATTTTTGAAGATTGTAAAATTTTCACTTGATTTGATGGCTGACTGTCTATCAATTCTGGTAACATGTGTCATAAGCGTTATGCGAGAAATTTCCCCCCAAAGGAACAGCAGGAGCATTAGAAAAACTCATTAAATTAAAGTAATTTACGATCCATTGCCATTCCCCTACCCCACATACCTCCAACACACACACACACACACACCTCTCTACCCTTTCCCCTGTAACCCTTTTGTGGCTAACAGGCAATGTACAAGTTTTTGCGAGCATATGAAAAGCCAATTATGAGAAAACATAAAGGGTAAATATAAGAGCAAATATAATGCTAATTAAAATAATCATATCCATCATAAAACTGAATGAATGCTTTCAGTGGTGAGGGGTGAGCATATTGTAGAGGGTGGAGAAACATTTGTAACAATTACAAAATAGAAATAAACAACAAATATTATTAATTTTTTCAAGAGGCGTGTTTTAATGAGGTAGCTAAAAGTAGTGAAATGGGAGGACGGGACGAAACGGGATGGAAGCAAATTCAAATCAGCAAGGCTAAGGGGCTTGGCTTGGAGGGGGGGAGAGTGGTTGGCCACTTTGCAGGCATTTATCACAGATTTTGCACCAGCAGCAACAAAAACAACGTCCAAGTTTTTTGGCCTTCGGGTGTAACTGGTATCGGGTGGGTTTTCCCGAATGGGTTTACATTGCTTGCTGGTACATCCCCCTGCTCGGCTGTCCTTGCTAACCGAAAAAGTACACTTAATTCAATTTAAATTACACTTTCATATTTCCGGGACTTGCCGCCCTTCGTCCGGCCACAGCCCGCCCCGGTTCTCCCTTTATGCCTGCTTTGCCGTATCCATTAGTATTCGCAACATATGGCTCAATTTCCCTCAAATCATTTTCCACATACACGCACGTTCATGACCCCCCTCCTCATTCCCCTGCGGCGGGGTGAAGTTACCCGCCCCGCACCGCACCTGACATAAACTTGTGCCATTGCAACCACAAGTGGTTTATCGTATTGAAATTCATTTAGTACACCTGTTTGATTTTTACTGTCGTGACCAAAAACCGAAAACCAAACAGAACTCAAACTGAAACTCAACGCAATAGAACTCAACAGAACTGGCATATTATTTAGTAAATATCGTTAACTTTCCATTGCCACTCCACACGCAATCAAATTCTACTTAGTCAACCGCCAAAGTTACAATATTATTGTCCTTTTCCCTTTTCAAATATTTGAGCATAGAGTGGTAGACATTTATCGTATTCGACATAAGCCTTGATCTGATATTATAGAAAAACGCATTCGTACATATGTTTTGTTTATTTATCTTCAATGCTCATTACAAATGGAACTAATTGTAACTTTACGAATTTTGATAGTTTCTTATAAAGGGTTTTTCAATAGGAGCGCTTCAACTTTTTTTTTGAATAAAACACAAACAGTTTGACTTTTCAACTAACTTTTTTTTTATTATCGAATTTGAACATATACATTTAATTATGAAACTCGATTTCTTTCGCATGACCACCGCGTGCACGTTTTACGAAGTCCAATCGTTGAACCCAATTTTCAACCACTTTTTCGCATAAATCGGTCGAAATTCCAGCAATTTCGCGTTCAATATTGGCTTATATCAGGCTTAATAGCAGGTTTCTCACATAATCCATAGGTTCGACTTATAGTCCACTCTCGAAATATTCTCCATCTTAAACTAATGTATTATAAATCGATTAAACAATTCAGATTGTTTCGATTATTATGGTATTTATCATCAATAGATTGACATGATTAAATATGTAACCATATTTAATACTATTAAGTCATAACAAAATAATGGGCATATACCAAAAAAAAAACTTATGACAATTTTAGGATTAATAATGCATTAACTTTGCTCAGTTGACGCTTTTCGTTTTGTCTAATACCCTACATACATACATTTTTATAAATAGGGTTGCTATAGGCACACAAATTTATTTATGAACCTTTTTTATACCGTACAACTTGTCGCACTCAAAGATTATAAGTGTTAGAGTGAGCAATATGTTTGCTGAAGAATCTACATATAAGTAAAAAAAAATAAAGCTAAAATTAATATAGGTTTTAATCAATTGATAACAGTTTTTCGGTTGTTCTTAATTGCCAGAAGAAGGATTCTAGAAAATGTTTGAAAAACTTTCCGGAAAGTCTCTAGCGTCTAATCAATGTTACAACAATCACAGTAGGCAGTATTTTTTGAAATTAAATACTAAAATTACTGTAGACAGTATTTTTTTAGGCTATATTATTTGAACGCAGCGTACGTAGTGCTACTAGAAATAATTGATATGTCAGGTCAACTAGAATAAGATTAGTTAGATTTTTGTTTTTATTTTTTATTTAGAGGGAGTGCGTAACAGCGCACGCCGCTACACTAATTCAATATACAATATTTAATAGTAAGCAAGCAGTTGTTAGCCTTTTGATATTCTGATATACTTTTATTACTTTGGTTATTTGTATAGGGTATCTCCTCATATTCATAAGTTATTTATAAATAGATAGATATATCTATTTTTTCTTTCATTCCTGGTGAAAGTTTAGCAGGTTGTGTGTATTTCTGTTGTTAGTTTTTCTGTGTAGAAAGCTTTGTGTCATCCAGTGACAATTTACGTTTCGCTACCATCCGCCTCCGCATCCACTTCCCTAGTCCCATGTCCCAAGTCCTAAAACCAATGTCCACGTCAGCTTCGTTCCGTTCTCAGTTCAGTTGAGTTCAGTTCAGTGGATTCTCTTCGTATCCATATCGTTTGGTTTGGTTTCATTTGATTCAGTTCCGTTGATTCATTTATTTATTTAGTTTTCTTTTCTTCATCAATTATTTAGCTGTGTCTGTGTGTGCCGTACGTTGTCTTTTTATTGCCAAGACAATCAAAGGACGAAGACGATGACGATGAGACTCTGACCGAGTGTGGGAGTTGATATGAAGGTTTATTATATCGACGGTCCTGTCAATACAACTTCTTACTTTGCTTTAACATGGTCATCACTCATATGCCAAACATTTGAAAATAGATTCACAATTACATGACAAAATCGAACGCGACACGAGCGACTTCAAATTGCAATTTTGCCAACGTTACGTTCATTTATTTTTAAAATGCATGCAAAGTGCATTTAATCGTAATTTGATTTCAGATCCAAACAAAGTCGATTTAAGCTCATAAAAGTTTAAGTGCCCATTTAAGTCCTGATTGTCCTGATTGGAGCTTACAATGGTCTAACAATACTTTGTAAGTACTTATCTAAGAATCAAAGCAATTCACTTTTCAATTGTATTTCATCGGTAGATAAAAAAAAAAAAAAGAAAACTATAGAGAGCACTCACTTAAGTGCTATAGTTAAAGGTAAGTAGAGCAATTGAAATTGTAAAGGAACTGGAAATTATAAAAACGTTACCTAGACTAGACAAATTATATACTTGTCGAAAGCAATCGAACGTAGAAATATGCTTGAATATAGTAGATAAAATTGATATTCAAATTCCACAACGTGAATAAACTCTCTGGTTGCTACATGGTTAATAATACTATAGAGTCTAATGTCCACAACAACCTTATAAAGCTATATTCTTACAATTCTAAGACTATATAACATAACATAGGCCATACCCCAACTAAGAATTATTTGAATTCGATATAAGAAACGGAGTTGATTTCCAAATTCAGAAGCATTTACCAATGTCTTTGAAGCCCTTAACTAAACTAGATTTATGTTAAATCCATTTTCAATAGAGTACCTGACCAACCATCTAGTCAAGCTTAGAACTCAGAGTTTATTCCCAACAACTGTTATCAGGGACGGGGGCTAAACAAAATGGCAGACGTACCCTTTTTGTGATGACAGTCAACAGGATAACCTGCTTAAAATGCACATCAACGCATCACTTGACCCACAGCACACTGGATGGGGGAAACCCTCCTCCTTTTTTGGATAGAAAGCCTGAAAATGGCCGGAAAAACCGAGCATATGTAAAATTTAATGCACTAACCTAAGAAGAGGGGGAAAACGGGCAATGCTGATGAGAATGAGGATGAGGATGAGTTCTAAAACTGGCAACAACTTTGCAATTATCAGTTACAAGTGCTCAACCAAAAGGCGGGTAACAAACACCATTAGCCATGCCCAATGTATATACAACTTACACATTGGGGGATTGAGGGTTGCATTGTTTTTTATTTTGTTGTTTTTTTTTGCTAGCAAATATGTTTTCAACATTTTCAATAAGGTTGTTATTTACTTTCACCGAAGTGAGCATCAAATTGATCGTATTAATGGCCATAACTAGTTTATCCCGCCCATCTTATCAATTCCCGGGGATTATACGCAGATTTCCATTACCAGGGGTTGCATGAATCCCTCTCGCTCTCGCTCTCTCTCTATCTCTTTCTTTATCTGCTCTCTATATACATATGTACTTTACAGACAAACGAAGCATTAATGCAATTTCAATGGTCAATGCTGAAACACTCTTTTTCGATTTGCTATTATTGTTGTTGTTGTTGTTGCTGTTTGATCCGCTTGTTTTTTATGCACATGCCCGGTATACAATTTGTTTTAGCTTCGACAAAGGGCTGAGAGACCATAGCATAGACTGGCGCCCGAGCAGGGACCGAACTGAACCGGGGCTGCTAGTCAAACTCCCACAGGAATTCCCAGGCAATATAACTGAAAGCAAAAATGAAGATAACAGTCAGCGCGGCAAGTGCAAATCCACCCGTCCATTTAACAACTTGTCCCCCAACCCCAGCATCAGCCACCTGACAAGCCCATCCACATCCAAATTCCCAACATCATGCACTCCGCGTACCTTTTGCTAACCAACTAACTGCCTTTTTGCTTGGCGCGTCTGTGGGCGTTTGAATGGCATGGAAGTGGCTGGGAGGGGGGTATAGACCGCCTGTTACGCCTCTGTTTGATGCTTGTAAAGACCACTTTACCCGCTATAATAAAAATAAATCATAATATTTTGCACCCCTCGTCGCGTGCCACAGGAAGGGAGAGAAAACGAGAGATCGACACGCTGAAACTGTGGCAGACAGAATTGTGTACAGTGGAACAAAGTTGTGTAAAAATATCTAAAATTGTATTTACATTTTTTAATTAAAAATATAATTTTTTTAACTATTAAAAGTTTTGCGTATTTTAAATATTAAACATCATTTTTATTTCTTCATAAAAAACTGGAAAATATATTTAATGCGAATGCTGAGGGCTTCTCAATTATTTCAACGTAAATTACGAAATCACATTCCTGAGTTCTATTCATAATTCGCGCACTATTGTATTAGATCTTTTGTTTTCAATTTGATATTTATGCATTTGTATCTTGGGTTTTATTTAACACAGAGTTATATCTCTACAATTTAACATTCAATATACTGGTCAGGTGTGCAACTTTAATTTGATTGCCGTTTTCATAGAGTTCACACCACTGTCACAGCACACATGCGAGTATACAATTGCGCACACTCCGGCGTTTACCTTATTTGCCGGTACTCAGCGCTTGGTACTCGTTACAAGGGTATTCGGTATTCGGAACACGGTACTCGGCGTACGTTGCTGTCGTCATCCATGTTGCGAGGTTGTAACCCCGGATAATGTACTTAATGCATCTACATATTAATGTCGCCCAGAAAACCTGTGCAGCCCTGTCGACCTGTCGTTCTGTCGTCCTTGCTGCCCGTGTCCCTTTGCAGTCGAAAATCCTTACCGGATAGTACATGAATAGTATTTTCTATTACTGGGCCGTGTTGTAGTCCCTTGTGTCCTCGCCGTCCTTGCGGCTCGTTGTGCCTTTTGCATTTTTTTTGTTTTTTTTTTTTGTTTTTATTGCACAGACGACTTGGTAGCGGCGCAGGGGTCGCCTTCGACTTCCTAAGCTCAGCTCGCAGCCGTGTGATTGCCGCTACCGATGCCGTTGACGGTACTCCCCCTGCTGTATGGTACGGCTCTACGAATACTACGATTACACTTGTTCCATCACCGTTGCCGTGCGTGCTATCAGCTATACGTGGTGAAGGGAACTGGGTGGGTGGGTGGATTGTGTGAGGCCCGGTTATATTGATATGTCTCCCAGTAGAGCAGGAAAAACAGCCGGTAGCACAGTTAAGCGGGGACCGCAATGTGTAAAAAATTACGAGCTACATTGAAAATAAAAAAAAAATAAAAAAAAAAAACAAAAACAAAAACATACGAAACGCCTGTAGTAGCATGGAGTGGGAGCTGATGTGTTGGGTGGTGCTGGTCTTGGTGGTGCCGGTGGGGTTTCTGCAGTCGCCTGAGTGGCACGCATGATGAGCCAACAACAATATGTTAACCCTGATATATGTTTGTATGGGTGTCTCGTCCTAGTTCTTGCCCTCGCACTCCACTTGCAGCCTGAACTACTTACTCTATGAATGCACTGAAATATTGTTGTTGTATATGCTACTTTAAGAGTCACTGGGCAGTTCGGCAATACACTGGAAGAATCATCAGCATCTCTGGAAAATAACATTTTATTCAATTTCAGCTAGAATGAACATGAAAAGCTTTCAAGTTTGAAATTGATCTTGATTGGAATATTGCCTTCATTTGGTGTGATCTTTGATTTACATTTACAACATAATTTTAAAAACTTAAGCCTATCTTCAATCAATTAAGCAGAGACCGTAAATGTTAACTGTACCATTTCTTTAATCTAAAATCGTGTACTTGAAGCAACTTTATGGAAAGGAGGACTATACCAATGTGATCCTTACAGGATAATTTTACAGGACTTTGTTCAATGATAATGATTAAATAAAACGGTTTCACCCTTTTTGGGGTCTTCTAAATCGAACTGCATTATTAGTTTTTTTTCACGATAAAAACATTTTTTTTAAGTTCTCAATTATACCTATGTTCAAATTTTTACAGGTAGCTCATTTTCGTGGATCTATAAATCGTTTGGTGTTGGGTTTTTCGGAAAACCTACTTTGGCAAAGTTGTTCTAAATACTCCAAATATCTACTCGTATAAACACGTCAAACCCTAAAATTGAGGTCCTATAGGTGTTTTGGGCTAAAATAATAGAAAAACAGAAATTTTACTGCTATTTTTATGGGCTCTTGCGAGAAAAATGACTTGTTTCATAAAAACCGTTTTTGTTTTTCAAGATATCTAAACCAATTTAGGCAGTCCATATTTTAGCAGACATTATTATGATCCATTTAATCCAACCAAGTTTTGTCAAAATCCGACTCCTATATCTTATAGCTCCCATAGGATATATCCGATTTACAATCATGTTAAAAATTTGATTTTATATAAAAACTTGTTGGTTTTTCAAGATATCAAAACCAAACTCCCTAGTTTAATGTCGTACTATAATTTATACAATCTGACCTAGTTTCGTTCAAATTGGAGGAATTCTCTGAAAAATTTTAAAAGTAAAAGCGGTGAAGTTTTTTCTTGAGTTTAAAAATGGGTTATTTTATGTAGACTTTTATTGTTTTTCAAGATGCAACAAAAAGAAGCATCTATGCAAACTTTTATCAATATATCTTAAAAATTGGGAGACAAGGAAGATTTTCAATAAATTTTTTTTGCCATGGGTTATTTCTCTGGGTTTCTTTTGTAAGGTTATGTAACAATATTTGGAGAAAAAAAACACACAAAAACCATAAAATAAAAATCATTTTTATTTTGAGCGAAAAAAAAAAAAAATAATTAATTTTTGTGACTGAAAAAAATAATAAAAGCATAAATAATCATAAATAATGATTATTTGTGAGTTTTATTTCTTTCGCTAAAGTCAATGATAGAGCTCGATTTTTTGTAAATAGCTCAAAATTAATCATGACCAAAAATTCTAAAAAAAATCCTTATATAATTATAACTATGTAGTTTTGTATAGTATAACGCTTTCTGCTTAACATTTAATACCTTTTGGAATATGACAAAGTCGAATAAACTGTTGTAAACTGTTTCTTACACTTAATATAAATTCAAATTCATCGCCAGATTATTAAAATTAGTCATAAATTAATCTCAATTTATAGATTGAGTTTGTAGTCATTGCTAATATTTTCTGAATATAATTTTTGCACAGTGTACAAATGTCCTGGGAATTCCCCTGGCAAACTTTTGTGATGGCCAAAGGCATCGGCGTTGGCGGCTGCTGCGACGCGACAGCAAAAAGGTAAAAAGTAAAAGTAAGTAAGGACACGTACCAGGACACGTTCTGTGTTGTACAATGTTATAAAAATAAAATAAAATCTATTACGTGGCAAACCACCCCACATTTATGTGGCAATTTGTTGTTTCTTGATTGTGTGTGCTGCAGCTTCGCCGTCGCCTTCGCCGTCGCAGTCGCCGTCGCAGTCGCAGTCAACGTCGTCGTCGCCGACGTCAACATTACAAAAGTAAAGTGTATCATTTTCCCATTTGGCGGCAAATGCGACCCCTTTTTAAAGGGCCAGGACAAGCCGGCACTTCTCGCACTTTGTCTCAATTCCCAACTGTCTTGCCTCCCGCGCCCCTGCAATTTATGAAGATTTGTGTGGCCGATGCGGCCGGGTAGAGTATGGAATATGGAGTATGTTATATGATGGTATATCAAGGATACTATATAGGGTTGCTTGGCCCGCCCAATAGGTTAGACGCCCTAGTGCACTTGTTTTGATTTGTTTGGAATAATAACAGATGCTTACCGTTCATATTATTCATTGTTCAAATTATTAACGCTTGACAATAAAAATTGTATTTGAACAGCTCTTGAAACCAAAAGCAAAAACCAAAAACCAAATCAGAAACTCCAGAGTCGAAGCTTTGTATACACTTTAATAAATGTAAGCTCAATTGTCAAGAGATTTTTCTATTTAGATTAAACTAGACTTAATGATAAAAAAAGTAAATAAATTTGCAATAGCTGAAAATAAAAACAAAAAAGTTGCTAACGACATTTTAAAGATGCCATAAAATATAGTGATTTGATCAGATTCTTACATAAAAATAATTTTATACTGCCTGCAGC
Organism: Hirtodrosophila alboralis; assembly: GCA_035043045.1. Taxonomy (NCBI): domain Eukaryota; kingdom Metazoa; phylum Arthropoda; class Insecta; order Diptera; family Drosophilidae; genus Hirtodrosophila; species Hirtodrosophila alboralis. Next base: position 201,728 of record JAWNNH010000763.1, on the reverse strand, counting down.
TAAAGGAACCTTTAATGTCAAGTTTTAGGGATCAAACTTTAAAATTGACGGAGACTTATAGCCTTTTTACACTAAGGCAGCATTTTTGACAAATGCTGAAAAATTCTGTGTAAATGAGACTTTTTTTGTGTTGTATTGTTTTTTTTTTTTTTTGTTGTAGACCATGTAAAAAGGCTGCATTTAAAAATGAAATCAACATTTTGAGCAAAGTCGCATTCACGATTTTATCGATAACACTAGTTTACAAATTATTTTTTGATCGAGGGAGCTGGGCTCTCATATACTTTTTATGATGTATTTTTGGTCGCTGATTTCAAAAATGCAAACCATTTATTTTTTCAAAGAATGGTTTTCGAGAAAACCGTGAATAGCTAGTTTTTTGGCAGTCTTTCGACTTATTTGTTCATATCTACATGAGATCTTATTTGATCTTAAATAATGTTACACAATTCAATAGATAATTGTATCCCCTTTCTAACAGTATGCCGTTTATGTGGATCGAATAAAAATTAAAGCCATTATAAGCCCTCGAAGTTGAAAAATGTGAACTTTTTTTGCATTTTTGAGATATTGCTAAATTTCAATTGGTCTTTTAAAAATTTAAAAAATTCGTTTAAATATTTTTTAAGATTTATTATGTTAGATATTTCTTTTACGAATATTTTAAGTATACATTTGTCCAAATCGGTCAGTAAATGTGATAGTTATTCAGCAATTAGTAAAAACACCCAAGAAAAAATTTACCCTGTTCATCACTTTTCTAGTCAGATTTGTCGAAAATTTACAATTTAAGAGAGAAAACAGTGATGCGTTAGTATATTAAAAAAAAAAAAAGTTGCGTATTGTCTACGGAAAAATTAAAGTGAAAATATTCGATAATGATACACCAATCTTCAGGATCATTATTCTCTCTAAATAAAGCAAAAAATCCATTCAAATCACCGCAATAGCTAAAGTTTCTAGTCAGTTGAAACTTCTCATCTCCAAATATGACTGGAAAAGAGATGAACAAGGTGAATTTTTTCTTGGGTGTTTTTACTAATTGCTGAATAACTATCACATTTACCGACCGATTTGGACAAATGTATACTCAAAATAATTGTAAAAGAATTATCTAACATAATAAATCTTAAAAAGTATTTTAACGAATTTTTTAAATTTTTGAAAGACCAATTGAAATTCAGCAATTTTTCAAAAATGCAAAAAAAATTCACATTTTTCAACTTTGAGGATTTATAGTGGCTTCAATTCGCATTCAATCCGCACAAGCGGCATATCGTTAGAAAGGTGATACAATTATCTATTGAATTGTGTAACATTATTTAAGATCAAATAAGATATCATGTAGCTATGAACAAATAAGTCGAAAGACTGCCAAAAAACTAGCTATTCACGGTTTTCTCGAAAACCATTCTTTGAAAAAATAAATGGTTTGCATTTTTGCAATCAGCGACCAAAAATACATCAAAAAAAGTACATGAGAGCCCAGCTCCTTTTTTGCTGTAAACTAGTGTAATTGCAAATTTTAACTCGATAGTACCATTTTTTTAAATCTGGTAATCTTGAAATTTTGTTGTTAAATTTTGAATAACACGCAGCTCGGGGAGTGCGAACAAGTACGGCTTGAAATTCTTCTATCATATTTGCAATAAAATTGCGTTTTAAGTTTTAACAAAGTTCATTATTATTAGCATTTGATTATCCATTTTAGTTTACATTGCTGAAATGCCAAATTCACTCAGCTGTGTATGCATATGTATAGGTACACCCATATGTCAAATCAAAATAAAAAACAGCTGATCAAATGCTGAAATGTGTAGTGTAAACAGACATGTAAAAAGACTATTAAATCGACTTCTCTATTAATACATTCCATGCGTTACACATTTCATGACAAAACTATAATACCCTCTTTGCAAGGTAGAAGCCGTACTCAAACCCAACTTCAAACCTGGAAACATGGAACCGCCCCGTTGGCTTGTGGGCGCAAGCCGGCAAATTGCAATTTGTGCAAATATTTATGTACATTGAAAATTACTCATTTGTGTAACACCAATTAATTTCAACAAACAGCCAGCAACAACAACAATAACGACAACAACAATAATAAGAACAACAATGAACGAGCATCCATTTATAAGGTCCTGACTGTAGTAGCCTCGTCATTGTTTTTGGTTACTGTTGTCCTTTGCTTCCTCTGGTTAAACAAATGGAAAATGAGGTCTTTTGTTTCCTAAAATAAACGATGTTTGTTTGCGCTCTTTGGGCTCCCCAAAGTTTGCCAAGTCTCTTGTACAGGTGCTCATATGGGTTTTGGCAGGGGCAAAGCTACCTCTACTCTACACTCTACACTCTTCTCTTCTCTTCTCATCATCTTCCCAAGCTGATTATTAGCCCAAATGCATTTGATTTTCAGTTCAGTTGAGTTGAGTTTAGTTTTGGGTTTGCTTTCGTCTCTATATCGTTTTTGCTGTTTGCCAAATTGCGGTTCACAAATTGCCACTTCAACTTTTTGTTTACATTGCAATTTTTCAACAGCACCCTCCACCCCACCCCTTTCAGTACAAACTCATACTCGAATACGTCACTAACAAATTGCAACTAATTAGACAAACTAAGGGCTGACCAAAAACCCTCCCCCAAAAAAAACAAGTTGATTAAAGTATACCTAACTTTGCGTGCAGCTTTTAAAGTTTCAACCAAGCAAGTGAATCTATCAATATTATCGATAAATTAAATAAATATATATTTTGTATATCATCAACTGAGAAGGACTTAGAAGAGCGTTGTGAGAATTTCAAGTAGATGACAAAATTACTTTAAGATGTTTTTAGTTGTCAAATAAGTGAAAAAAAAAAACAAAGAAAGAAAATATATATACATACCTATATACCCTTGAATTGGGGATCTTAAGAAGTTCAATATTCGACTGATCGTTCCTATAGGAACAATATGATATAGAGGTTCGATTTTGTTGAAACTAGTTCAGATTGTCCACATTATATGGCACATTATGGCATGCTTGATTTTGATATCTTGAAAAACAAAAAAGTTTTGCATAGAAGAACTCATTTTTCACCAGATTGTTCCAATGACAGCTATATTGTTTGGTGGTAGTGTTTAAACTTGGTCAGATTGTACAAATTATAATACTACTTGGAACTGCTAAGATTGGGTTCGATACCTTGAAAAACAAAAGTTTTTCATTCAAGCACATTTTTCGCGTTGTTCCTATATGAGCTATTATATATAGTGTTTCAATATTAAAGAAACTTGGTTGGTTAAAAAATAACTCTACATCGATCTGCTTGGTATAGCTTGGATATTTAAAAAAAAATGTATTGGGACAGATCGTTTCGATGGCAGCTATATGACACAGTCATCCGATCGGACTGATTTTTGCATACAGACTACATACTGCAACAAAATGCATCTGTGTTAAAATTCATCAAGATAACTCAATGATAAAGCCAAAAAAATGAGCATTAAAACAGACGGACATGTGACTCTCAGCTCGTCTTCCTAATTAAGAATCTACATACTTTATGGGATCGGAGACGTCTCCTTCTATGCAAATCTCAAAAAAAAAAAAAAAAAGAGAAATTATTTAATTGATTATAATAAGGATAAAGATGGATCAATAAAGTAAAGTTTTTGCTAATGTTGTGCCAAGTTTATTTACTTGAAACATTGTTATGTGTCTTCCTATGACGTCTTCAACTTGCCCTTCAGCGTATTATTTGAACACCCGCTTTTGTTGTTACATGTTGAATACCCTTCTCCAAGTATTTGTGGTAGATAGGATGTAGGAAACTCTTCCACAAAATGGTTGTAAAATGATCCAGCTTGGCACCAAGGTCGCTTAGTTCACTGTTGAATTTAATATAAGCCTAAATAGCCAGGGTTAAGAAAACTGCTTTCGCTTCCGCTAACGATAATAAAGATCTGAGCATTGATCAGAGTACCAGTATCAGAAATCAGGAAAAAGCCAATACATTGAGAACTTTTTTTTGTTTATATGTTTGTTTTTGGGCTTGTGCATTAATTTCCCCCATAATTAGAGGATCGGCGGTCAAACAAACATCGTTCCAATGGAGTCTCTATCAATTGTTTTACCACCGTTAACCGGAAAATCCGTCCAGAAGCCAGTTGATATGGGCGATACGCTCAATCTGGACAATATAATTTTTCGAGACTTTTGGATTTGTGCCTAGCCAGGCCTGGTAAAAATGTTATGTAAAGTGAGATGGAAATACGTGAATTGCGTCTAAAATCACGTGAAATAATTTTATCCCAGCCCATAATATTAGAGCTGGAGGCGCCGTTTAAAATCTGCGGTGATATACATGGACAGTATTGTGATTTATTACGTCTATTCGAGTACGCCTGAGTCCAATTGTCTCTTTCTCGGTGATTACGTGGATCGCGGCAAACAATCGGTTCAAACAATCTGTCTGCTCCTCGTTTATAACATTAAATACAGGGAGAACTTCTTTCTGCTCCCCGGAAATCACGTATGCGCCAGCTTCAATCGCATTTACGGCTTTTATGATGAGTGCAAGTGATGTTATAATATCAAGTTATGGAAAATATTTGCGGACTGTTTTAACTGTTTACCCGTGGTGGCAATTGTGTACAAGAAGATATTCTGTTGCCATGGAGGTTTAAGTCCAGATTTCATTTCCATGGAGCAAATCAAACTTATTATGCGACCCACAGATATTCCGGATCAGGGTCTGTTATGTGATCTCCTATGGTCTGATCCCGAAAAGGACATCATTGACTGGGGGGAGAATGATCGCGGTGTTAGCTACACCTTTGGCGCCGAAACTGTTGACAAATTTCTCAAAGAGCATGATATGGAACTAATCTGTCGCGCCCATCAGGAAGGTTATGTATTTTTTTTGCCAAACGTCAACTGATCACACTATTCTCGGCACCTAAATATTGTGGCGAATTTTATAATGCCGGTGCCTTGATGTCCTTATTTGATTTTCAAGATATCAGCTCCAAACTCACCATATCGATAGAGAAATTTGTTCTGTATTATCTGATAAAGTTTGACTAACGGAATACTATATTATAAAGCCGCCATATAAACAATCAATAATCGATTTTTTCTTGTTTTCTATGCTTTCGATTCAGTTGATATATTAGTGTTGAAATCCTTGAAAACATTGCACGCTAGATTAATTTGTGTTTACACAACTTACGAGAAAAGTTGCACACGAGAAAAGTTGCACTAAAATAATAATAATAAAAAAGAAATGTTCCGTAATAGGCAGAAATAAATAAAATTGCGCAAAAAATATGACAAATTTGAAAATTGTTTGCTGACATGTGACCCAGTCAATGTGCTCACAGTCGGGACAAAATAATAATATCACAGCTGTCTGAGCGTCATCGCAAATTAACAAATGCTAAAAAATTAATGAACAATAACAAAGCACACGAGACAGCGTGACAACAAAACAAAACAAAACAAAATAAAAAATGGAAAACGCCGGCAAAAAAAAAAGTGAACAACCGTTAGCAATGGCGCCAAAAACGCTTTATTATGCCAAAAAGCGAGTAATAACAAATATAAAAATAGAAACAAACAACAAAAAAAAGGAATGGAAAGGAAAGGAAAAAGTAAAACGGGCGACAACAACAAATTACATTATATGTAATGAGGTCATTTGCGCGTAAACAATCAGACAGACAGACAAAATACGAGAGAGAGAGAGAGAGAGAGCGGGCAAGGACATAAGCATAAGCTGGTTAAAAAGAGCGAGCACTATGCATTCACATGTTTATCAACAAACTGGCAAATAAATAAATTATGTTGGCAAAGTTGTTAATAAATTATGAAGCGACGCAAACAACGATGGCACAAAAAATAAAAAAATATAGAAATGTAAAGCTCAAAACAAAAGCAAAATGGCGGCTTACTGAACGAAACTCAGAGTGGTAGCGAAAAGAGAGAGAGAGAGAGAAAGAGCGAATGACCGGGAGAGAGAGCGAGAGTGCAAAAACGTGTGGGCGTATGTGTGCAAGCTAAAGTTTCGCTTAGGCCTGGAAATTGATGCGATTGCAGCATTTCTTTTTTGTCCATTGCCAAAATGCATTTGATTTGCCTTTTTGATAATGCATTTCTTGTACACACACACACACACGAACACACACACATAGAGAGAACAGAGATAAACGCCACACCCACGCACGCCTGCCATCTCGCTTTGGCACACGTTGCCATTGTTGTTGTTCATATTGTTCTTCAACAACAATTCCCGTTGTTGTTCTTGTTGTTGCTTTTGTTACAGAATTGACTTGGCGGTGGCGCCATCTAGTGCTCAAAGTTGCGCCTCGTATAATTACATATTGTTGTATAATTTTATCAATTACAAATTATGCGCTTAATGAAATGTGGCAGCACTGGCCTCAACAACGACAGCGACAACAACAACAACAACAGCATTAAAGGCGACGCTAACGCCAACGCCAATGTTGAAGGCGACATTGCCGCATCGGCCGCTTTCGTGGGCACTGCCCAAATGAATTTTGCATAAGCCTCAGCCAACCACAATGCAGCAGCAGCCGTCACAGCAGCACCAGCAGCAACATCATCAGTAACAACAACAAGAGCAACAGCAAAAGCTACAGCAGCAGCAGCAATCGCAGCTGTCACAGAGCCGCAGTCCGGACGCTGTCCTCCGACCCATGAGCCATGAGGCCCACGCTGCTCTCGTTGCTCTCTCGGCGCAGGGTGGTTGCGCATTGCCCACGAAAGAGACAGCAACACCAGCAGCCAGCGCAGCTTAGTACAATGTGTGCGAGCGAGAGCGAATGGCAGCGAGAGCGCCAAGGGTGCAAACCAATAACAGTCAGACTAATTTTGGGATTGGTTTATAATTGAAGAGTTTGCCATTGTGTTTGCTTCGGCAGAGTTGGCAGCAGCAGTCTGGCAGACAGTGGCCACCTCTTGTAGTTTTTATAGCGTACACTTATGCCCCACAGCGGCAGCCCCCCTCCTCAACCCACCAGTTGGCGTCGCAGTCGCTGGCTGCTTCTCTTATGTACTCTGGCGCTGCTGGTCATGGAATCTCCGCTGCGGCGGCGGCGGCGACGGCGACGGCGGAGACCAGAAGCTGCTGAATGTTGTCTTATTGTTTTTTGTAGGCCTCCCCCATGCGCCTGCTTATCATTTTAGAGTTTTACATAATTGGCAAAGCGCACACACAAACACAAACACATACATATCTATGTATAGCTTTGTACGTGTCCACGTTTTGTGTCCATTTCTAAGCGTCGCATGAGGGGGCGTGGTATATGTTTCTTTACATACATATATATATAAACATATATGTATGTATGCTAGTTTCGGCAGCGTCACATTCAAAAGGATAAATAAATATGAGTGCCCCACCCACTGAATAGGGCAGCATTGCGCCTGGGTGGTTGCCTATTGGCGTTTTGTTGTTGTTGCATACTTTTTCAGCTGTAATCAGTTTAAATGCTTAACAAAGCAACACACAACAAATGGCCAAAAGAAGAGCAGAGCAAAGCAAAGCGATGGAGAGTGAGAGCGAGAGCGAGAGAGAGCGAGCGTGAAAGCAGAGCCCTGCTGCAGGTATGCCAAGCGTGTTAGAGCGAGCAAGCGACAGTGCGAGTACCCGAGTGGAGAGTGGAGAGTGTAGAGTGGAGAGAGGCGAGCGCGGGCTAGTGTGAAAGTTAAAGGCAGCAATGGCTGCCTCATGCTTTTTAGTTGCTATTCATATTTGTTTTAATAATTGAACAATTCTATAAATATTTGATGCATAGACAAAAGAGTTGTGTGCCAAGTTTGTGTTCATGTGCCCGTCTTTGTATGCCCCTCTCTCACTCTCCCACTCTCTCTCTCTCTCTGTCTCTGTCACTCTCTGTGTATCACTCAGTTAAGAACCTTTCAAACTTGCCTGATGCACATGTATAGGTATGCGTGCGGGTGTGCGGGTGTGTGTGTGTGTGTGCCTCGTCTCTCGTTCAATTAAAGCTACATGACACAAAAGATTTCGTAACAAGTGCTTGGCTACCTTCCCTTCACCCCCTCTTTACCTCTTTACCCCTTCAGTGCTTTACTTTCCTCAACCTAACCAAAAAGTTGAGCCAGTTTTTTTTTAAGTAGAGTCTCAAGATGTCCTTATTGTTTTTGTTGTTATTATACAAAAATAAAAGGGTTCATCCAGGACAGCAACTTTTGGGAAATGGACTTTAATTAGAAACAAGTCGTTGCTTCTACTTTTCCATTCATTTTCAACTTTAAATGTCATTTTTATGTTGAATGATAAAACACTCAATTATTTAAGCCCATTGATTGTATAGTAGAATGCCTAAGCTCCGACTACAACGTATTTAATTGAATGGATCATAAGCTGGGCAGATGACAGAAACATATTGCAGATTATTTAATAATTAGTTTTGGGTATTCCATATTAAAATATTACGTTTTAGATGCTCTAAATGAGTTTCATGTATCCACATAAGCTTCAAAATCAGTAATATATTTAATTTGTATAAACTTTCTTTTATTTTGTATTCCACAATTTAGCTTAACCTTATATAAAAATACCTTAATGTTTATGAATTAATCATAAAAATTGATTAATTCATCGCTAGTGAATTAATAAATATTCCTAATTAACAGTATACCTATGTATGTTATGTTGTACAATTAATATTGCAATAACTAGGTAATAAAATTTAAAATTTTTTTTTTGTATACCAAACCTAAATTTTCTGTGGCTCGAGATATCGAAAAATCACTTTAAAATTTTTTATTTAAAGTGGAACTTTTCTTTATAAAGGTTTCGATATCTGGTATTTTTTTAAGTATTTTTTTAGAGGCAAGCTTGCAGTTTTGATCATTAATCGGCAACCTTATTACCGATTTAGGAAAGATTCAAATTTTCTGAAAGCTAATGAATATATCTATTAATTACTGATGAATTTTCTTAAGTTTAAATCACTAGATCTGCATCTAAATATTTTTGAATTTAAAAAAATTATGATATATTGTGCGGTAATTTTACGATTTGTTGATTTTAAAATTCGGGAAAAGTCAAAAAACCAATTCTTTCCTTTTCTTCTTCTCCGCATTTACGTAGCTGCATTAATTATGCGTCATTTAAGATAATAAACATTTAAATTGGCACATTATAATTAAAGGTTTTTTTTTGATTGATTGTCTATAATCGATTGCGATTATACCAAAAAGAATAATTTACTTACTTAGAGAATGTCTCAATAAACTCGATTTGGGCTTTACAATACATAGTTTCTTTTTAAAGTTGATATGTTTAACTGGTAAACTTTAACTAAATACTTCAGAGACATGCATATCATGTTAACACCGAGAAGCTTTCCAATTTCCATTCATATCCAGTAAAACTATATAAAATTTTTAACTATATATAATCTAAATACATATTTAAATAAGAATTTCCCAATTTTACTTTCAATTGTGTCTGTTAACAGATGCACCATTCAATGGATCAACTGGACATGCTGGATCCGACGGGTCAGATGACAACGTTAGCCCCCATATCGGAATCACCCCTAACGCCCACGCACCAACACCTGCACGGTTCCTATCACAGTATGAATCACATGATGAGCCATCACCATCCGGGCACGTTAAGTGGCCATACGGCGGGTAACTATTAGGCTCACAATCCAACATACTGATGCGATAGGCAAACATTACTATCTCAATTATCCTGCAGGACATCATGGACACTCAGCGGTACATCATCCTGTCATAACAGCGGCCGTGGCAGCCGCTGGCCTGCATCCCGACACAGACACCGATCCGCGCGAGCTGGAAGCGTTTGCGGAACGTTTTAAGCAGCGGCGCATTAAGCTGGGTAAGTTTCCGGATCTACAGGACACAAATAATCTTCACCTGAATTTGAATACTTAAGAATACTACAGGGAATTGCATTGTCAAGCTTATTTGAACAACGAATTTTTGTTAAATTTTTTTTTTATTTTTTATACATTTATTTATTGTCCAAAACTGTTAGCACTTACGACTTAAACAAGGCGGGTAACTTAATTAAATTTACAATTCACGCCTAATCAATAAATATACTAGATTAAGCTAAATATTTATTTAATTTTAAGAATAAATTAAAGCTACATATTTGTAATTAATCGCAAATAATAGCATACATTTAAGGGCGCTTTTTACTTTTGATACCAAAGTTTTTATATCTGAGTAGCAATTGAGCTGAGCAATAGTTAGTAAAAGAGATAAAAACATTCAACCTTTTCGATTAAAAGATATAAATTAACAGCCATGACGTTACGTGACAAGAATAGAAGTCGATTTCAACTTAAAGTTCTAATAGCGTAAAAACTTCTAAGTATGGAAGTATAATTATGAATAATGTAAGTTAACTTTGCAGACTATTTTATTATAAAACCTTCACCTGTTTCTTTTTAACAAGCCTTAGTATAAAACGTTACGTGACTTGACGTTACGTAACATAAATATTCATGGTAAATTTTAAAGTAATGATCGCCCTTTAAAATTTATTTAAAACAAATAAAACATTTATTTCGGCTTCAATTTTAATATAAACTTAAATTAAAAGTAAAATTAAGTAATTCAGAAAAAAAATGTTTACCTAATATTCGTATAAATCGATGAGGAGCGTATACCGTGACGTTACGTGACACACTTTTAAATAATTTTAAAGAATTAAATATATTTTTTGTGACCCGAAAATTTTTTATATTCACATTGTTGTATTTAACTTTGTTTAGTTCTGAAATTGCACGCACTTGCGATCATCAGCTCAGATGTAATGACACAAAATGCTGTTTTTTGTGGCGTGACGTGACACTAGAATATCAGTAAAAGAAAATCAAAATTTCACCGTTAAGTGATGCCTTTTTTTGTTAAACTGTTGTTTTACCAAAACTTTGTCAAAAGTGCTCCTGCAACATTACACTAAAAAAAAGTTAATTTTAAGGAGAAAATGCTCTTAGAAATTCGCAAAGTTGAACAAAACATGAGGCACCATTACCCGCAAATGCAACTAAAAAAGCTTTGAAATCTTTACTTAATTTAATTTTGCACATTTCTCTATAATATTTAAAGTTAGAACAAAATATTGGATGACTTAAAATTTTTTGGTCGTGGTGGACCTTTTTGTGGAAATGCCCATATATTATTTTACAGTAGTTTCTGTAGCATAGCTAAAGAATTCAAACTGAAAATTATAAAATTAATTTAAACTTAAAAAATCTAAAGTATGGCAGTATAAAGTATTAAATTTGCTAAATCTTGTATAAATTATTTAGCGATGATGAAGGAGGGCAAGGACATATTCTTTATGATAATATTAAAAACTTATTTAAAATGTTTAAAGAAGTGCAATTTTTTTTAAGATTAGTAGAATTAGAATTATAGAATTAGCTTTATGTGCCCCCCTCATTTTTTTTTATTTAATTGCAGGTGTCACGCAAGCCGATGTGGGCAAGGCCCTGGCTAATCTCAAGTTACCTGGCGTTGGGGCGCTGTCGCAAAGCACAATCTGTCGATTCGAGAGCCTGACGTTGTCCCATAACAATATGATCGCCCTCAAGCCCATACTGCAGGCGTGGCTGGAGGAGGCAGAGGCGCAGGCGAAAAACAAACGAAGGGATCCGGATGCGCCCAGTGTGCTGCCGGCGGGCGAAAAGAAAAGGTAGAAAGTGTTTTGATTAAAACGGTAATAAACCAGAATTCCCGCTGCCAGTGACAATATCCAAGAACCAACAAACGAAAACCAACACTTCTCCCCTCCCTCTATGCTCACTTCACGCACTTGTCGCTAGAGCTGGTAAAGAGCCAAAGGCACTTTCGATACTATCGATATTAGTTTGTTTTCGATACTATCGAAAGTATACATACATATAATACTAGCTTAGCTGAAGTCATATCTATGCGTTGATTTGAAGCCTCCAATTTTTCTTTATTTTAACAAATTGTTATAAATTGTAAAATAAAAATTATTTTTTTGATTTTTTTAAAAAAAATTAAAAATAACGTACTTTTCGATAAAAAAAAAAAACATTTAACAAAAATTTAATTTCAGTATTTATTTAAAAATAATTTTAAAAGTTTTTTTTCAATTTTTATTATAAATAAATATGATTAGAAGCGGGTTCTGTACTATCAAAATTTAAGAATATTCCCGATGTGTGGCTCAATACCTCTTATAAGATAAATCACAAACTTTCTTTACAAACATGGTTTTTTGTATTAAAAATAGAAAATAAGAGTTATATAAGGATTTTGAAATGCAAATTAAAATTAAATTATTATTTCAGTTTTTTTCAGTTAGATCGAAAATAAGAGTTAAAATTCATTTTTATGATAATAATAAAAATTAAGGTTTATCCCGTTTCCAGGATGCTGCATACTGAATAAATATATCTAAGATTTTTCCAATCAAGTATAATTTTTTTTGGGTTAGGTTTGATTTTTCGAAACTCCGATGCCAAATAAATAGATTTATAATTTCTATAAGTTCTCAATACTAGCGTTGAATATTTTAATTGGCACTTTTGTTTAATTTGAACATCATATGGATTTTAACAGTATTAAGCGATACTATCGCTGATTTCCCAGCTCTAACAACCACACGTAATTTGCACAATTCCAAGACCATAAAACCTCCCAAAAACCCAACCATCAAATTGGCAGAGTGTAAAATTCGGCAACGACATAATAAAGACATATACTTACAAAGAAAGTGTAAAAAAAAATAGAAACAAAATGAAACGATTTGAGTACAAAATTGAGAAAGCTGTTTAGGCAGCTAAAGAAACCAATGAACCAAGAACCAAGAACCAAGAACCCCAATCAAAATGCAAATAATACCACAATAGGCATTGTTAGGGCCCATTTCTAAAGTAATCTATATCGAGTCTTTTTTCAAGAAAAAGGACTTCCATTGCGGCACCCGAAAAGCGTTCCCTGGAAGCATATTTTGCCGTACAGCCAAGGCCATCCGGTGAGAAAATCGCTGCCATTGCCGAAAAGCTGGATTTGAAGAAAAACGTGGTACGCGTCTGGTTCTGCAATCAGCGGCAAAAACAAAAACGTATGAAATTTGCAGCACAACAACACTGACAATCAAATAATACAGCCACACAATTAGGTATAGTTAGTAGTGTAACACCATCAATGACTGGACATGGTTCGGCGGGATTTGGATACTGATAGTCGTTTATGACGGCAGCGACAGCAGCAGCAGCGGCGGCGGCAGCAGCAGCGGCAGCGGCGCAAGCGGCAGCGGCAGCAGCAGCAGCGGTAGATGCTGCAACAGCGGCAACAAGCACAGCAGCAACTATGACAGCAACAGCAACAGCAACAACATCATCATCATCATCGTCATCAACATCATCAACGACATCAACATCATCATCATCATCGTCAACAGGAGCAGCAGCACCAACTTCTTCACAACTACTAACGGGCGACTATTATCTTTAGTGTGATTCGGATTCGGATTTGGATTTGGATTCGGATTCGGATTAGGATTAGCATACGATTCAATTGGGTGACGTTTGGCCTGCAATCAGCAACCGGAACAGCAACAGGAACAACTTCAATTCACTTTTCATTTTACAGACTGGCAGACAATACACACACACACACACACACCTCACACACACACACCCAACACACCTCACACACACAAGCACACATAAGCCTCTAAAAAACACACACACACACATTAAACAAAAACAAAAGTCAAGATGAAGAACTACATGAATTTTTTAGGAACGAATAATGAAACAATGGACCAACATATCAAATGCAATAATTTATTGAATTGTATAGGAGAAAAAGGTGGGTAATAATGATTTAACAAATACATATAAACGAAAAATAACATAATAATATAAACCACAAATAAGCATATTACAGTCAAAAGCTCCCGACTGCCCTATACTCTCTTTACAGTCTGTGTTGCCTTTGCCAATCTTTCAGGAAGTTTATCAAGAGTTCCCGTATCAAATTTTGGTGAATTTAGCACTTAAGATGTGAGATATAAGCTAAGTTGTTGCCCAATTATGTTAAAGATAGCAGTGGGCAGGTGGGTGAGGAGATCTCAAGATATTACCTGACGGATGTATATATATTAAATCAAATAAATACGTGAATATGGGACAAACAGACAATCGAACATCACACAAGCCCAATATGCTTAATTAACCTTTGAGAACAGATTAATACAAAAAATAAGATTACATAAATTATCCTATTTAATCAGAATTGAGAGTCTCGTGTTCAAGCAGTTCAAGCAGTTTAAGCAGTGCACTGCACCCGTTGCTATTTATTTTATCAAAATTCAGGCTATATTATTAATAGTTTGCTTGTAAATTTCAATTTTATCAGCTTTTAGATGTGTTTAGGGAAAGAATTATAATAGTATTGATATAAATATCGCCTAAACAGAAACTTACATACCAAACTTGATATATTTAGCACTTATAGACTCTGAGATATTCTCATTCATATAATATGACAGAACTGACCGGACAGATCTGGAATATAAAGTACTTATAATACTTTTAAATCACCGAAAATGCTCTCTTCTGCCTGATATTGTATCTACAGTTCTAATTAAACTAAAAATATGAATTTAACAATTTTCGCATAGTTCTCAGATTACCTTTTAGCTGTTCTATATAAGTATGATATAGTATAGTAACAATTAAAGCTGCACATTCTATCTAAAATCGAACTTAAGCTATTCAAAAAATGCTCTTTAAAATGCAGTTAAATTTATTGATTACTGCACATCAAGTTTATTCAGACTAACGGATTAATATTCGATTTCTCTTTGTAGCCTTGTCTATCTCTGAACTAAACATTTAAGTTATTGTCATTGTCCTTTGATTTGCCCTACTAATCAATTACTTTTATTCAATTCATTTTATTTTTCAGATTTAAAAAAATAATGCAAAACTAACATGAACCAAGAAAAAAAAAAACACAAATAAAAAACAAGAAATGCCAAAAAACCAAAAATAAACTATAAACAAAAAAAAAACAAAACACAACTTGAAATGATATAACACAGGGCCATTTAAGCCCATGTAGATTCAATCAGCTACTGTGCACAGGCACACACACTCACACACACACACACACACACTCACACACACTTATACACACACACAGTCAAGCGACCAAAAAGAACTCCATGAAATTGCTTCAAGTGATCCGATAATAAGAATTGCGCTCTTTATAAAAAACTATAACTAAGCTAATCTGGGTTAACTATAAAAAAGCAACAATTAAAACTAATACACACACATAAACACACACACACACTTGAAAGTTATTAGCCTATGTATATGTACATATATTATAGAGTTTTTGATTCGATTGTAAATACCGCAAACGATCTTATAATACGCGTTAAACAAAAAACTACACCAGACAGTAGATGCAATAGTTAGACGTTTAAATCCAATCCAAAAAAAATAAAATAAATAAATTTTAAAAAAACCCACAAAAACCAAAATCCCGCCATCCCAAGCGTTATCGAACCGGATCCAATCCTAGCGGAACCTAACCTAGCAGCAAATTTTCTTGATGCTTCCTTCAGTGCGTTATAGTGCTTAGTTATATTAATTTAACACATTTTGTTGTTATATTTTTTTTTTTTTTTTTTTTTGTTATCAATCAATTAGACACATACTTAACTTTAGAATACACAAACACACACACGGCAGAGTTGAGAAAGAAAACAAAAAAAAAACAAAAGAATGCTTAAGATTTTTTTTTCTAATTATAAGTAAATCTAATGCGAAAAATGTTAGCAGCAACTGAAGATATTGCAACGAATTTAAACTGTTGCCAAACTAAACTAACGAAAACCAAGAGAAAGTAAAGTAAATAAAGAGAACAAAAACCAAACAAAAAAATAAAAATTGATTAATAACTAAAACTAACTATAATATTACATATATATATGATAAAGAATTTTAATAAAATACATATATTATATAGTACATATATATACATATTTTTTTTTGTTTTTTTTTTATTTAGCACATTTTATAGTTTTAACTAGACTTGTACATATGCAAAAAACGAAGAATGATATATATACAAAAATATATATATACATATGTATGTATATAAGTATATGCCACATACATATATATATATATATACATATATACACATAGCGCGAGTGTAAATGATTTTTGAATGTTTAGCAGCCATCAATAAATCGAATACAACCAAGCGCAAAATTCAATAATAATTTTAAAATAAAAAAAAAATAGTTTTGTATCAAAAAAGAAAAAAAAACCAAGAAAAAAGAACAAAAAAAAAATCATTGCCGACAAATTAGTGCATAAAAAGCAAACAATTTTTTTCAAGCGCATTATTATAATAATAATAAAAATAATTATAAATAAAGAAATGTAATAATATGTAATTGATAACGACAAAGCTCATAACTACATTTAAATTTAATTTTAGTAGTTTCTAGACACAAAATATTGTAGCATGAAAATCAATTGATAAGCGCAGCGGGCGATAAGTTAATAAAATGCAGCTAAATCAGCTAAAACTCAAAAATACAAAAAAAAAAACAAAAAACATAAAAAAAAACAACAAAAATATATATTAAAAACCAAAAACATTTTAATTTTTGTACAGCATACGTGAAAGATCTTTGAGAAATAAAAATGCATAATTTTCAATGCCAGCTAAGGATTTTACAAAAAACAAATAACCAGCCAATCTTCCAGATTTGAACCTACTGAAAGAGGGATGATTATATTTATACTAATAGGGCTATTCCTTCTTCAAATAGGGTTGCCCTCCTCGTAACAATGTCTCGATCATATCCTGTGATTCGGAATACGCCAAGACCAGAGTTGGTATTTACATGTCAACATAAATTATAATTATCAAGATCTTTAACCTGGGATTTGTATTCTTGTATAATTCATCAAAATCAATTTAATAATAAAAAGAACAAAAAAAAAAGATGTCCTTAAGGAAAAATTTATATTCTACAAAAAGGTAGTACAATATATGGAATAAAAAACAATCTAAATTTAATCAGCCTATGTCAGAGCAAACTTGGTAAGTTCACACTTAAAAGCTCGTTAAAAGAAACAAATATGTTTGACGGCAACTACAGTAAACACTCGATTTACACAGCTACTTTGTGTATAATAAACCTAGTGTAAAAAATGATTCTTATTGAATAGAAAATCAGGTAATTCATTGATATTTTTCCCCTTTTTATTATATATATTAAGGCATAGCAGCTTGGAAATTTATTTTATAACCTGAAAAAAGTATTATTTTAGATAGTTTGCAATTTTCCAATACGTGATATGGTCTCAGAAACTGATTTAAATGATTTTCAAATTTATCCTCATTTAAAGAAAAAAAAATTTTATTGTAATCAATTCAATATTTTTTTTGAACTGAGTTTCGTCACCAAAGTTAACTTACAGATCTTTATTAAATTTTATTTAAAAAAAAATTTGAAACAGTTTTTTTGCAGTGCAACCCGTATAATTTAAGCCAACAGCAAACCGTTTAAACACAAAGTTCCGCTTTTAATGAGTGTAAACTTAATTTCCTGGAAGTCCACAGTTTACGGTATTAGTTTTTATCAAACCAATCGATTTGTATATTTATCTACAAAACATAATTAACCGTATAAAGTAGCATAATTTTTAAAAAGAAGTTATTAATAAATCGCCGCTAAATCAGCTGTTTTTCCCACTGTGCAATCACGACATCTTTGCGTTGCAAGTACTAGAAATCTTAGCTCATCGTATAGTATATCATATGTTTACTATATATATGTTACTTGTATAGTTAATTATAATAATAATACTCTTTTTACAAGGGCATAAACATTATTTATTTAATTACTGTTGAGAGGTGTGTAGTAATGTATAATGTACACACAATTAATAGCTCTCCAGTATTATCAGTTTCTTTTAATCCAAAAAAAAAAGCTTGTGTACACATTTTTTTTTTTACTTAACCCATATATATCAATATATATATATATGAAACTAAAGTTCTGAAATGATCTTAAAACATATTGTCTAATATTTTATCTGTTGATATTTTGGAGGAGGAGGAGTCGGAGTAGGAATAGGACCAGAAAAGCTATTGACATAAATTGCTTGGTATGAGTGATACGCTTATCAAATTGCCACAGATTTACACATTCGTAAAATTAATATATGGAACCGATTTTAGACCACCTTGTAGCGTCCCTTGTTAAAGACATGATGCGCTGAGCTGAGCTTAAGCAGCTCCTCCTTGATGAGGCGCGTTATCTCACGCTTGGCCTTCTGCACGGCCAATTCGCTGCAACTCTCGATAGCCAGATATAGTTTACGCTCACCCTCGGGCGGACTTTTGCCTTGGGGCACATAGGTGCCACGCACAGTGAGGCCAGCCTCCGAGTATTCGGAGATTTGGGCGAGCGCCTCTTTGGAGGTAACCTTCCAGCGTGCTTGCTGTGGAAAATCATTAATCTCGAGCTCCTCCTCGTATTTCGTAAACGAGTTGTTGTTGGGACCAATAATCGTGCCAAGTCCCTCCTCATCCTCCTTGGGCTGATAATTGAGCTTGTTGTTCAGCTTCGCCGCCAGCTGTTCGACCACCGTGCGCGCCGTTAGCATGGGTTGTGCTGGTGCAGCACCAGTCTGTCCCTTTAAAATCGAATCCGCAGCCGCTTGTGTAACCTTCGTGTCCAAATTTCTGCTGCTGCTAATCTTTGAGGCCAGTCGCTTGGCCAGCTCCAGTTTGTCCGAGCCCAAGGTAGCAACTGTGGCCAGCTGCGGCTGCTGCTGTTGTTGCTGTTGTTGTTGCTGCTGCTGTTGCTGTTGTTGCTGCTGTGCCATGGACTGGGGCGTTGTGGCAGGCACATTGGTTGCCTGGCTTGAGGCAGCACCGGTTGCTGCCAGTGTTGTGCCGGCCAGCGAGGTGTCCTTGACGGTGCGCTTGGCGGCAAAGATTTGTTCAATTTGCTGATCAATATCTTGTTCAATGTCCTCCTCATCATCGGAATCGGCCAGACCAAGTGCTGCCTTCTGCAGTTTCTTGCTCTCCTTCACAGCATTGAATTCCTGCTCATCGAACTTGAAGCCTTTGCCACTGAAACCGCCGCCAGTGTGCACAGTTTTGCCCTCCGCCTCCTGTGCTGCCTTATAGTCCGTCCACAATTTCTGCAGCTCCGGCGGCACCGGCGTGCCAGACATATCCAAAGCACGGACTATATCGCCCGCGTAACGTGACTGCTCCGGTGTGAGGAAGGTGAAGGCGGTGCCCTTATTACCAGCACGACCAGTGCGTCCGCATCTGCAAAGAGTTTACATTAAAAAGTATAAAAAAATAGAAAGAAAAAATGACTTGCCTGTGCACATAATCCTCGTAGTGATTGGGCACATCATAGTTGACCACCAATATGAGATCCTTGACGTCTAGGCCACGCGCCGCCACCGATGTGGCTATCAGCAAACGCACTTTGCCGGATTTAAAATCAATAATTGTGGAATCGCGATCAAATTGATCAATGCCGCCATGCAGGCTCATGCAAGGATACGATGCCTTCATGAGGTCACGCAACAATATATCCGCATTCTCCTGCTTATCAACAAACACAATAATGCTGCCCGTCTCCTGATAGATGCCCAGCAGCTCTAATAGTTTAAAGAACTTGGCCTCATCATTTAGTATGACAACATTCTGTTCAACATCCTTGCAAACAACCGATCGTCCGCCGACGATAACCTCAACGGGCTTCTTCAATATGCGACGGGCCAGAGCTTCCATTTGGCGTGGAAATGTTGCACTAAACATTACCGTCTGCCTGTCGGGTCGTATATTGTCAATGATGCGCATCACTTGCGGCTCAAAGCCCATATCGAACATACGATCAGCCTCATCCAGTACCACATAGGTGACGCGACGCAAGTTGGTAACACGTCCAGAGTTTGCCGCCAGCATATCAATCATGCGTCCGGGCGTACAGACAATTATCTCAGCGCCACGCTTCAGTTCGGCTATTTGTTCAGAGATGCCGGTGCCGCCATAAACGCACACCGGTCGCAGTCCCAGCGATCGACTAAATCTGCGTATATCCTTGCCAATTTGCATGCAAAGCTCACGCGTTGGTGCCATTATAATCGAAATGGCGCCATCGCCATCTTCAAGCGTCGGCTGATCAAGTATATGCCTAAACATTGGTAAAATAAATGCCAACGTCTTGCCACTACCAGTTTTAGCAATACCTATTAGATCACGGCCAGACATTATCGCCGGTATGGCCTGACACTGTATGGGCGTTGGTTTCTCAAATCCCAACTTGCGTAGCACGTCCATCTCTTTCTTGCTGACGCCGCACTGCGCCCACGTCTGCAAGGATACAAAGAATACACACAATAAGCAAAGGCTCAAAAACGAAATTTATATATGTACATATAATGTAAACAAACATGTTAATCAAATTAAAATCAAATCTCTTCAAATCTATTGTCAAATTTAACTATTTAACTTAATTTAGAATTTAGAAAATGTTGAATATATTTGTTAATTTATATAATAAAAATAAGATATGGGCATTTCCACAGAAAGGTCAACCACGACCAAAAAAAAATTAAAAGTCATCATATAGAGAAATGTCCAAATATAATAATATATATTTATAATATATATATATATATATATATATATATATATATATATAATAAAATAAATAAATTAAAAAGTTCAAAGCTGTTTTTAATTGCATTATAATTCTCCTTAAAATAAACTTTTCTTGGTGTATTGTAACAGTTTATCAAATTAAGTAAAATTTTGATTTGCCTTTACCGATATTCTAATGTCACGTAACGCCACAAAAAACAGCATTTCGTATCATTACATCTGGACTGACGATCGCAAGTGCGTGAAATTTCAGAACTAAGCAAAGTTTAATACAACAATGTAAATATAACAAGCTTTCGGGTAAAAAAAATATTTAACTTTTTAGAACATTTTAAAAGTGTGTCACCTAACGTCACGGTATACGCTCCTCTTGCGAATACACCTAGTCGTCGATTTACACAAATATTAGGTAAACATTTTCTGAATAACTTAATTTTCCTTTTAATTTAAGTTAATGTTAAAATTGAAGCCGAAATAAATGTTTCATTTGCGTTAAATACATTTTAAAGGGCGGTCATTACTTTAAAATTTACTACGAATATTTATGTTACGTAACGTCATGTCACGTGCCATTTTATACTAAGGCTTGTAAAAAAAAAACATGAAATGGTTTTTAAATGAAATAGCCTGCAAAATTAACTTACATTATTCATAATTATTCTAAAAAAGTTTTATACAAAAAGGCTTAGAAGAGTTTTGTGCTATTACAATTTTAAGTCGAAACGGACTTCTATTTTTGTCACGTAACGTCACGGCTGTTTTTTGCTTATAAATTTTAATCTGAAAGGCCGAATGTTCGCATCTCTTTTACTAAATATAGTCCAGCTGAATTGCTACTCAGATATAAAAAAAAAAACTTTTCAGAATTTTGACTTTGTTTTTTTTAGCTTTTTTCACATTTAGGCGTACGATTGTCACGTAACGTCATTCTGGAAATGCCAATCTCTTATTTAAAAAAAAAGCTTTCAGGATTAACATATATTTAGTTTTTTATGTATTTGTAGCATATTTAAGACTCACCTTGATGGGTTTGGGACAGCCTTTGCCCTTCACCTGCACACCTTCCAGATCGCTACGATATTTGTCCACCTGAGAATTGGTCATGCGCCCCAGCTCCGGCACTTCCACATAGAAATTCTTGCGAAACGGTGCATAACTAACAGAGGAATGATCTATTTTAGCCAACTCTTTGCGATGCTTCATTGCCAAATTAACGGCCGTGTCGCGCATATCCTCCAACTCATCCTCACTCGAATATTCCAGACTGTCCATATTCTGTTCAATAAGTTCGCCTTTCTTAACAGTTGTCGACTTCTTTTTGGCCACGCCGGTTAAAATGACCACACCCTGAGCTTGGCCTTTGCCAGCTGCTGTTGAGCTGACAAAGTTATTGACGCGACGCATTTCCTTGTTAACCTCCTGCATATAGGCGTCCAGTGGATCAACATCATCCTCAGGCTCTTCAGCTGGCGTCGTACTGATCTCCATTGGCATCTCTTTCGTCTTCTCATTTGTTTGCTCAATTTCAGGGGTCGGCACTGCAATTGTCACGATTGCGGGCGGCACCGGCTGCTCCACTTTGGGTAGCAGCGGCACTGGCTCTGGTTTCTCACCTACTGCTTTTGCTATTGTAGCTGCCGTTACAGGCGGCGAGCTTAGAACCATGCCCAAGACCTTGCTAAAGGTAGGTCGCTTCACTGGCGAAAACTTTGACTCGACGGCATCGTCATCGAAGCGTTTGCGTATGCTGTGAAATTTGGATGGCGGTGAGTCGGGTTCCTTTTTATCAAGCAAATCAAGGTCTATCGTGGGCAATGGATTGCTGTCGTCCTCCTCAGATTCATCCTCGAGGCTCCATTTTTTGGCTGATTTCGTTGTCGTTGGCGTTGGCGCCTTGCTATCCTTTTTGCCGGCTTCCTGTTCGCGCTGCTTGCGCTCGGCACGCCAGCGCTCGATGCGCTCCCGCCGCTTGATCATCTCCAGTTCGAGACGGCGCTGTTGCTCCTCCTTATCAATTTCCTCCTCCTCTTCTTCCTCCACATCCGTGGAGCTGCTGGAGGAGCCAACGGGTATAATCAGTGGCGCAGCTGGCATCGAACGACGAGTTTCCACTTCACGTTGACGCTCCCGTTGTTCCTTCTCCTTATCCCGTTCCCGTTCGCGCTCACGTTCACGCTGCTCCTTATCGCGCTCCCGCTGCCGTTCGCGTTCTCTGTCCCTTTCGCGCTCTCGCTCCCTTTCCCTTTCCCGTTCCCGATCACGCTCACGCTCCCGTTCGCGCTCCTTCTCCTTGTCACGCTCTCGATCTAACTGACGCCTGCCAAGGTGAAAATAATTATAAAATCAAAACACAAAAATTCTTTTCAGGTCTTCAGCTCGACCAACTTACTTGTCCTTCTCGTAATCCTTTGATCTGGAACGCTTGCGACGCTTCTCATCACGTCGCATGACCTGACCTCTATCCGTTTCCTTTGGCTGATCCTTGGCGCGCTTGCGATCCTCACGCCCGCTGCGCGAACTGCTGCCCAGACTGGAACCATTGCGGGACGATTTGCCATTATCGTAATCCCCTCGCCCGCCTCGGCTCTCGTAGTGCTTGTCCCGCTCACGCTCTCGCTCTCTATCCCGGTCGCGTTCCCTGTCTCGCTCTCGCTCACGCCTGTCAACAGATTGTTTATACACATCAAGGCTTGCAAATTTTTTGGCGCAAAAATTTTGACACTTACCCAGAACTTTTAGACATGACGAAGACTAAAGCTTCTTCTCGTTTCGTTTGCGGTATGTAAAACGCCGGTGACAGTCGCACGTGCAAATAAATGCCTACAACTCTACTTTAATGATTTATTTGACAAACACGGCACAGCACACACTGTTAAATAAATGTCCTATGTGTGTTTGGTAGCGTATTACATTATATTTCATTAAAATTTTACGTTAAATTCGACATGAAAGTGTAATCGTTTGCCCAGCAGGGCTGCAGATCATAAGCCAGGGATGTAGGTGAGCCCAAGAGGAATCGCAGCGCTGCCAGACCGTTACAAATAGAAATATTTTCGAATGTACCAAAGCATGTTACATTAACAATGCAATTCGCTATCAGCAAGCCGGTTGTATGTGTATTTAAACAGCTGTGCTTAAATATATATAACATAATGTAAATAGGTTTTAATTATATATGATATCAGAAGCTGGCAGAGTCATCGTGTGTATCACCAGGAATACCATTGGTATCAATCAGCTGTTTCTTGTCGATAGCCTTCCGATTAAGTGTTGAAATCATATCGAAAGCAAAAAAGTATTATTTAACTCGATAAGTTTATATCTATCGGCTTGCATATGTTTTGTCATTCCTTCCTACACCATGCACAATATAGAGACTCATAGGTAACAACAAGACGGCTGCAACTTTTCGGCTCTCACAGCGCATGTACGTCACATTTTACCACCTCTGCATTTTCCATACATTTTCTGCAATAGCTGCTCAAAGTCTGAAAATGTTGCCAAACTTGTATCTTTGTATGAAAAAGTATCTAAATTTTTAAGTATGCTTTTGAAACTAAGCACAGATGCCTCTTATATATAAACGTAGTATATAACCTAGAATGGGTGCGATCGGATAACTATATCATATAGCTTCCATACAAAATATATGTTTAAAATTTTGTTGTTGTATGAGGAGCTTTTTTGTTTATCAAGATATAGCAACTAAACTGACCAGATATAAGTATCATTATGCCCTCCATCAGCTGACCAAATTTGATTAAAATTGGACAATTATATCGTACTGCCATAGCTGCCATAGAAACAAAAAGTCGAAAAATCTTTGAATGAAACTAAACCAATTAATAACCTAAAAATACAATTATTGATTAATTTATGACCTTACTTCATTATATATACAAATCATAGGTATTTTGAATGCAAGTCCCATTGAGCTTTTATACAGTAAAAGACACTATAGTGCCAAAGAACAATTTTGATACTTTCAGTACTGGATTTTTATTTAAAATACCTCTATTGTGCTTTAGAGACTATATAAAATGATAAATAGCCAAATATTCTGATTTTGACTACTTTATTAGCGCCTCTGCATACAGCAGACTTTTAAACCCATTGCTAGTATGGCAGATTTTAATCAAACTAGATCAGCTGGTATGGGGCATAATAAAATTTTTATCTAGTCAGTTTAGTTGCTTTATCTTTATAAACAAAAAAGCTCTTCATACAACAAATACATTATGACAGATCTTTTGTATGAAAGCTATATAACTCAATCAGCAGCAGCCGATTAATAAAAAAAAGGTACCTTTTATTCATATATTGCGTGTTCTGTGCGTTGTCTTTGGTAAAATGTGACGTCACACGTTTGCGACGCAATATAACGAAACATAACCGTCGTGCGCGTGGCGTAACCTTGTCTCTCTCAATCGTGCGTGTACGCCATGTGCCACAAGTAATTTGAAAGTCGAACGATCAGAACGTGCTAGTTAAGGATTGTATTGTTAAACGCTTGTTTATTATTTTGTACGCACAGATATTGAACATATATCTTGCAACAATGGGGACTTATTTTGAAATCATTTTGGGCACCTATTCCGATTATCTGCTGGGCTTTGTGGTCGCAGCAAAGAAGGAGGATGACAAAAAAACTTACACGTTAAAGCAAACATTTGCCGACAAATCGCATATCGGCACTGTGAGGAGTCTAGCCATCGGTGGACATTGGATGGCCACCGGCGGCAGCGATGATCGTATATTTATTTATGACATGCGCACTCGATCCCAGTCGCATGTCTTGTTGTCGCATACGGGTTCCATAAATGCGCTCGAATTTACAAATGATTTAAGCCATCTGATGTCAGCCAGCGAAGACGGACGCCTGTTGGCCACCCGTGTGGGCACATGGCAAATGGAAGGCAATTGGCAAAAACCGCACGGTGGCAAACCAATTACACGCATTGCCTGTCATCCAGATAATCGCTTGGCGCTGTCCCTAGGCAACGATCACAAAATCAATACATGGAACTTGGTCACTGGTCGCGTTATGTTCCGCACCTCGTTAAAGAAAAAAAGTACGCTGGCCACATGGCCAGACTGTCTACGCTGGTGTCCAAACGGCGAACTCTTTGCAATGAGCGGAGGCCAGACAGTCGAGATTTGGGATTTAAATACGGCCAAAGTGGTGTCTACTTATGCTCTGCCAAGCAAGCCCACATGCTTGGTCTGGCTTACTGAAGACAATCTGTTGGCCGGCCTGGAGGACGGCCAAATTGCTTGGATATCGACCACTACAGAGGTAAAATTGAAAACAAGATTAATGCACAAATTGTTAAATGCTATTGTTACTTTACGTGTTTCAGTCTGAACCCGTCATAAAAGTGTCACATTCAGTGCGCATTAAGGCCATGGATGCCATGAACAAAACGTTGGTCTCAATTTCAAGGTATGTGTCGACTCCTGTATATATATATAGTTAGATATCTAAACTGATTCTCTTAAATCTACAATACAGCGATGGCGTTCTCAAAGTCTGGCACTGCGATATCCCAACGAAAGATCTACAGCCAATTGCTACCCACAATACTGGTTGCCGACCCACTTGCCTGGCCATGCTCAGTATCAAGCGGTCACCCATTCAACCAATTGGCACTGCCATAACGAAGCAACAAATGCAGTTATTGAATCACAAGGAACGCGATCAATCAAATCCTACGGGCTTTGTGTCTGTTGAGTACGAACCAAAGACTCCAGTTAAAAATAACAGCAATATTAATGATGATGATGAAGACTCAGAAAATGAAGAGATTACCAAAAAAGCGAAAGGAAAATTGTCTAAAAAGGAGAAAAAACAAGCCAAACACATCAGCCAGTATCAGACGGACAGTGACGAGAGCGATGACAGCGACAACATATATTCAGATTCATCCAGCGATAATGAAGATGAGGAACCTATTCAAAAAATAATCACAAAAAAGCGCAAGCCTAAAGAAACCGGCAAGGCTATAAAAGCCAAGAAAACTAAAGCTTAAATTTAAGTATATTTAGATTATAAAATAAATATAAAAAAAATTATATGTATATACAAATGTATATATACATAAAAATTATATATTTTACTAGATCATCCCGGCGTGCATTGCTACTTCTCGCTCCCGCTTCAAAAAATAAGAAAAAACAAACTAATCATATTCTTCAATCTTAAAAAAAACTTTGAATAATCGACAAACTCATTCAGATTTCACATCGAACTATTGAGTTTGGTTCTGATATCTTGAAAATCAAAAAAGGGTTTGCATAGAAAAACTAATTTTTCATCCAATTGTTCCAATGGCAGATTAAGTAAATCATAATTCTACATCGAACTGTTTGATTTTCATATCTTAATCGACAATAAAGTTGATATATTAAAAAAAAATTTTTTTGACCGATTGCTCCTATGGCAGGTATATGATATAGTGGTCGCAGAGGTCTCCTTTTAGGCGTTACACATTTCGTGATAAATTTATAATACCCTTTTGCAAGGGTATAAAAACCAATTGACATTGTTATTTGTCACTTTCAATTGTCATTGAGCTAAAGGCTTCGTAGCTGGAGTAAAGCTTCTATAAAATCGTTAATATAAATATTTCATTTAAATATATAATTATATTAGATATAATACATATATTATCTAAAGTAATTCAATACATAATATGTACATATATAATTTATTTCTGCCATTTTCATATACAACTTTGTGTTTGAAGATTCTTTTTTGTTTTAAAAGAAATGAAGTGACGTACTTGAACTGAAAGTAGACTATGTTTTTGCTTTGATCTCATTAGCTTAATTTCCTTATTGTTTATTTGTTACGCAGCTATTTTTTCTGGTAACATTTATACAATTTGGAATCCTAAAAATGGGTATAGCTTCTTGGCGTCTCTATGTGTATAAAAACAATTTGTACTCTTTGCTTGTTGCTCGACCTGCGATTGTACTCCACACACTTATAGGTCAGTTTTGGATGTAATAAGTATTTTTATAGATTTATGTACATATAAACACATGTATATTTTGCAGCGTCCATCTCTTCCTTTAACTGCACATTTTTCCCACTTTTCTTTGAACAGCGATAGTTTTAGAAAACAGTGTTTTGCACAATTTGCGCTTTGTTCTTTCGGTGAGTGACAAGAACAAAATCAAAGAAATGGAAACAGAGTTTTTCCATTCAATTCATGGAGAAATGAGTATTTTATTAGCTGTGTGCCAATACAAATCAGCAACTATTTGTTAAAAGGATTGTAAACCAATAAAACATAAAACAATTTAGTGTCTTTGCCGTGTTTACAATTTGAATATTTACTTGCTGTTAAAAACTATCGATTGATGTGAATCAACGATAATTTTTCGCACTTATCGAATTGTTGTGAACTTCAGTGCATTTGCTGGTTCGAATCCAGCTCACATACTCATTTAGTTCACTTCTTTTATAATTTGTTGCAGCAAATTGCATATAATTATATCATTGGTAAATAGTTATACCAGATCTGAAGATTTTTATTAATAATCTTGCACATAACAGGTAAAGAGATGGAAATAATATCATGCGGCATTTTTTTTTATAATTTGTTCAAATGAACTAGATCTAAAAGTATATTATACAGCACTCTAAATTTCTCAAACCGCATTTTATTTATTGTAGACAGATTTAGTAATATTTCTCCAAATGAAATATGAAATGTTAAGTTAGTCTTTCCATTTATTGCAAGGAAAGTGTCACAGTGTGCAGTATTTAGTGATTAGTGCAAGAATAAAATAATACAATATAAATAAAACATCGCCCAAACACGCCGGCAACAACAATAAACGCAATGACATCGGCAAGGGATCTGATTAAAATTGACATAGTAAGTGATAAATAAAAGATAAATGCAATTAATACAGCTACTAATGCATACTACTGACGAATGCAGGAATGGGGCATGGAACGTTTGGTGCGAGCCCAACAGATTGTCGAGCTGCGTCCCTATGACATCGAATCGTGGTCGGTAATGCTACGCGAGGCCCAAACCCGCCCCATTCATGAGGTGCGCAGCATGTACGAGTCTCTGGTAAATGTGTTTCCCACAACAGCTCGATATTGGAAGCTCTATATTGAAATGGAGATGCGTAGTCGATACTATGAGCGTGTGGAGAAGCTCTTTCAGCGTTGTCTGGTCAAAATTCTCAACATTGATCTATGGAAGCTTTACTTGACCTATGTTAAGGAGACAAAAGCGGGCCTTAGCACGCACAAGTATGTTAATTTTTAAATTATGCACAAGCTCGCTTACGTTTAATTCCTTTCCCTAATATTTTGCTTGTGTGTTGGCAGAGAGAAGATGGCACAGGCATATGACTTTGCGCTGGAAAAGATTGGCATGGATTTACATTCGTTTAGCATTTGGCAGGATTATATATATTTTCTGCGCGGCGTCGAGGCGGTGGGCAACTATGCCGAAAATCAAAAGATCACAGCCGTGCGACGCGTCTACCAGAAGGCAGTGGTAACGCCCATTGTGGGCATTGAGCAGTTATGGAAGGATTACATTGCCTTTGAGCAGAACATAAATCCAATCATATCGGAGAAAATGAGCCTGGAGCGTTCCAAGTAAGTGAAGAGCACTATCTAAACCAATTAATTGTGTTTATTCGAATGTTTTGTCTGTTTTAGGGATTATATGAATGCGCGTCGTGTGGCCAAAGAGCTGGAGTATCATACGAAGGGACTGAATCGTAATCTGCCGGCTGTGCCGCCAACGTTGACCAAAGAGGAAACGAAACAGGTGGAGCTGTGGAAACGATTTATAACCTACGAGAAATCCAATCCATTGCGCACTGAGGACACAGCGCTGGTCACACGTCGTGTTATGTTCGCCACGGAGCAGTGTCTGCTCGTGCTAACCCATCATCCGGCTGTGTGGCATCAGGCATCACAATTTCTGGATACCAGCGCACGCGTTCTCACCGAGAAAGGCGTGCGTAGTCGTTTATATACATATACATATATATATTCAAACAGCACTCGCTGTTTTGTCGCAACATTGCAAATAGAAACGATCTATGCCAAGCAAAATCAAAAATTTTTGTCTCTTGTTGCTTTTATGAAGTGTCGCCCCTTGGGTAACGTAGTACGTGGCATTCACATATTGTCGCAATTGCACACTTGCCGCGTTGCCCCTGGTACAGGCCGCACGCGTTTTACTTGACCCGCTCCAACAACTCAAACCATTCATCTTTGTCGGCTCGTAATTAACATAATTTCAACTCTATTTTGATCCACAGGATGTGCAGGCAGCCAAAATATTTGCAGACGAATGCGCCAATATATTGGAACGTTCAATTAATGGTGTGCTTAATCGCAATGCGCTGCTCTATTTCGCCTACGCGGACTTCGAGGAGGGCCGGCTCAAGTACGAGAAGGTTCACAGCATGTATAACAAGTTGCTCACCCTGCCAGACATTGATCCTACGCTGGTAAGGAACGATGAAGTTTAATGTATAGATAATTAACTTGATACACACCAAATCACTTTACTAGCATACAGAAAAGATAATACATTCGATTTTTATACCCTTGCAAAAGGATATAAGTTTGTCACGAAATGTATAACGCAAATAAGGAGACGTCTCCAATTCCGTAAACTATATATCGCTCATTTGCGAATGTCATAACTCAATAAAAGTGATTCTTCAAAAAATAGGGCAATTTTCCCTTTATTTAAGAAATTTTAGTAAAATATAAAACCATCATACAATGAACATGTAATTTTGGAGTTGTAAGTCTTTTATAAACGAGCGTTATATTGTTGATCTTGGCTTGAGTTGATATAGCCAAGACCGTCTGTCTGTGTCTTTTAGTTTTTGTGCTATCTTGGTGAAATTTGTATATTTTTTCTATAACTATTTTGCATTTGTTTTTGTCAATCGACCAGGTTTATGTGCAGTACATGAAGTTTGCCCGACGCGCTGAGGGCATCAAATCAGCGCGTGGCATCTTTAAGAAGGCGCGTGAGGATGTACGATCACGTTATCACATTTTTGTGGCGGCCGCATTAATGGAGTATTATTGTTCCAAGGACAAGGAGATTGCTTTTCGCATATTTGAGCTTGGCTTGAAGCGTTTTGGCGGAAGTCCCGAATATGTTATGTGCTATATTGATTATCTTTCCCATTTGAACGAGGATAACAATACGCGTGTCCTTTTTGAACGTGTACTTAGTTCTGGTGGTCTATCGCCGCATAAAAGTGTTGAGGTATGGAATCGATTCCTTGAGTTCGAGTCCAATATTGGCGATTTATCCAGCATTGTCAAGGTGGAGCGTAGACGCAGTGCGATCTTTGAAAATGTGAGTATACAAAATTTCTAAAAACTAATAAAAAAAAAAGAATTTTAATTAAGTTAAGTTAATATTAATATGAAATAGTTAAGGGCAATAACAAAACTATTAGGGTGGTTAATTGGACAAGTACAAGGTGAGCAGAACTGAGAATTCGCTCAGTCTAAACTTTGTAGTCCTTTACAATCTACGAATATCAAGTACTCTTAGGCCTCTGCAATTAAATTAAGTATTATATTTTACTTCAGTAGTTAGTATATAATGTTATAAATATTATTTTATAGTTTTTATGATCAAAAACAATATTTATTACCATAGGTTCCATGAAACTCAAACTAATTTATTATACTACAAATCTAAAAGTTTTATTCTTTGCTGTTTGATAATCAACTGAAATTGTTCTCTATTGCAGTTAAAAGAATACGAGGGTAAGGAAACGGCACAGCTTGTGGACCGATATAAGTTTTTGGATCTATATCCCTGCACCAGCACCGAACTGAAGTCTATTGGTTATGCCGAGGTATGTTTTGGGGTTTTCAATTAAGATTAACTGAATTAACTAATGCAATTCTTTTTTGTTAGAATGTGGGAATCATCTTGAATAAGGTCAGCAATCCCGGAGGTGGTTTAAATAGTAACAACAGTGGCGATGCTGATGGCGATGGTGAGACAACACAGCCGCTGCCACGACCAGATTTCTCACAGATGATACCATTTAAGCCACGTTCGTGCGCACATCCGGGCGCCCATCCGCTGGCCGGTGGTGTCTTCCCCCAGCCACCGGCACTGGCTGCACTCTGCGCCGCCTTACCGCCTCCAAACAGCTTCCGTGGTCCGTTTGTTAGCGTGGAGCTGCTCTTTGATATCTTTATGCGTCTCAATTTGCCAGAATGTAAGTGTATTCAGTTTCAATTTCATTGTCTTGCTAAAATTGTTTCTAAATGTTATTTGTATTTCATATGTACAGCTGCCCCACAGCCAAACGGCGACAACGATCTAACGCCAAAAATCTTCGATCTAGCCAAGTCTGTGCATTGGATTGTCGACACCAGCACGTACACGGGCGTACAGCACAGTGTGACGGCAATGCCGCCACGTCGACGTCGTCTGTTGCCTGGCGGCGATGATAGCGATGATGAAATGCAAACAACAGCGCCGCCCACCAACGATATTTATCGCTTGCGGCAACTTAAACGCTTTGCCAGGTCCAATTAATCCAATTTTCATTATTGAAAATATGTTTTAAAATATTTTTAATCTTTTTTTTTGTATGTGAAATCCTGTCTGCAACTTCTACTTACAATATATTTTCAATTATTAAAAAAAAACTATTCAATATCGATAAATGCAATAATTTTCATTAAAACATAAAAAGAAAGATGCTTCTTTATTCGAATATGTGAAAGAAAAATGGATTTATTGAAAATAATAATACTACACGCATAAATAATAATATTAAAGGGCAGGACTTCAATTCCTAGCTTAGAAGTATGTAAGACACAAATATTTTGATAGATTTTTATCTTAAATAATTACAATACACTATAGAATGAATCAGTTAAGAATTTGGCAACATTAAACTATAATTTTGATTAAATTTAAAGAACTACAAAAGATTTCTAGACACGTTAGGGGTCAGGGACAACAAACTTGAAACTATGTATATGTATAACTAAAATTGCACTAAATATTTAAACGCTTTATATATAACAATATATATATATATATTTACTACTATATGGAATGGAATATGGCTATAAGGATGTGCAGTGCTTGTGTATAATCTCTATTTCCCGCTCAATTCGCTGCTAGTACAGCGTTTCCGATGCTTGTAGAGACCCGCATATTGTGCAAATCTTTGACCGCAACTGGCGCAGCTGTAGCGTTTCTCGCCGCGATGAAGATTGAGATGAGCATAGTAGGCGCTGCCAACAACAAAGGCGCGGGCACAATATGGACACACCTTGTCCCGAATGTTGAGATGGGCGCGTGTGTGACGATCACGTTCGTGTGCCGTATAAAATGCCTTGTCGCAGCGACTGCAAGGATAATCCCGTTTCTCTGCATGTCGCTTGACATGCTGATTCAGTTTGCTGGCATTTACAAAGCCGCGGGCACAATGCTCGCAAACATAGGGCAGTTCCTTGGTGTGACTGCGTTGATGCACACGCAACGATGTAGAATTGAAGAACTTTTTGGGGCACTCGGTGCAGGCATGCGTACGCTGGCCCAGGTGTCGACGCAGATGGGCCAGCAGGCTGGTGCGCAGCGAGAATTTCATGGCACAAATGTGACATATATGTTCCAAGGGATTGGCTCCAGTGACGCCACGTCGTGAGCGACGTCGGCGTGGTTGTGTCTGGCCCTGGCCCTGGCTCTGGCTCATGCTCTGTACTTCATCCAGCTGCTGTTGTTCCTCCAGATGGACGTTGCGTTGATGGCGCAGATAGTCGGTGCGTCGCTTAAAGCTTGCCGGGCAGTGGCTGCAGCCAAAGGGCGATACATGCTGCTCCAGAAACTGCAGCGCCTCGTAATACTCATAGCTGGGTTGCCAGCTATCCCCGCGCTTCAGCGCCATCTGACGCGCCTCCTTGCACTGCCTATACTGGCAGCGAAACTCGATTAAGCGATTCTTGAGACGCTCGACGGTGATTTGTAGATTGCATTCCTCCTGCAGGCGGGTGCACAGTGATTCTAGCTGCCGCTGGCGTTGCTTGCGCTTTGTATAATCCAAGTGATTTGTGCACCACAGTTGCTCGTATGTCTGATATACCTGAATGATCTTCAGATTGCTATCGCGCTGTTGCAGTGACTTTTGCAGCACACGACTCATGGGCACCACATCGTCCAGGAAGCTGAATGCTTCATAGAAGCCCCAGCGTGTGCCCTCGCCCTCGCCCTCCTCGGCCAGTGCCTCACGTTGCCGCTCCCGCCTATAATATTTGGCATAATCGGTTAGTTTCCTATGCAACATGTGCCAGCTGTGTCCGGTCGACTCTTGAATCCCCGCCGAATATTCATTCAGCTGCGTCGCTATACTGTGCCACGCCTGGCGGCGCAGCTGGCGCGCATGATAATCCAGATGATTGGGATCCCAGAGTATCGTGTGTGCCTGATACAGGTCAATCAGCTTGTGCGTCTGATGTAGACTTAAGCGC
The DNA here is from genome assembly GCA_035043045.1 of Hirtodrosophila alboralis. NCBI lineage: Eukaryota > Metazoa > Arthropoda > Insecta > Diptera > Drosophilidae > Hirtodrosophila > Hirtodrosophila alboralis. The sequence goes on along the minus strand of JAWNNH010000763.1, from coordinate 167,484 downwards.
ATGCGCTTTTGACCACCTGACGGTATGCTATCCTCGGAGTATTCCTCGGTGGTCTCATTATGTGCTAAGGCAATCGCCGGATCTTGCCGCTCCACTACCAATTTGTCCAACGCTGCGGCGACACAGGCCTCGGCCAGACTGTGCAATGGTGTTGTTATTTCATCTAGCTTATCCTTCGACTCCAACAGCTGCTGCTCCATTTGTGCCGCCAGTTCAGAGTTTGCTTCTTTTGCTGTTTGTTGTGGCAGCTCACTTGATCCTGCGTTCAATTGATCAGTCAGCAGCTCGGGCTGTGCTTGGGGTTGAACATCGATCATATCCTGCTGCTCTAGCTGCACCATTAGCTCGCCCACAGTGGCCGCCGGCTCCAGTTGCGTTTGTTGCTCAACGGCAACAGATTGTGCCTCACAACTGCCCTGAACGTGCGCCTGATGGCTGACCAGATTCTCAAAGATCTTGCCGCAGACAGCGCATACATATGGATCGATATGTTTGTGCAGAAACTCCATTTCCCCATAGTGCTCAAAGGCGGAAACAAACTCCGCCTGTTTGCCCTCGACAACACTATGCAGATAGCGTATCTTCTCCAGTCGATAACGCTTGCGGAGTGACTGCAACCGACGTTGCATGGCCAAGCCAGATAGCTTGATGCCACACATGCGCAATGCCAGTTGCAGTCCACGATGCGCCTCGTGCCGCTTCCGCATCGTTTCCATGCAACGCAAACGCTTATGCGCATTGTGCCACAGTATGGGATAATGTTCATAGATTTCCAACAGTTTGCGATTCTCGCGTGCAAAGTGCTCTTGACGCTTCAGCAGCGCCTGCTGTTCGCCCAGAAATCTCAATTGATCATAATGCACAAATTTGGCGCTATCATCCAGTTCACCCTCGGCATCAATGCGTTCCCGTTGCTTAAGAAAACGCTGGCATAACGTTGAGATCCTTATGCGTACATCTGTCACATTGAAGCTGCGTCCACAGTGTGCACTCCAAGCGGCTGTGATTTGTCGCCACGATTCGCGTCCGAGCTCAACGTCCCGGAATTCTGGATGTGATTGATTCCATAGCCGTGGTTCTGCACGATATAGCTCAATCAGCTGCTGAACATGTTGAGTTGTCAGCTTTTGATTCTCCACACTGGGCAGTGCATTCTATAAGAAAGATGGGCATGTATGTTAAGTATATTATGTATTAAAAAAAAACATTTTGGTATTATCTACTATTTATTATTACGGTAATATATTTTCGTATATATTTTCCTATACATCTTTAAATTGTTTTTCATTATCTTTTTTTACATTTTATTTGTTTTTAAGTTCATATTTTTACTGATTCTGTTTTATGGTACATCATTATCTATTTTATAGTCTATTTAAAAAATTTGTATTTTTGAAAAAAAAATTTATATTTATGCTCTCCATTTTCTATTTATATATTGAATTTTAGATATTGTATCTACTATTTGGAAATTATTTAATTGATAAACTATCTTGTGTGCGCTTGATCAGAACCACAAGATTTTAGGTTTATATCGCTTCATTTGTCCAATATTATCCTTCATTGAATCTTAGAGAGAGTTTTAAGAGTTTTTAAAAATACTTCGCATTGCTATATATTTTGTATATACCAAAGTATGTCGGAACCGGCTGAACCAGATTACTCTATTATATAGTTTTTTTTTATATTTATTTTAAGCTGTATGAACAAGTTAATTAAGTTTTGTTTATTTCTTGAAAAATTTATAAGATATTGTTTCAGTTTACTTTGTTGTTTGATTTTATAAGAATAATTCCTTTAACTTATTTTTGTTAGTTCACAAAAAAAATTTTTCTTAAGTTCAGATCGCTCTTATTTTCACTTTCGGTTTTAAACAGAAAGTTGACTAAATACCAACGTAGTAAGTAAAATTTTGAACTTTGAAGGCAAATTCACATACGCTAAATTTTTCTAGAAGTTAAATATGTAGGTAAAATAGTTTCTGCAAATATTAAATATTATGCCTAGGTTGGTAACCCAACTGCAACCTAGCTTTTTTCAATGTATACTTCCTATCCCGTTTTACATGTAGATGTCATTGCGCGGGCTTCGATGACCGCTATGCAACCGTAAGAGGCAGGCCCCGGACTAGGCGTTTGCACAACCGCACTAGCTAGGCCGAGGACTAGGCTTTTCCGCAACCGCACAAGCTAGGCCGCGGACAACGATTTTCCGCAACCGCACAAGCTAGGCCGCGGACTAGCTTATTGCAACATTGGGCGGGCATAATTTAAAACTTACAAATTGTGTTACTTATCGCACCCCTACCTCCCTTACATCAGATTTGTTTATTATAAAAACAGAATATAAATAGATTATTTGGAGGGTACTTCATATGGTTAATATGTTTATGTTAACATAAAAATGTAAGTCAAGTTTAGTTGGACGAATACTAGAATTGAACTGCTTTGCCAACACTCTTGGTGGAAACTGGCTACGCCCTTGAATTATAGGCATGTGTGTGTGGGTAATCGATACGGGTTATTATTTCATGATCGCAGTGAATGGGCGACATTATGGTGTTAGGTAAATATGTACATATGTATGTTCTAGTGCTTACATCCGTGCCAAATTTAACTTGATCATTGAGATGAAAGGTTTCCGTGAGCTGCTGCTGCGACTGCGGCTGAATATCTAGGGCGTTGAGCTCTTGTACCAATTGCTGTTTGAGTTCATTGACCTCGCCGCCGCTTGACTGTTCGGCCAATACCTCCAGCATGAGTTCATCCTCGGGGGCCTGCTGCCAATCGGAATGCCAGAGTTCCATATGCTCGGCAAACTCATCGAGGGCACACAGTGGACGCTCTTCGCACAGCTCACACTCGATGCCATAGAGTTCGCCCGCACAGTTCCAGGTGTAGACGGTGCCACACTTTTGACGCACTTCCTCAGTTGGCGTCATCGCCAAACTATCCCTCTCTGCCTCTGGCTTTCTATTTAGCCCGTTGCCCGTTGCCTTTAAATGCTGTTTCACTGTCACTTTTTAAGCAGCTTTTAATTTGAAGCACTTGTTACTTAAATTGTTATATTGAAGCTAACACAAATCAAATTGCGACTGCGCAGCTTCTTGGCTTGTGACGTTGTGAAAATGACAAGAGTCAAAGCGACGGCGTTTGGGCCAACAAACCCGTTGCGGGCCATCTCATATATATGTATATACATATGTACGTTTGTGCACATAGACACACACGCACACATGCAAGCGCCATTCTTTGTCGCTGGGTAACAACAACAACAACAAGCTTGGTTTGTTATTTGATTCGGCTTTTGCCTCTTTGCTTTTTGCCTCTTTCGCTTTGTGTTTTCTCTTTCTCCATTTGTGTGCGTGTGTGTGTGCGCGCCGACTGGGCAACAGGTAAACGTAAACATGACAACGCAAAATGTACAGTGCATAACAGCTGAGAGGAGAGGCTAGGCCAACAATTGTAGCCACTTTAGAGGTGTGTAGCTTGGAAACCGGCGCACCAATTCACATATCCACATTTGAACAAAGGCCATTGTTATTGTTGTTGTTGTTTCTTTTTTGTTTTTGTTTTTTAATGTTATTTCTTTTGCTTGTGTTTGCTGTTGTTTCTTTGGCCAATTGTTTTTGCTTAATCGCGGCCTGCTTCTTGTTCTTCGTCTTGGGTTCTTGGGTTTACTGAAATGTCATTGGCAGCGACCAGGGATGGGAACGTCACAAATTAATTCAAGACTGCCTGCTGTTACAGTGCGCGCCCGATAGCGTGAACTATAAATTGTTATTTATTGTTAATTAAAAAAATTTTAACTATGAGATTAAGCGACATTGAGAAAACAAATATTAAGATCCTTTATCTTTTCATCCGCTGTATGAGCAGACAATTTTATGTAGCAATGAATTTCAGTAATTTTAACATGTGAATTTGGTATTATAGTATCAGGTTACACTTGAAATTTCAATAATTTGTTGGCGCGCAAAAGCATCATAAAATCTTGCTGTATTTATAAAAAGAAAAGAAAAACATAATGTTGCTTATATTACAAAAAGTGACAGTATTAGTATTGAAAGTGCTTCAGTTTAACTGATTTGCATACTAGTTAGTTAATTTTTTTGGCCACTTGCAATTGGAATTTGTTTGATTTTAAAGCAGCCAAAATGGGCAAATTTTTGATAAATATATATCTAGTTGAAACATAAGAGAATTCCTATAATGAATCTTAAAAATTTTCAAAATATGTAATATCTCAAAAATCGAAAAATATTCAAATTTTCATATTTCAACGCCAAATCAATTTAGAAGAACATTTTTAACTAAAAATATTCCGGTTGAAAATCAGTATTCTTTGGACAAAGTTATAACTGTTTAAAGTTCAAATCGAAGAATTTGTACAAAGAATCTCGAAATTTACAAAACATGTAATATCTCAAAAATCAAGAAATTTTAAGTTTGCATGTTTGAAGCCCCAATCAATTAAGACTGATATTTTTGATTAAAAAGATATCCCGGATAAAAATCGTTAAGTTTTTTGAAAAATTTATGGCTTTTGAACTCGTACTGAACTCTCTTTTATATATGTGAATCACAATTTAAATACAAAACATGCCGAGGAGTGTAAAAGTTCATCAATTTCGAGATAAATAAGATTGGGGGAAAAAAGTAAGCATAAGTTTATGATTGTCGTAAATGGAAAAATCACTTATGTATCTACATTACTGTCATAGATCGGGAATATACTTGATTTAAATGGAAATCTAACATTATTGCATCTATGAAGCTAAATAAATTAATATACATACTTTAGAAATGTGGGTATATAATATGTACTAAATATCAATTATATCACGACATTAGTATATTCATACTTATATGAAAATACATTTAAAAGAATATAAGTTTTTTTTGGCTTATGAGAAATCTATGCATATGATATACTAATATTAATACTGATGGGATCAAATAAGAATAATAATTTTGCTTGGTTAGCGTCACGTTATTATTATCATCAGGAATGCCCTCCATTGAGCCTGGACTTGGAACTGAGCCCAAAGCCAGACCCCGAGACAAATTGCATGAAAATGAAAACTGTGCGCGCGTGCAGGGGCAATAAAATGCTTTGGGGACAAACTGTGCGGAAAAACTGCAACTGGGCAAAACAATGACAAAAAACGAGCCAAAATAACTTTGGAAAATCAAGTCGAAAAATGTATGCTCTTATAAATGTTTAACACACTTTAATTTATTACATATCTCGTAACGTAAGTTAGCATAATGATAAACGAAATTTTCTAAATATTTTTGGATACTATCATAAGCAGCTCTTGTAGTTGATTTTCTGTTTTAATATTGTTTTCAACGCACTTTAGGTTTTATACATATTTTCTTTAGTAAACATATTTTAGCCTTTTTGAAAGGGTGTACACATATGAACATATATACATGCACAGAGAGAAAAACTAATGTGTTTTTATTTATTAAAAATGCAAAAAGTTAAATAATTTTAAGCAACAAAGATAAGCAAATCTTATATAGAAAAACTTCTTATTATATATTATTCTATTTTTTCAATAGGTACACTATTTAAAATGAGTAAATGGAGGAAGAATACTGTATAAATGTATATAAGCGGCAGAAGGAGGGATATTTGCCTTCTTTCTCGGAAGTACCACAAGTTTATTAGGTAGAAAACATGAAAAAAAAGTATTTCGCTTAAGTAAATCTCTTTATATATAAAGCTGTTCAACCTGACTGATTGGCGACTCACGAGCAGGCTAAACGGTAGAAGCAAGAAATCTGAAATTTGTACTGTAGCTTCCTATTATATCGTAGGTTAACACTTTAAAATTTTTTTTCAAAAATAGAGTGGGAAGTGGGTGGAAAATAGATTTGAAAATTGTATGAAAATCTTAGCTGAAGCATACCCGGTGTTGGGTAGGCTACAATCAAAGTGACATTGTAGAATATGATAAGTTTGTTTTTTATTATTTTATATGATTGAAAACCGAGCGGGAGCGTAGCAACGCACGCCGGGAGGGCTTGTATTATATAACGTTTTTTTTAATACCTTATATCAATTTATGTAATACTCTTTTCTGCACAGTGTATGGTAAAAGCGAAGTTTAAGGGAATATTCAGTGTAAACGCAAGATAAACACGACCCGTGGGAGCTTTGGCTGCAACTTTCGCACTGCCTGTGTCAACTCTGCGTGTGTGTGTGTGTGTGTGTGTGTGTATAAACAAACGCATATGGCCAACACACACAGATACACAGCCTCTAGCCATGTTTAAAAGCATGGTACATGGAACTGCAGAAACAACAAATACTGTGGCCTTGCCTATACATATTCACGTCCCGCGCTACGTCATTCACACACACACACACACACACACATAGACACACACACATTGACTTTCCGCCATATTCACAGAAAAAGTTGATCCTTTGCAAACCGAATGTTCGTATCCCAACCTAGAGCCTCGTCCCTGTTTCCAGTTGTCCCATGTAGCCACATTGTCCATTCCAACTCTCCTGGCGTCATGTGTCCGTCCATCAGAAACTGTAATTCCAGCAAATAAAACGGAAAAACGGCAATACAAACAAAAGACCACAACACAAATGATGAAGACGATGCTAAAATAAAAAATAATAAAAACATTTAAAAAAATTTTCTGAAACATACAAATTGTTTATGAAGTAAAACCGCAAAAATTTCACAACGTTAAAACTCCAGGTCAGCAACAGGAAACCGGATCGGGAGCACGAAACCCACTTTATTTTATTAAAAATAAAATGTGATCAATTTAAACCGAAAATTTATTGAAGATTTTAAAACCTTATAAATATTTGGAAATAACATAAAATATTTTGAATCTACAGAGCAACAACAAGAACTGAATACAGAGTCAAGGCGTAAAATATATTAAATTTATGATTATGATAATTGTTATGAATGTGTAAAGTATTATAATGCCATGGTTTTTAAGACTCATAAGTTTAAAAATTTATTTTCAGTTTAAAGAAAAATCTATATGCAAGTTGATTGCTCCATACTTTGATATTTTTTATATGGTCTAATTAATTAACTTTTTTAAGTTTCTTGATTTTCCCAAATATTTTTGAAATTTATCCAACTGAAATTGCATGTATTACATTTGAAAATGTTTTTGGTTAAAGTGATTTAAATACCAGCATTTTTTTTATTTTTATTTTTTTTTGGGCTTTCTTTAATCTCAACGCTCGTTCCGCTGCACTTGCTCCCCACCTAACTGTATAATTAGTCGTTGCCTAATTGATGAGTATTCAGGCTGCAAAAAAAATTGTGATTGACAAGCGGTTTGATTGTAAGCGACATGACACAAAAAACAAAAGAGCAAAAAAAAAATAAATAAAAAATAAAATAAAAGAAGTGGGTTGACCCTTGCCAAAAGGGTTCCCTGGCAAATTGCAAAGCTTGTCTTTTTTTTTATAAATATACTCTCGACTTATTGGGCAAAAGAGTATACATAATCGATAAACTCTAATTAAAGCGAGCGTATATTACGAGAACTTCCCTGGCTATTAAAATTTGTTTTTCAAAACAGAAAAAAAACCCTAAATCTTTCACATCTATTTGGACAGAGTCATGAATTTTATTATAGGAACTAATATTGATTTCCATTCCTCCTGCCTCTGTAAATGAAGCAAATATAACTGCCATAGCTTTAGAGTTAGCGCTCTGAAATATAATATGATATACGACTTTTGATAAAAAAACCCAACCAAGAACATTTTTATCACTGAACGTCGCCTACTTTTTTTTGTTATTTGTTTTGTCTCATTAAAAGATTGATTAAACTGGCTTACAAATTTTTTCGAGGGAACTGGACTCACAATGACTTTTTTTATTTCAAAAATTAATTTTTTAAATTTTTAAAAGAGCAATTGAAATTCATCAATTTTTCAATAATGCAAAAAAGTTCACATTTTTCAATTTTGAGGGCTTGTAATGGTCTTAATTCTTATTCGATCCGTTTAATCCGGCATATCATTGGAAAGGGGATACAAATAACTATTGTAATGTGTAACAATTTCTTAGATTAAATAAGATCTAATGTAGATATGAACAAATTAGTTGAAATACTGCCAAAAAACTAGCGGTTTTCTTGAATACCATTCCTTGAAAAAAAAAAATGGTTTGCATTTTTGAAATCAGCGCTCGAAAATACATCAAAAAAAGTCTTTGAGCGCCCAGTTCCTGTTTTGCTGTAAACTGGTGTAATAGTCGCAAAATAGAGTATATTTTAATCTGTAACTATTGAATTTTCCTTTTTATTTGTTTTTATATATTTTGGACACCAACCAAGTCAGCTCCAAAAACTTGTGACCGCACATCTCTTCTTGCCACAATGTATGGCCGCACATTATTCAGAGGACTTCACGTGATTGTTGTTGCTGTCCTTGTTGTTGTTGTTATTGCTGTTGCTGTTGTTGCTGTTGTTGGCACTGCTTGGACTGGTAAAACAAGCGCGAAAACATAATGAGCATATAAATAGACAAACAATCACCGGCAAACAGGCAGAAACAACGCGACAAAACCGTCCAGACAACAGCCCCAAGCATAGCCGGTATCCTCAGGCAACCCCCTCCACCACCGGCGCTTAGCATCCTTTTGCAGTTTGCTGCCAACTCACCACACGCAGCCGACGAACGTGTGCATGGTGAATTATGTTGAGTTGAGTTTAGGTCAGAGTCGTCTGCACAGTTGAAACCTCGTGTACTTTTCAGTTGGCTGGCAGCGTTCCTGCTAAGCACATCATGTCCTTTGATTCTAGTTCAATACAACAATTAACTGCACGTATCTTACCGTTGCAATTTTTTGTGTTAATTTAGTAATTTTAATTTTTTAGCAGTATGCAATTTAATAATATTTACTATACAGTAATACTATCATTTTATTTTATTATTATTATTACGAATACAATTTTCTTTATAGAAATATAATTTATAGCAAAAACTTGTAATTACTTTTAAATTAATAATAATTTGTATAATATACATAAAATAAAGAAACGTTTATCTTCGGCATGTCAAAGCTATATATATTTGATTTTGTAAGTAAGTTTCAATTTTCGACCGATCGTTTCAATCGCAACTATTTGATATAGTCATTCGAATTTGATTAAATGTTGTCAGATTATTTAGAGCATATTAGAGCATAGACTTACTTTTATTCATACAGCATATTTTATTGGATTATTATGGAAACGATTATTTTTATGGAAACTATATATAAGTGATCCGATTTGGATGAAAGTTGGTCAGATTTCACAGTTCAATACGGTATCAATCTGGTAAGTTTGGTTTAAATATCTTGAAAATAAAAAATAAACATATTTTTCGACCGATTGTTCCAATTGGAGCTATAAGATGGAATGGCCCGATTTTGAAGGTAATTGGTCAGATTGTTCTGATCATTATACTACATCAAGCTGGTAAATTCGGTTTTGCTATCTAAAAAAGATTTTGGAAATTGCTATATATTATATTTATATTATATTTATATTTATTTACATTTATTTATTTTATATTTTATATTATATTATATTATTTATATATATATTTGTTCGATAAGGGTGATTCTGACATATTTAATTAAATATGTATATCTAGCTCAAAAATCGATACACATTTCGTAACAAACTTATTAAAGCCTTTTGCAAGGGTATTAAAAATATTTGTGCTAAAATGAAAATTTACAATCAAATATAATTCCACATGAAAAATCTAAACAAAACAATACCTATTCAAATTGAACTCTTCACGTGGATATTCAATATTTTGTTAGCTTAATGTCTCATAATATTTTACGTTCTACTTGCATGTATTGAAATATGTTTGCTGTAATTCCTGTGATATGTGTCATATTCATCAATTTTCAATATCCGACTGGAACAATGCGAATATTTGCTATGTGTACTATGTATACAATAAAGACACACACACACACACACAACAAATAAATCCTTTTGATGCTTATTTTGTTGAGCGCTTCAACAAAAAAAAAAAAAAAATTCCGAGAGAATATATTCAGAAAATATGAAAAAATTCAAATACAAATGGCAGACAATAGCAATTAAAATACACAAAGCCGCAAATAGACGATATAGATATGTGCTGATATATGTAGATATATATATAACCATGTATATGGATATATACTTGTTAATTCAACGCAAGGGGTATATTAAGATTTTAAAAGTATTTTTAAGTATTACATAATCAGTATATATTCATAGATATCATCAATGAAAATGAAAGTATTTTAAAAGTATGTTAAATTAAATCAAACATAAATTTCTCAATATAGAATTCTATTAAAGTTGACTCAAGAACAAATAATTAATTTGTTTAAGAAGTTATAGTAATATGGAATAAATTCATACAGGGTATACATTCTTTGGTATTTCAAATATATTACTATTTCAGTTTTTAATCGTTGCCTGCTTTATTCAAGTTGTTGCTATTTTTATATTTATTTTTATTTTTTTATATGCCTCTGCTTTCATTTCAATTCGGTTTTTGCGATTTATTTTTTCCAGCAGCGACGGCTGTAAATCGAATTTAGACACGCTTAGATAACTTTCAGATTTATTTATTTAACAATTTATACGGTAAGTCGGGCAATTTATTAGATATTTTTAATTTTAAAGCGCTCGTTTGTCGTTGGCATTTTATTGAATTTGTCGGTTTTATTATTAAATCGTATAAAACCATTTTAAATTTGCTAAGTTTATTAACCAGCAACAGATTAAATAAAGCAACTGACGCTTGAGTTATTTATAGAAAAAAATAAAGTAAAAATAAATAAAACAGGAAAAAACGCTGATTAAGACTAGAATCATTTTAGACATTTGAATTACATTCTTATCTAGAATAAATAATTTCTACATTTATCCTCATTGATTACAGCAATTATTAAATTAAATGTCAGAAAAATAATTTTTAATTTTTGAATTTAAAAAAAAAAAAAGTTTTTATAAAATTTCTATTTCTGATTTTTTTTAATAAAAATTGAATAATAATTTTTATTTTTAATTTTTTTTATTTGGAGCAAATATAAGATTTATTTTAACAATTTTCCATAAAAATTAATAATAAAAGCTTATCCTGTTTTCCCATTCATTTAGAAAATTTTTTTTTTGGTTTGATTTTTTTGAATACATAGTTATTATTTGCGGTCCTTGGTATATATCATTGGAATTAGCTGCTGTATTAAGAAAAGTTTAAAAACATTTACCCTTTATATGATACATGTCCAACCAAGAATCAATATTAAGAATCCTTAAAGTTTGAAAAATAAACTTTTATTTTTAATGTTTAAACTTGTATATATGTATAAGTTGAAATTAGTTTTTATAGTAAAAAATTAAAAATGAAAGTTTATCCTTCTTTTTAACAAGGATTAATTGAGAAAAAAATAAAATAAAAGAACATCGATTGTTCTTTATTACGGAACATATTATTACCCTCGGTATTCTAATTGTTGAAAACCCATATAAGTGACACTTTGAAAATTGTTTTATATTGCAGACCCGTATGAAGTTTAAGATATTATTGTATGCATTCATGTGCATTCTATTTAATTCATATAAAAACTGAGAATCTTTTATTTGCTGCAAATCAATTGAAATGTAAACAGTTGTCAATTTGGCCATTGTAATGGCATTGTATTTAACTGAGATACTGTTACTAACACTTGACCAAATTTATCTGTACTACTGTCGTTTAATATTTTTGTGCTCTCACTCACACCCTTTCGTCTTAACTCCCCTCGAGTGTATCTTACATTTTCATTAACTTGAAATAACAACGAAAAGTTTCATTTTTAGCAGTTTTGTTGCTGCTTCCACTGTGTGCTCTAAACATAAACATTAGCTTGGTGCTGGTTGCAAGGATACATATTTTTTGATATGCCATGTCCAGCTGTGCAGAGTTCCTTGGCGTTACCTGCCGTCTGTTCCTGTTTCTGCTTCAGATCCTGCCGCTTGCCTCCTGCCTTCTCCGTCTGCCCGCTCTCAAGCGTAACGTGCAATTTTTATTGTTATAGCAGAACTTGGTACATGTCATGCTGCCTAGACACTGTTGTTAACTTTTGGTTGTTTTGTGGCCAAACGCCCCCAATCTTTCGCCAACCCGCAACCATCGTCTAACGCTTGACCACCCCCTTGAACCCCTACGAACCCATACCGTAATGATATTCGTTTCGACGATTTGCAGTTTTCGCATGAAAGTTTGCTGCGCAGCTTTATGTACTCTATAGCTGAGGGTATTATTATATTGTCACCAATTGAGTAATATATTGTAAGAGGCATTTTCGATTCCATTAAGTATAAACATTATGAGTTCTTGTCGAATCGATCTAATTGAATGTTTCGATACAAACTTATAGCTTACTCTTAGAACTATCTTGATCCTGCCTAATCAGAGTACTATTTATTATAGAAACAATTTATCTTAGTAAAGGTTTTAAATTGCGTGTTCTAATATTACACTTCAAATTTTGATAAAATCGAATCATTATATTATATAGCTGCCCCAGGGCGAATAATCGATCGAGTATTAAGTTTTGACTGAATATAAATCCAAGTTAGCCTGATAATGAAAGATTATTAAATAAATAGTTAAAAAAACTGCAATATATTCATATTGCTGTCATCGAAAAATCGGTTCGGAATTAATTTCTGTTTTAAAACACACAAAGAGTATTTACATACATACATATATCTTTGATAATCCAAATATTGTAGTTTTTTCCAGTTGTTAGACCCTTAAAAAAGGGTATTATAATTTAGTCTCGAAATGTATAATGCATAGAAGGAGACGTCTCCGACCCCAGTATAAAGTATATATATTCGTGATCAGGACGACGTGCCGAGTCGATATAGCCATGACCATCTGTTTCTATGCGTACACTCAAAAAAAAGTGTACATCCAATTGTGGAAAACTGACATCAGTGGTTGGAAAAACAGGATAGAAATAGCGCCAAAGAAATTTTTTTAAACCCTGTAGATTTAATTACCACAAAGTGAAGAAAATGTTGTAACTCTGGCAGATAAAATTTTCTGTTTTATTTATTTTAAAATTATTTCGATAACTCGAGGAAACTTTTTCTACAAAACATGGAAAAATCTATAATTTTATGTCCATAATAAAAAAAATCCGTTATTTTTTTAAATTTGAATAAAAAAATTACTTTACTTTGGTTAAAGAAATAAGTCAACATATTTTGTAAAAATTTATATTGAGCATAGAAAATTTTCTGCAGTTTAATGAATTTTATATTCATTTCATAGAACACCTGGATTTCATATTGTAGAAAATCCATACTTCCGATTATAAACCCATAATTTTTTCCGTTTATTCATATCATAGAAAATATATTCGTAATGTGGAAATTTTCACTTCTTTGTAGAGATTTATACTCTGTTTGTAGAATTTTATTTTATTTTTTTTATCGAAAGTGTTTCTATACTTAAAAAAATTTCTTTTTTCTTAGTGTACTTTTTGGCTTTATCTTTGAGCTATCTTGATGAAACTTGGCACAGATGAAGTTTAACATTGTATGTAGTTTGATTGTCAAAATCAGCCTGATCGAACCACTATATCATATAGCTGCCATAGGAACAAACGGAGACACTTTATTTTCATGAAAAGTGCTTGTATGAAAAACTTCTTTGATTTTCTAGATATCAAATCCAAACTAGGCATATCGATGTATATTTACGATTTGTACAATCAAATTTAGTTTGAATATTATCGGAGCACTATATTATATAGCTGCCCTAGGAACAATTGTGTAAAAAATGAATTATTCTATGCAAAAGTATTCAAAATTTTCTTAGAAGAGCAGTGCAAGGGTATATAGCTTCGGTGTGCCGAAGATAGCCGTTTTTTTCTTGTTTTTCTTTTTGTAATTTTTGTTTGGTTGGCCAGTTGCCCGGACATTGTCACGCCCACTGTCCCAACTATACCCAGCACTGCACCCACCAACTTGCCCCGTGGCGTCTGTACCCTCCTCACCATGTAGCTGCTGCTGCTCGTATGCGATATGAGCGTCAAAATGTTTGCCGGCTAAGTTTTTGTTTTATTTTTTAATTCTTTTTTGTTTTTTTTTGTTTTTTGCCGGCCCCCGTGACTATTGCAAAAGTATTTTGGTCAAATTAAAAAACATTTTACAATTGCAAGCCAGTATGTGTATTGTGTGGGTGTGTGCGACTGTGTGTGTGTGTGTGTTGTGGCAACTTTCGCTGGTGACTTGGCAAAAAGTTTGTCATGTCTTTGGGTGTACCCAAAATGGCCCAAACGTTTGCACTCTGCGTTAGCCAAGTTTTGTCCAAGTTGCAACCAACTTTCAGTTCATTGCCAGTTGTTGTTGCTGTTGTCGCTGTTCCATGTTTTGCTTTCTTGTTGCAACAATTCTTCAAGTGTTTTTATACTCTGTACACAACAAAACAAATAGAGTATTTTGACTTTTCTGTAAAGATTATAAAATTTTCCCTTCACATGAAAAATCAACAATTTTAATAAAAAAAAAAAAAAAATCACAACAACAAAAACCGGAAAAGCAAGTAGCACAATACAGAGTATTTGGCAGTCGAATGGCTTGTCGATTGCCAGCATTTTAACTTGTTTTGTTTATTTTTTCTTTTGCCACTTTTTGATAGCCAAAAGTTGTTGGATACTTAAGTGTGGCGCCGCCTTCGCGTTGTTTTCTTGCATTTTGAGGTGCTCTTGGGCAAAGGGCTTTGGGTAATTAGTTAGCTACTAACTGTTTGTTGTCGTTGTTGTATTGTACTTAGTTTGGCCTAACGGCAAAGTTAATATGCGGCTGTCGTGTGACATTATTGCCAACAAAAAGTTCACAGCAAAAAATAAAGACATTAATATTTCAAGTATAACAAGTACAAGAAAACAAACTGTCATCTGCAAACATTAGCCAACTATATATTTATGTACTTTAGTGACAACATTTATATTGATTGTTTTCTTCTTTGTAGTCAAAAGTTTTCATTATAATAATACATTTTCTATTACTTAGAAATTGCATTAACATATAAAAACACGATTTTACATTCAAACAAAGCACAAAAGTCATTAAAGAAGCTTTTTAACGTTGACGGGAATTGTATTTATTTATCCTTAAGCTAAAATCAATTCTCTAATTCCATGCAATTTCCCAAAACAAACTGAAAACATATCAACAATAGAAAATTGGCTTACAAAGTGGGATGACAAGGGTGGGAGGGGGGCTTGGAGATGGTTCAATTGAACTAATCGTTGCGATTGCATTTCCGTTTTGGATTGGGATCAATAATAAGAAATAATTTATTTGGGCTTGGGCAATTTTGTCTTCAAACATAGCAGGGAATCGCCATTAGAAGGCTGAGAGAAGCCAATCAGGCGAAGCAGCTGGTGGATAGGGGGGAAAATAGGGTAGTAGAGAGAGAGAGAGAGAGTGGTAGTGAGAGAGAGAGATGGGAAAATTGCTTGCAGAGTAGCAAACGGAACCGAACTGAATTGAAGAGCACTTCAAGTGCAGGCGCTGCAACAGTGCGCACTTTATTAACGCAATTTCCGTTTCCGCTTAAGTCCAGTGCCAGAGGCAGCGCTTGTGCGAGGGGGTCGACGTGGTTGTCCTTGGTAAGGAGCTTGTCTTATCCTCAAAGAGCTTCAAGTAATAATCGTAATAATAGGCGTCACAAAATGGCGGCGCAGTTGCAAAGTGCTGGCACGATATGTCGACATAATTGTCATATCCTTGCTCACATTTTCTTCCTCTTTTACTCTCTTCCTTTCTATGTGTGTGTGTGAGTATGTGTGTGTGTGTGTTGGTAGCAGAGATGTGCTTTGTTTTGTGACACGAGCATGCAGAATTGCACAAACGCTTTGCTTCTGACATATATTTTGAATATTTGTCAGGAAGAGCAGTTAACATGGTTAATAACTATCAGCTTTTATTTTTATCTTTTTCTTCTGAATAGCGTACATATATATTAAATTTGTCCTTTTCACCTTTAAAAATATATCCCCTAAGATATCTGCTAACAATTGTAATGATATTTGTCAAATATACTGATATAGCCGGCGTGCGTTGTTACGCACTCCCTCACAAAAAAACAAATCACATTTTAGTTGATCCGAAAATCGTTGTTCTGTCGTAAAAATTATTTCTAGTGACGACTTCGTGACACCAAATAACACTGTGCAAGTGGAAAAAAAAGGAAACCCCAAAATAAACCGGATTTACCCCATTTGGGGCCTTCTAAATCGAACTACATCATTAGTTTTACGCGCTATCACGATGGTTTCATACAAATTTTAAAATTTTTGGTTATATGGGCATTTTTTCACAGGTATCACATTTTTCATTGATCTATAAATCTGTTGGTGTTAATTTTTTCGAAAAACCTACTGTGGCAAAGTTGTTCTAAATTTTCCAAAGTTAAACTTGTATGAACACACGAAACCTTCCAATTGAAGATTTGTTTGTGTTTTGGGCCAAAATAATGAAAAAATCGTAATCTAACAGCCATTTCTATAGGCTCTTATGGGAAAAATAAGTTGTTCTATCAAAAATTTTTTTTTGTTTTTAAAGATATCAAAACTAAACTTTTCAGTTAACAGTTTTTTTTATGGTTTATGCAAGCTGACTAATGATCTTCAAAATCGGACCACTATATCTTATAGCTGCCATAGGAATAATCGGCCGAAAAATAGGTTCTTATATGACATTTTTATTTTATTTTTCAAGATATCTAAACCAAACTCGATGTTTATTATAATCTAGACAATCTGACTAAGTTTAATAAAAATCGGCCCACTATATCTTATAGCTCCCATAGAACACATTCGATTTGCAATCAGGTGTAAAATTAGTTTTTATATTACCACTTCAGCGCACTGTGATTGCTGTAACAGTGCTTTATACGTCAACAGTGCTGTATAATTTAACAGTGCTGTATACGTTAACAGTGCTGTATACGTTAACAGTGCTGTGCTGTGTATTTTAACAGTGCTGTGCTGTAGACGTTGACAGTGTGTACATCTGTTGAAGCGATGGTAACTTTTCCAGAAAGTTTTCTCAAAATTGTATTTTCTAGAAACCTACTCCAGGCAACTACGAACAAATTAGAAAAAATTTAAGAGAATTCGGCCCAGACGGTCTCATTTGATGAATAAGTATAAAAATTTTTTTTTTATTTCTGTATATATATAATCTATATATATAATCTAAAAATGATATTTTTCAAAGTGTATCTTGAAATGCATGTGTAAATATATTCTTAAGCAGCACCAACAACCAAGTTACTATAGCCTTATCTAGCCAGATGGAATAAAATGACTATAAACATAAAATTTTTCAAATAGAACTAATAATATTTAAAATTTTGGATATGTCAGATAGGACATCAAAGTACTGGATATATCAAATTCAATTATTTAAAGTAATTTTTTTTTTTAATAGTCATTTACTCATACTGTTATTTCTTCAATTAAACAGCTTAAATTAAAAATACTAATACAACTTAAAAATAGCTTAAAATAATAGAAATATATTTCTTTAAGTCTATCACTTTAGAACTCAAGACTGAATTATGAAAATGTGATATTTTAAAAAGAAATATTAATGTTGTATTTTATTTATAGAATCATGCAAATTCAAATTTGTAGTTAAAAGTTTTTATTTTAATTTTTGAAAAAATTAAACACGAGTTCATCTCTAAGCCGAATTTTTACATACATACATTTGCTGGCTGCTTTTATCTCTCTGGCATTTTCACATTTTGTTGTTGCTAATTGCACGCGTTCAGCTCTAAAATGTGTTGCCTATCTATGGGCGCCTGGCTGTGAATATATTTTCACATTTGTTTGCGCTATTTGAGTCGGTTATCTAAACGACTTGCATTTCAATTTTGCTAACTAAGTAGCTCAGTTAATTGGCTGCAAGCCCGCAAGCATTTCAATTTTGATTATAATATATAGAGTGAATTGCTTGAAAATTGTATATACTTGTAAAAGTGATTTGAAGTTGTTGATGTGTACTTACTTAAATGGTTTTTCAATTTGTTTCAATTATTTAGTTTTCTACGCTCGACATCAAATGGTTTTTGGCCTAAATGTGAACAGTTCTTCAACTAATTGTTATTCTTGTATAAAAAACACAATTTATGATTGTTTTACATTTTTAATTTCTCATCTTATTGATCAGCTTAAATATTTACATACAATATAAAAATAATATTTGTTATTTATTTAGAAAGCTTTTAAGGGCTTATACTGATTGGCTTGTGACTCTGTTTTGAATAAATAATAATAAATTTGAATAAATGAAATTTCAACTCAGGTTTCTTAAAGATTTACATTCTTACATTTACAACTACATTTTAAAATTGATTTTATTTTTTTAAGCACACTTAGAACGCATAAGTCTTATAAATAGTTTCTCTTAATTATTATGTAATATAAATAAGCAATTGTTGAGCTTTAAAACTGAATTAAAAAAATTGTTAAAATGAATTTTTGATATGCTACTTTTGTTTAATGTTTTTTCTATGGCAATTTGTTATTTATTATTTTTGCACATTTAAGCACATTACAAACTAATAAAAGTTTTGAATGAACTGTTACAGTCTTTGAGTTCTCCTTACCCCTGTGTAGAATTTAGCATCCACTTTTTACTCTATCAAATGTTGTGCATAGTTATTCGGTAATTTTGTATTTTGCATATTGCATAAAATGACAAAAAGTTTTGTCATTTAGCCTTTTTAATAATAAATTAAATAGCTAGTACGGGTATAATGCAGGCTGTCACATTAACAGACACACTGTGGGCGACAGTTCTGAGTGTGTTGACCCGGCCAACACACTCCAAACAACAACAATAACAACAACAATAATAATAATAACAACACAACATTTTTGGCAACAAACTGCGCAGGCAACGTCCTGATATGCCAACATTTAAACTCCCAGCCTGAATCTTACAGTGGTTGAGACTAGATTTTAAAACAGGAAATTGCTGATTTTTTTTGAGATGTTAAAGGTGTAGCAAATTTATATGGTTTTGATTCAATTTTCTTCAAGCTTTATACGAATTTGTTTAAAATATATGTTAGCTAAATCTTCTTGACTTTACTTTAATGTTAACTCATAAAAATTTAAAATATTTCAATTAATACAAAATTAACACATATTTTTCAGCACAAGCTCATTTAATAAATATTTTGTTGGAAATTTAATAATATGTATTTTTTTTTTAAGATTTTATGCTGCTAAGTAAAAAAAACAATCTCTTTTTTTCGTAGAAATATAATTACTTGGCTTGCTTAATTGGATTCACAGCTGTGTTTTAATTCAAATTAGTTTTGCTTTTCTTGACTAGAATTTCAATCTAAGCCACTGTGCGTTGTCATGTGGAATCTCTATGGAAATTATATTTATTACATAATTATGCACAGGCCATGATACGAGTAATATCGCTCTAATTACCATATTGTACAACATGCTCAAGCCCAATACCCGCCTCCAAAACGCCTGGGCATTGTTGTCTCAAGTTGCGCATACGCCGCGTTTGCCCCCGAATCTAAACACACATCAAAGTAGGCAAATGTATGCTATAATCAAGGGTGCAGTGAGGAAAGCTACCAGGTCTACTGTTGAAGCCAATCAGTTGCAATCAGGGGAGAGACCTCGAATAACGTGTAAATCAATTGACAAGGGGACTATGTTACTTCTCTGAATGCAGCATGCAGCTGTCAGGTTGCTGCCACTGCAACTGCCACACTCTGTATGCACTTCATTTGTAGCCCAGTGTATTGTTGCATTGCGTATGTCAGTTGGCTGTTGCATTTTGAAAAGTGGCAAGCCTGTAGTTTGTGCGAACAGAAAAAAATATATTTACGATTCTGTAGTTTACATTAATTGCATGCGCTGCGCCTTAATAGGTCCCTAACAGCAAATTGATTGTATAACTAATTTAAAACTATAAGTAAGCAGAAAATAAATATCAAAACTAAGATTTAAATTGTAAAAATTTTTAAAATATTATTTGTTCTTCAATCCCTTTGGAATGTCGGATTTAAAGATAGCTTTAGCAACCAGATTTTGCTTTATCTGAGCTTTATATGAGCTGAATGAATAGTTTAAACTCTTTTTGAAAATATTCGTCGTACATTTGCAACTTATTATTTGGAAATTATAAATAAAATAACCAAATTGCTGTGAATATATGTTGAAGTGATTTATTGTTTGTATAATTATCTTTATTATAATTCTGTTTTACGTTAACATACATAGCAATATTAGGACGCGTTGTAAATATTAAATAGATATAAAAAAGTAGAATTTTTTTTTTTATAATTTTTTTTTTTTTTTTTTTTATGTTGTCAAGAAGCAGCCTTCATAATAGTCTATAACATGATATTTTTACTTAACATATAGGAACAACCATGCATCATCTATAGACGAAGCTATATAAACTAGTATTTAATTTTAAAGTTTGGATATTTTTTGTTATTTTACAAACATTTAGACAAAAAATTTATAGCCTTTGTACAAATGCTGAAAAATTCTCTCTCATGCGACTTTTTTTAACTTTGTTTTCGTTGTTGTAGACCATGTCAAAATGCTGCATTTATAATAAATTTATAATAAATGCAGCATTTTAAACAAAGTCGCATTCATGATTTTATCGTCGATTGCAAATTTTAACTCGATAGTGCCATTTTTTTTAGTTTGATAATCTTGAAATTTTGCTGTAAAATATTGAATAACACGCAGTTTGGGCAGTGCGAAAAAGAATGGTTTGAAATTCTTCCATCATATTAGCCTCCTCCTCTTCTTTTACTATTTGCAATAAAATTGCGTTTAAATTTTCAACAAAGTTCATTATTGTTAGCATTTTAATATGAATTTTAGGTAACATTGTTTAAATGCCAAATTCAAATTAAAATAAAAAACAGCTGATCGAATGCTGAAATGTATAGTGTAAACAGACATTTTATTATTTAGGATTTTCAACCCAAAATGCTAAATGCAACTCGTAGTGTAAACAGGCTATTAAAAATGATTGACAATCGAGAGCATGCTAGCAAAACTATCGTTTGTATGATCGATAGTTTTGCATGTATATGTATTTATCGATTGCATTTCGCTCTTATTAAACAAATGTGTTACTTTTCACACACACACACATACACATACACATGTACACATGTGAATATAGTCTACATAGTCTGTGACTATGATTTATAACATTCTAAGCTCACAAATTTCCATGCAGGCCAAAAGTATGCCACACACATATGATTTTTTATTATGAATGCATTACTTATTACACTTGCAGCGCGCAGCGCATGCAACCTGCACAGTTAAATGGAGACAGACTGAGTGCGATAGAGATAGAGATAGATATAGAAATATATATATTTATATATAGAGCGACCCAGTGAGCCTTTTTGCCATTTGTCATACACAAAAGGCGCTGTCAGCTGTGCAGGGAAATAAAAATTCACACAAACTGACACAGACAAACACACCGACTCACACACACACACACACACACACACATACACTGATTCACACACACACTCATGAAGACAGACAGCATGGGCATTGAGAATTTGCTGCCATTAGCCAGTGACAGAAGCGGGCAAATGCAATTTACAGTTATGATGCGCTCTCATTGCCATAATTGGAAGTCTTTGGGCCAACATTACAGCAAGCACACACACACGCATACACATGTCCCACTAATACCCCCTTTACTGCATCTAATACCCCACCACCCCAATGATGCAAACGACCTTTACCTTTGCCTTTGCCTTTGCCATTTGCTGCATGTTGCAATCTGTCTGTGACAAGACTTTCATTTGATTTCAGTTCGGCTCAATTATGGCGCAACTATGTTTGTTGGTAAACATTAGAGGAGAGGGGGAGAGAGTGCGGTGAAGAGTGCAACTGATGCCCAATAAAAGATGGCACAAAGAAATGCAAATGTCAAATCAGCGGCAGTTGCAACAAAGGCAAATGGAAAATGTTGCTCGTTACACATACGCCGCATGACCCACACACATTGCGCATGAAAGCCTCAGGTGCTTGTCATGGTTTAAGCCTCGAGACCTCTACACAACTGCTCCCCCCACTCCTCCATGTACCCTGCGCCACACTCGTCTCTCACCCCCGCTCCTCACAATCTTCCATCATCATCAACATTATTGTTGTCAACGTCATGCGGCGTGACTATGACATTAGTTTTCCATGCACCCGCACACTGTTTTGTTGCATGATGATGGTAGCTGCGGGGTAGGTACTTGACTGAAGGGGTTTTATGGGGGCAAGGGGCAAGGGGCAAGAGGTAAGCGGCAAACGGCAAGCGGCAAGCGGCTGGTGCGACAGACAACACTTGTACACAAACAATAGTTGCACAATAGCCCATTGCCAAGTGTTAGTTTCATATGCCACCTCGATTTGTTTGCCTTGGCTTTCAGGTCGCTGCCACAGTTTAGTTGTGAATGGGCAGCTCAGTTAGTTTATAGCTGATTTAAGGACATGTCAACTTCAATCTAATATATCTTAAAAAATTATTGAAAGTACAAGAATTTTGAATAAATTTAAATGTTGACTCAAACTTCAGAATTAAATAGGGGCATGATTTAAAGTAAACAAAGTGCGTTGATCCTGAAGCTCTACAAAAAAATATATTTAGTTCGTTACAGCTTATAAAATTACAGGAGTATATAAAATTATTTTTAAGACTACTTATTGTGTTGTTAAATTCGATTTAAAGATTTAAATATTTTGAATCTTCAAATCGAACTTAAATCATTTTTGTTCAACCCAATTAGTAATCTTAATTTATTAGAATAATATATATATATATAATAATTTAATATTGAATTATCATAAATTTACGTTAAAGTCCAATCAATCTAGAGTGTAAAAAAGTCAAATAATTATTAAAAAATTATTTATTTACTGAAACTTGAAGAATTATCCATATTTAAAAATAACCGATATAAATATTAAGTTAAAAATACAAATAAATAAGTTTTTATAAAGTTTTGATATTGAAATTTATAGAATGCGAAATTTAAAAAATTTCTAATGAAATTTCAATTTAATAAATCTTGTACCAAAGTCAATTACAAGAAAAATATATATATAAAGCAAAACAAAAAAACATTAGTTGTCAGTCAAAACAATTTTAAGAAAACATTGGTGAAAAGTAGCAAAAGGAATTAATATAAAATACCAATATTTTTAACGATTTTTCCCCAATTTATACTGTTAAAAAAGGGGTATTTTAATTATAACACCAATCCCATAAAGTATTAAATATTTTTGATAAGCATTACGAGCTGAATTAGGTTTATACCTCTGTCAGTAATTTTGTTAATTATACATTTATTTAAAAAATATTTATAACTGAATTTAGGCGATGCTTATAAAGAAATTTTATTCAGATCTAGCACATTATATTGAATTTGTATAAATATATAATATACTCTAGCTCATCACGGCGTGCGTTGCTACGTCATGCTCCTGCTTCAAAAAAATAAACCTGATTCGCCCCTGCTTCAGCTGAGAATTTGATACAGTTTTAAAATGCATTTTTCACCCACTTCTCGATATATTTTTGACAACATTTTTTCAGATAATAAACCTACGATATAATAGGCAGGTACAGTAAAAATTTCTACCGTTTGGCCTGCTTGTGAGTCGTCAATTAGTCATTCAGTCAGTCAGTCAGGTTGAACAGTTCTATATACTTATGTAATACAAACAAACTTGAATATGAACAATTTTTAGTTTCTATTTATTTACAGCATTAAAACTTATCGAACTACCCAACAATTAGAACTATCTGTACTTTGTTGGTTCCGGGATCCTTTGTCTGGCTGTGATATAAGTGCAACAACAGAAACAATGGGTTGCAAGTAAAAACCACATCACGCAGCGGGAATATGTTTCAAAATAAACAAAATGCAACACACAAGGCTACAGTAAGTGGATCAGTGGATAAAGGGGTGGAAGGGTAGAGGTGTGCAAATAGAAAGCTTGAATGAAAGAAATCGCTCTCTGCTGACATTCATTGTCTCTCTCTTTCTCTCTCTGTGTGTGTGTGTGTGTGTGTGTGTACAGTTGTGTCCTATTCAAGTTGCCTTTGTTTTTTTGCATTTGCATTTGTTTGGTCGCCTTTGAACTGGCCTCTCTCCTCTTTGCTGCCCACTTCATTTGCATTGTCCTTGCTTATTGTTTGCGGTTGTTGCAATGGCTAAGCAATGGTATACACACACACACACACACACAGAAACACACACATATATATACACACACTACAACATTGTTGTGGCGTTGACAACGGTGACAATTGCATTTGTTTTGGTTTTAATTAGCCAACGAATACCGCAAAAACTGCAAAATAATTGACTGACTTTGCAGTTAAAATATATAGTGGGAAGAGTTAAATAAAGAGACAGACAGAGACGGAGATAGAAATAGAGATAGAGAGAAAGAGAAAGTGAGCTGTTGAGAGTTAGCAGCAGTGTCTAATGGTTTCGGTACTTACACGCCTCAGGCAAGTACAAGTCCTTAAACTAAACTAAACTATAAAGGTGCAATGAGCTGACCTCAACACTTTCAGCTTTCAGTTAGCAACTAGAACACACACACACACACACAGACACATACCACACACTCACCACATTTACGCACACACTCAACACACGCACACTCAACTTGGATACCTTGGCTTTTATGGCTTCAACTAAAAGCGCTTCAATTAGCGCTCTGATGAACTCTGATGAGTCCAAAGTAAATTATGTGCTAATTGAGGTATGTGTATAACTGTCCTTTTATCTAACTATCTCGCTCTATTATACTATTACTATTCATGTTCTCTCTCCCTCTTTCTAACTACCGCAACATTCGACAAGTCCTTGTTGAAGGCATAAAGTTGAAATCACGTCAAGAATAATATTTTTTTTTAAATGATATGTTGTTACATTACAGGCATATAAAAGCTTGTCTGTACTTATATGAAGTGGCTTAGCAGTGGCGTAGTTTATTTTTACAAGTCTCACAAATCTTGGGTATGTTTGTAGTTATATTTTAAATTTGGAAAGCACAATTTCAGTTGAAATGTAGACAAATACTGAAGCCTAAATTTATTTTTAATTGCTAAACAGATTTCTATTAAATCTATATACTATTAAAAAATATTACCACTGCAGAGTTACCGTATTAAATCCCTGCTGCGGCGCCGCTTTTGTTACGTATACTGTTACGTAAATCTTGCTTACGTTAAAAACGCACGTAGAAACCGTAAAAAGCAACGCATATGCAGTTAAGTACAAGTATAATAAAGCATATGAGCATCAGGCGTGCACTAAAACACGGCAAAAGCCAAGTAACGATGCAGTAAGAAAAATAAAAAATAGCTAAACTGTATAAATAAAAAAATAAAGAAAAGCCAAAAGAAAAACAGCCAAACGAAGCGGAAATGCTCTCGAGTGTGCATTGCATAAAAAAGTTATAAATTAAATGCATTAATTTAAATTGAGCATAATTAGTTAAATTATTTGTAACTGTCGTTATTTCATTATCAACGATAATAGCACAGATTTTACTATATAAACTTGTTTTTTTGAGCTCTATATTAAATATGTTTCAAGAATGTGAATAAATTAAACTTCATATATCTAGGGATATTTATAAAAAAATAAAAAAAGACCGAAAATAACAGTTATTGATAAAATTTTTAATTTAAAAAATCAGATACAGGTAGAATGCTAATTTGTATATTATAGAAGTCAATAATAATTATTATATGACAAAATAAAAAAAGTCCGAAAATAACAGTTATTGATAAAACTTTCAATTTAAAAAATCAGATACAAGTAGAATGCTAATTTGTATATTATAGAAGTCAATAATAATTATTATATTACATTTTTTTTTAAAGTCATGAATAATTGTTATTTGTGATAGAAAATTTAAAAGTTCTTCAATGACTATTAAAAGGGATTTGATATTCGATCAATAACTGTTATTTTCGCTCCCTGTTATTTATAAGATTTTTTTTGGCAGTAATAAAAATACCGCTATTTAGTCAGTCAAATTTGCGTTTTATATTTATCAATGTTAACTTAATTATTTGATATTAAATTCAGAGCTATAATAATATTTGTTGTAAATTTATTCGAAACTTGAGTCAGACTCTAGACTCACAACTAAAACCAAGAAAAATGTAAATGTTGCCAACGACATTCAAGACTTGTAATGCTTTATCTGGTGTAGAGTATCATAAGCTCTTGAAGTCATCTCATTGCTCTTTGTCTCTGCTTTGGCAGACGTAAGGCACGTGCCAACTAGTAAGTAGAAGAGAGAACTGTTAGTCTAGTAGCGCTGCCCTTTCACTATTGCTCGTCTGCCCCGTCTCCTACCTCCTGCAGCTGTCTGCCTCCTTATACTGACAGGCTGTGTAGTGTCGAGTCATTCATTTATGCACTTGCTCGCCTCATATTGTTGTGTACTTACTCAAAAACTATAAAGTGTAGTCACTTCGGTGTCATGTCAACACTCACAGGCAGCCCACACAATCAACTGACCCACTCAAACCCACCCATTCACCCACCCACACAGGCGGGCATGCCACATATATACATACATATATGGATATGTGTGGTTGAATTGTGTGAAGTTTTGTTTTGATTTGATCTGAGCAGTTGGTTAGTTTTGCAGATTTGGCATTTGTGGAGTTAAAATTAAAGTTTAATTTTAATGCAGCCAGCAACAGGAAAGGATGATACGACACAGGACATTTGCCAGAAACCGTATGCTCACATCTGTACCTCTCTCACTATCTCACTATCTCTCTCTCTCTACTATGGTCATTCAGTTTTGTGGCCGTTAAATCTCTTAATCGACATTGACGGTCACAGTTGGCAACGAAAAATGAAATTCGTACAACTTTTACTAGTTGCATTTAGAAAATGGTCATGGAAATTGGGCAGAGTTAAGAGGCAGGCAAATAGAGCACAGAGGCAGAGAGAAACGGAACGGAGTAGCAAGGATATCTTGACACGGTGACCAGCTTTCCGGGGTTGCGGCAATGGGTAGGACAGTTCAAATTGTGCGCCATGTTAATGGCAAATGGTGTGCACTGCCTGCATATATAACATATGTATATATGTGTGTATTGCACAAGGGTGCCAACATGGCCTAAGCACACATACACCCAAACACACACACACACACACAATCTGATTTCACAGAATGAGGCCGAGTTGCAGGCAATGCAAAAATTTATTACACTTTATATAGCGTATACGTATATGTATATATATGTATACACGATCATACGTTTGAATACAGTATATTTTTAATATAGATATTAAATTTTTTAAAGTTTACAAAAGTCACTCAACTCAAGCTTTGGGTTCATTTAAGTCAGTTGGCATTAAACAAAGAAAAATTGGTTCCAATATACAATTTACTTAAAAATTCATATTTTTTCAATATTTCTTATCGATTAACTATTAGACGTAGACCCTGCTAAAAACTAACTATTTAATTTGATTAGTAAAAATATATGGTAATAGATATCAAGCTGATATATATTAAACTTTGTTTAAATTTGGATCATTAACAAATTCGATCAAATAATTCCAGTCTGTCTATTTGCACTTCTGTGCGGAATTGTCGATCTCAAAAAATTTTTAAGGCCTAGAGAAAATATCTGTACGCATTTTCGTTAATATTATTCTGTTAATTTCTGTGCACAAAGTCCATTTCCGTTAATTTTATTCTATTAATTTCTGTCGCACTAATTCCATGCTTTAAAATAGAGCTCAAATGAATTCCAAGTTGAGCACTCTTAACTAGAGCATTTGTTATTCTTTTCCTTCATTTATTATGTAAATTGCAGCATAATTAATTATTTAACTAAATTTTAATTTTAAAATTTTACACAATTAAATCTGTGGTTAGTGTCTTCAAATATATATACTTACAATATATAAAAATGGTGTTAAACTGTAGTTATTCATTAATTGAAACTGGCTGAGCCAATTTGGCTCTAATTTAAAAATAGTTGTGTGTAATTGCCAGGAAAAAATTTCTAAGTAGAATAGAAAATTTTAGGCAAACTTTCCGAAAAATTCGCTAGCACCTTAACAGACGTACTCACTGTTAACATACACGACACTGTTAACTTATGCAGCACTGTTACAACAACCACAGTGTGCAGCATTTTTTAAATGAAATACGAAAATCACATTAGGCAGTAGCGCCACTAGAAATAATTTATATGGCAAAACAAAGTTTGAGAAATCAACTAAAATATGATTATTTTGTTTTTGTTTTTATTTTTATTTTTTGGAGGGAGGGCGTAGCAGAGCACGCCGGGTACACCAGTTATATATTTGAAATAGTATTTTCTTTAAACTGTGTAATAGTTTATTCAAAATTCAGAAGTACATAATCTAAATTTATTTTTTCAAAACAAAACGTAGTTCCAACACCCATCTGGAAACTGTTGCACCGCTGAACGCTCTATAATTGCACTAAAACGGTTTTACGCCGTAACCAAAGTGCTTGTTAACGCGGTTGGTTTCACAATACACACACACATACATACACACACACATACACACACACACGCACTCATACCCATATGGTAAAGGGGGTAATGTTAATAGATTGAGGGGGTTTTTGGATTTATTAGGGAGAGCGATAAGGTAATTGAGAGCTTGGCGTTGTTGCCACCCAATGACAGTTGTGTGTCACTTACTTACGCTAATTAAACGATTCGCTTCACACTTTTCACTTCCTAGAATTCCCCCATGCTACAATATTTTGCTTGATTCTGTGGTCCTTTTGGCACTTTGACAACTTTGACACAAATATGCGGCATTAGAGGGGGTTGCTGCAACGCTCTTCAGCTGCAACAAAAGCTGCAACAGCAACAGCAACAGCAACTGCAACAGCAACAGCAACTGCACCTGCTGGATGCTCCCATCTAACGCAGCATTTAATTTGCCTCTATTGCAGGATGGGGAATATCCTTTACCCTTTGGGATAAAACTTTCATCGTGTTTGTGGGCGTGTAGCTTTTTTTTTTTTTTTGATTTTTTGAAATATCTTTTTTTTTTTTTTGTAAATTTTTAGAATTGCATTGGGCAAAGCTGAAGCTGCTAGTTGACAGTCACCAGTTTTCATCTCACAGCCAGCAGTTTTTAGTTCCCAATTGCCAGAGTACCCAGTTCTCAGATCCCAGTTTTCAGTTCCCAGTTCCCAGTTCCCAGCTGTGCTGTCGTCAGTTTAGTCCAGTTGAGTGGCGGAGCAGTCGAGCGGAGACGAAACTGGAGACCCTTACAAAACGTACAACTGGGAGCGTTAACTCGTTTCAATTTTTTTCGTCTTTTTTTTTCTTTTTATTTCTTCAGCTTTTCGCCTGTCGAAGGACGAGGCGGGGACAGTTTTGACTTGGCTTTGCTGTATGGTTAGTTGGCTCCTGGCCGGTTTCTGTTCGGTTGTTCGTTATATGCTATTCGCTTGCAGCGACAATGATTCCCTGGACGCACTCCCGCAGATACCCTGCCCTCCACCGAACTGCCTTCCTGTTCTACCTGTCACGATTTTATGGAATCACACGCTTCGCTGGCCCGTTGGCGATAGCTGGCTCTAAGTTGGCTGGTGGCAATGGATTGGGTTGGGGTTGGGGTTGGGTCTGGGAGTTTGTAGTTGGGGTTTCTGCGGGATTTACGTTTACCTTCAACGGATATGTGCGGTTGCCGGAAAATGAACTTATAACTTGACTTGTTTAACTAACGCATTTAAACGATTTTCATCTTATTTTCACAGCGCAGCGACCACAGCATCGTGACCAACGCTTGTCGCCTGGTTTTTCCCCCCATTTTCTTTCCATTCTTTCTATTCTTGGCATTTCTGCATTTCCCTTTTGCTGGGTTTTCTTTTGCGTTTCCCTTTGCAAGTCGCTTAATTCCGTTTTCTGATTTAATTTGCAATTTGATTGTAATAGATATCAAAGTGCGGGTTGCAAAAATAGATGGGTTCCCGAGTGCCCAACCCAGCCAAGCTGTCAACTGGAGAGTGCCAACTCTTACACACTGCTCCGAGTATCATCCGAGCGTTACTTGGCTAAATAACCATTTCCAATGTGATTGCCAATTAAATGGCCAACTTGCCAGTTGAGCTGGAGGGAAGGGTCAACAGTTAACGAATCGTGTGCTTACATTGAGTTCCAGCTTAAGTCTTGTTTATACATGCAAATCAACAAACCTATAGAATACAAGCAAAGTCTTTATTAAATGGTACGATATATTATTAAAAGCTGGTATTAATATTAATCTACTTAGGCCAATTTGTACCCCCTATGCTGGGGTAAATATATGCAAATAAATCAAGCCTGTTTCGAACTTTACCCAGAAGTCAGTAGAATTTTGACTTCAATTTGAAACAGAAAAAGGATTACAAAATTTCATGTTATCGCCTACAGTAGAGAGTAAAACATTTTTGGTGATATTCATTCATTCTTTAAACATACTAGCTACAAAATAGATAATAACACTTGAATTTGAAAATTGGAATTTATACACTGTTTCCGTCATCAATTATGTCGAGTCGCATTGAAACCTAAATATAAAAAAAAACCCAGCTGAAAATTTGTATGTGGCATCAACAAACAATGCGAGAAAATTAAATTTTTGAACAAAAAAAAATATATATACTGAAATAAAGAAAAGAAAAGCCAACCGGAAGCGACAACTTAAACCAGGCGGGCAGCTATAAATCATGATGCGATGGCTTGGGGTATGGGATAGGCGGAACGGCGGTGCAGGCGTAATAAATTGTTTGACAAGTTGACAGGATGTGAGAGAGTAGAGAGTAGAGAGTAGAGAGGAGGCTTGGGTCCCAAAAACTGCGGAGTGTGAGGAGGTGAAACGCTGAAATGTCGAGCAACATGTTTATTATAACAAATTGCGCATACGCCATGTGATGCCATAAACAATTTGAATTGATGCCGCAAATGCATTGTGTGTGTGCAGCATAAATACATAAATCTTTAAAGTGACCAAAAAGGCGAGCCATAAAAATTAAAAGAAATGCGAGTTATAGTCAACCGCAAATGTTATTTAATAGTTACTCCCAGACGTAATTCAAAAACTGTTCTTGAGGTTGAAACTGAAACTGAAGCCAAATCTGTATTTTAATCTAAATCTGGGTCTGATAGACAATTGGCAAATACGGCCACAAAGCCAACCGCAATCAAAACCAAAGACTTAGACAAAACTTGCGGCAAACAAGAGCTCGGCAGCCTAAAATGGCGTCAACTGACATGGCTAAATTGTGAGTGTGTCTGCTCTCCAGCTCTCTGGCTTCCAACTCACTCACTCTCTCATAACATGGCTTAAAGGCTTTTTGGGTCTGGCCACGGCTTGTCAGCTTGAATTAGTGTGCCTGTTTTTGCTTCAGTTACTCTAACCGTTACTTGGTCTTGGTCTTCGTCTTCGTCTTGGTCTTGGTTACTGTTTTACTTTACTTTGGCAATCGTAAATTTCCATGTGCGCTCTCTTCAGCATTTACACGTACCCAAAAGACAAATGCCAAAGCGTGTTAAGTTTTACACCTGCCCAACTGGCAGACAGAACGAAATTTGGCATACTCTATGATTAATATATTTTACATTTGTTGTAGAGGACATTCTTGGTGAAAATGCTAAAAATGCTCACTTTTCCCCCAGTTTAGTTTGCTCTCCGGTTATTTATCAGAAATATTTAAATATGTGAAACACAATTGCATTTTATCTCGAGTTGCACATGTTTATACCGAAACTGAGCAAACAATTTAACTGATCTACCTGTTAGAGATCATGGGATAATTTCTTTAGAACGATACACGTACATGTATGCCAAGAGTCCTGGAGTATTGCAGCGAGTGGTCAACCATTTCCCAGTTGGCAGTTGTATGACTTTCAAGCGATTTACTTGGCAAATTTATTTGCTTTTGCAATTTGGCTTTAATTGCTGCACAAAATGTTGACTTTACACTTTACGACAACCATTTTGGGAGTACATACAGAGTGAATGCCACCTCCACCTTCCGTTTATCCAGTGTGTGTGCCTCGTGTACACTGTACACCAACCATTCAGTTCAAAACGCACGGATGCACATTAGTGGGCAGCAGTAGCAGGAGTATGCACTGTCCTGGACTCGTCCTTCGCTTGCTTTTCGGCTAGTCCTTTAATGCTTCATTTGCTTGGCCGAGCACAACCACTTATACTTAAACAGGTGTGTGTGTGTGTGAGTGTGTGTGTAAGTGTGTGCATTAAATAACTGTAACTATGCCTGTGCCAAATGCAAATTGTGTGTGTTTGTGCCTGTTGTGTGCTTAAGAGTGTGTTAAAGTGTGTGTGATTGGATTTGTTTTCGATATCTTGGGAATTATTAATATAGCATCACCAGTTACAGTTAGCTCTATAGTTAGTTCTAGTTGGAACTAGTTATTTGAGATATAAAAAAAAGCAAGTAAGAAACGAGTATACCAGACTGCGGTACACACGGGAGCACCGACCCTATACAGGAAAATTCTAGTTGACGTTTAAATCAATTGAGAATTATAAGAGTCAACAACATTTAAATTACTTAATGAGTCGACTACGGAACACCCTGTACTCAATACTATTGAGAATGGCATGGGACATCCCATTATACAATGCCATTTTAAAGCCTAGAAAATTTGATATTTATTTTTCAAATCAATTAGATCATCAACCATTTAGCTTATCCATATATTTTATATACATTAATATTTACAAAATATATATACGATTATATGGTATATATATTTTAGGCATGTGCAGATGTCCAGTATGTGGAATAAAGTTTGTTAATATTCAACTTGAAGGCTATCGTCGTGGGGGTTAGCGGAAGCGTCTGTCCAAAAGTTGGCGGACTTTCCAACTTCCTGCCTCCGACACTCCACTCTTCAGACTATAAATATTTGCCATTTTGGCAGATAGATATTTTTGTCACTTTACTTAATGTCAACTGCAGCTGCACTCGAAGGATGCTGCTCCACTTGCCACTTGTCACTAGCAACTTTCACTTGATTCTCTTGAACTGTCTGGCTCCAAAAATGTGACTGCATATTCCGTTTGTTCGTATTTGTTTTTATACCCTATAAACATTTTTATGAAAAAGCAGAGACTTCATAAAATCTAACAAGCATAAGCAACTGACAAAAACCCATAAAGTTTATATATAATACAAGCTTATCTGGCGCGCGTTGCTACGCCATAAACATACATTCTGTCTTTTATTGAAATATTATCATAAATACCAATTTTTAAAATAACCTTCAGCAATATTATAAAAACTCCACTGTTAACAGTGTGGAGCAAAATGTGTAAGCAGGTACACACATGTACAGTGGACACATACACATAAATATAATACAAAATAAAAGTTATAAAATATTTTTTAATGTAAATAATGCTGCGTCTAACCTATTGACCAGCAGTGTATTTCAAAAAGTCAATTTTTACCAAAGAGATGGTGCCAACACGGGCTACAACATAATTTTCAAATGCAATTTTCACAAGCTTGCGGATATATTTTTAAAATATTTTTTGCAGAATGCCAACCTACGATACATTAGGAAACTACAGTAAAAATTTCAGGTATTTACCTTATACGATTTGGCCTGCCGGTGAGTCGGCAGTCAGTCAGTCAGTCAGGTTAAAGAGTTTAATTCACATATGCTCAAACAGTATTAAACTGTTTTTTATGAGTTTCAGTTATTATTTAGATTTAAAAGTTGACCTGAAGTTTTAAAACCTCATCACTGGCTCTTATAACGTTGTTAATACACATAGGATATCTTCTAGTCGCACTTTTTAACTAAAGTTATCATATTTGTTTGATTTGTTCGTTTGTTTGTTTTTGGGGTTTCGCATGCATTAAAGTTCAGATGCTAATATGCATAAACGTCTATGTATATATAAATGTGTGTTGAATCTGTGCATGAGCATATTGCATGTGTTTGTAATTTATAGGTTTGCAGGAACATTTCAATTAAATAAACTGACAGGCTAGCTATTATAGCTACCACAGCTATCGTACACTCCCATCAGACACAAGTTAACCATCAAAGGTGTGTGTGTGTGTGTATGTGTGTGAGTGTATTTAAAAGGTTCTAGCACTATCATCGATTTTCAGCCAGGTTGTCCACTTGATAGGCATACGAATTGCATAATGCATAATGTATACACTCAACTTTCAAAGCAATTTCAACTCCATATTCCTTCCATCGAAATCTCAAATATCCAATGGTAAAAATAGTAATTTATATAAAATATATTATGCTGATGGAGTGCTGACACAAACTCTAAATTGTTCAATTCACAAATAACGTTAAACCAACTCTAACAATACTTTATGTATATGATTACTTCTAATTAATAGCTTTGATAGTGTTGTTTTACATTGCATTTGTTTTTATGTTTTAGCTATTATAATGAATTATTTAATATTGTTCAGCGTTCAGTATTACAATAAACAAGTCTAACATTACAATCGAGTGTGGCTAACTGCAAATTATTTCTGTCAACTCTTCAATAATTTATTTAAAAATTGATTGGAATTTTTACTTTAAATTTTTCCAAATTCAAAAGGAAGAAAATATCAATAAGAAATATTTCCTAAGGAAATTTTTATTATACCTCTTAATATATATTGTTAAAATATACATATGTACATATATTTTTAAATTTTGTTTGATATTGCATAATGAAACTGAAAAGCACATGCAAACACATTTATAATATTCAAATCAAGATTGTACTTATATAAAATACTAGTGTTCCCGGCAAGCGTTGCTACGCCCTTCCTCAAAAACAAAAAAAAAAAAAATCGTATTTTAGTTGACCCAGCAAATGTTGTTCTGCCATATAAATTATATCTAATTCGTATTCATTTAAATAAATATTGCATACTGTGATTTTCGAATTTAATTTGAAAAATTCTGCGTACTGTGATTGTTTTAACAGTGCTGTTTACGTTAACAGTGAGTACAGCTGTTGTGGCGCTATCGACTTTCCAGAATGTATTCCCAAAATTTTTCAGTTTTAGAAAATTTCTTCTGACAATTACAAAGAGCCGAAAAAAATTTGAGCTTAATTGACCTAGCCGTTATCAATTGATGATGACCTATAAATTCATTGCACCACTTATATATATATATATATAGATATAATAAACATACTTTTATGTATAATATAAATAATTCATATTTTTTGTATTTTTTCTTGAAGTGCAATCCACTTGGGCTTATTTTTACCGCTTGTGTCTGTATATGTGTGCTGATTGAAATTGTGTGTTTTATTATTCTTCATTTTATTGTTGTTTGGACTGAATTGCGATAATAGCAATTCCAGGAATAACAATTCGGAACGATTCGGACATTCGGATTGGCAGCCAATTAAATGCTAAGTGCAAAGTTCACATAAGCCAAATCAATTATGCAACAGCCTAAAAATGGAATTCGTGCAACTTTTTTTTTTTCGTCTTTTGCAATTGCAATTGCTATAGTTTTGTGCACTCTATAATAATATACAAAATGTAGATTTTAAACGAAAAAAAAAAATTAACGGCAACACTATAGAGTAAAATTAGGCCAGAGATCAGAAAAACTAGAGCTATTAAATTTGTTTTTTTTTTTGGTAAAAATTTGCATTTTTATTTATTTTAGCAAGTGCACTATTATCCCTTATATGGCACCTTAAATAAGATGTATATAAATAGCGATTAAGCAGAAAATCAAGGTTACAGTCGAACTTGGTAGATATATTAAGCTTTTGGCGAATTTTTACAATACTTTAAGAAACTATTTGCTTTAGTCAGTTATATTAAATTGGGTCTTTTCACTTTGACTTTAAATACCATCTGCATTTTATGGAATTCAATGATTAAGTTATTTAAAATGCTGAGTGTAATTCTTAATGACTCTCAGCCAGATGAGATAGGCACTCAAGTGCTTTATTGTCCAGGAAAAAAGAATATTTACAATGTATGCGAGTATATGTGTATAAAATAAAATTGCTTCGCATATGAATTATTTGTGCATATAAATCACATAATTCAGGTATTTAAATGTATTCGTAAAGCTTCTGTCAGCATTTTGTTTTATTATCACTTGTTTTTTTAGCTTTACTCTTTGCTTTAATATCCGCTTCTTGGGGACATACTGTTGGAATAGATAAATATAGATTTTGTATGCTGTGCAATGGGAAAAAATATTCTGACGTTATCTTTGCTTCGCTTGTATAAAAAATTTAAAAATCTCACAACAAAATATTTAGCATACTTTCGAGGGCATAATGGAATCAAAAATTTTCCAGAGTTTACTTTAGTTTTAGGCGGAAATTGTATTCAATATAAGTTTAATTATAAAAGCTACAAAATAATACTTATTTTTAATAATTATTGAAACTCTCACAAAATATTGAGTTTCTTTGATTTATTCTTTAAAACTCATTAAAACCATCATTATGTTAAAGAAAAGAATTTAAGACTCATAAGATAATGATTTTTGAATGAATTTTATTTTTTGCTCAAGATAAACTCAAGTTATAATTTTACATTTTTTTAGAGGAACCTAGGACAAAATTTATATATATTCTTAGTCACTAAACCAAAAAAAAACCATTTTTGAGTAAAAAAAAACTCCTCAAATATATTTTCATAAAAAAAAAAAAATTTTTTAATTATAATTTTTATGGCCGTCTCATCCATAAGCCTCGGCTCATGCAAAATATCGAGCAAGCCATACTTGACTTTCAATTTTCACAAAGCTGTTCACTTTAAAAAAAAATGTGCTTTTATTTGCCGCATCCTGTGGCTATTTTGATTGAAAATTTATGCACAACTAAATTTAATAGCATCAAATTTTCACGAAAATGCACACACCACAAAATTTAATAACTCTCATATATATATATATATAGACCTCTATACACAACATATATACAGATATGTATATATTCATATATATATTTTTTTGGGTGCAAATTCAATTTGCAAAGAGGCTCAACATAATTTGAACAAAATTAAAATTATGCGATCAACATTTTAATCAAGTTTTAATTTTATATGCAATTCTTTTAATTGCCTGACGGCAACCGTGCACATACATATATTTTTATACCATATACTCTGTGCACCGTCCAGCAAACAGGATGCTGTACTGCAGCAGCTCCTTGGATTCAGGACTCTGTTGCTTCCGTTGCTGCCACCCGCCGTGTCAAGTGATAAATGTCCAACCGTCAGCTGTGCATTTTTCTTCATAATCGAAAAATCTTTACGCTACGCCACGACGGGCAGTAAGTTTATGTCTGGTTGAAGATTATGATACCCTGCAATATTTAGATACCTTTTTTTCACCTTATTGCAACCAATTTTAGCTACAAAAACAGCATTGGAATAATACTTGTAACCTTATCTATGTTTTTTGATTTACTGCAGAAATTCTTTGGCTTACAGAATAAACTTAAGATACAGAAAATGATCAAATATCCGACTGTTTAATTTTGAGATAACCCATTTGAAAGGTCGCCAGAGATTTTACATATATTCCTTTCAAATATTTAAAGCACATAATTTGTTTATTATTAAGTAATTTATTGGTAATTTTGCTTAATTGTTTTTTCTTTCTCTTTTATTTATTTATTGCCTTGAATCAGCTTTCATTTAAGACTATGATAGACGGGTGACTTAACATATAAAAATAGCCACGCTTCCAGAGCTGTAATAATTTGTTATAATTTTTTTATAGGTCATTTAACAGTCGCAATTGCCGTGAGATTTAAGTTTTTCCTTGTAGTTCACCGACGATTTTTTATATCGTGTTCAGCTTTTGTTGCATTTTGCTGTCGCTTGAAAATCGATTTCATTGTTGGCTTGTCGCATCAGCTGCTATTTATTATGTATTGTTATGATGCTCTGGGTTTCGGTGGGCCAGGATCAGGATCACTAGCTGCCAATGACTAATGTTGCATGCATTTAGGCGCCACAAGGCGCAACTCTAATGGGCTTCTTGGTTGGGCTTTCAATTTGATTTCATCCTTTGAAGTATTTGCTTTTTATGTACAATATATATATTTTCTATTTTATTTTTCAATTAAACTTGTTTTGCTCTACTTGCTGATGATGTTTGCTGCTGTGCACTGAGATAAAACTGTTGAAGTATGATAAAGTACCCGGCTTGTGAGTATGATAACAAATATAAAATAATTTTTGATTTCATAGAATATTGATAAGATTCATTAGTATTTCATTTATATAGTATTAAAATGTATCAGGAAATGTGTTATAGAGCGGAAACAGCTTGGAAAATTCCATAGCATTCACGATCAGCATCAACAGTTGAGCCGATCTACTCATGTCCTAATATTTTTATGCAAAATATTCTCTCAGTTTTGGAACTATTTAGAATAAACTTGGCAGATGCTAGACCGAAACTGGCAGTGTCATATAAATGTCATTGGAAAAATATGTGTTATTGTTTAAAATTTTCTACTAAGGGATTCGGTAACTTGAAAATATTTATTCCTTTTTTAAAAATGTTTGAATTTAAATATACATAGTAATAGCGGATTTATGTCAGTGTAATTGTTGCTGATGTTGTTCCTCTTGTTGTTTATGTTGCTGTTGTTGTTGTTGCTTACTTAGCTTACATTTGGGGCAAAGAAATGCGGCCATTTTGGGAGTACAGCACGCGCCACGTTGCGCTGCGCCGCGCCTGAAAGTATGCAGCGATTTTTCGTGGATGTTTTATTTATTGCCTGCAATTTGCCGGTCGCCTCTTTTATGCGCAACTTGTGCGACTTTTGTAAATTGCACCAAGGCAAGCAAAACACTGAGAGTGAGAGATGTGTACAACTTCAGCCCCTACCTACCTACCCTACAACTTACAACCTACAACCTACCCCAGAAACGTGAAAGGCCTTTTTCTAAAATTACCAAGCATAAAATTTAATTAGCCAAAACCGAAAATGCGCTGCTTCTGCAGCTGCTGCGTGTGGTGGGTGGTGGGTGGACGGGGTGAGGCGTTTAGCGTAGCTGCAATAAAACACACAAAAGTAAATTGCATTTGGCAAAAGGTTTTTAAGTGCTATAAGAGCGCAAAGGAGGCAGAGTGGAAGGTTGGTCCGTTGAGACGCGCCGAGTCGAGAGTTGAGAGACGAGAAAACTACATGGCAAAAAAAAGTGCAGCGTGTGAATTTTATAAGCTTGCAGCCATCACAGCAAAGAAAAAGAAATAAAACACCAAAAAAAAAAAAAAAAAAAAAACTGACGCTGTAGAGCGTGATGAGCAACCAACCTCCACTTAATCCCCCATCAATTCACCCCTCTGAATGCGCTTTTGCTCCTGCAAGTATGCAGCGGCATTTGCACAATTTGTGTGCATTTTGGCATTCAATCGCAATCCCCCAACGCTCTGGCAAATCCCTTAACGAAAATCGCAAGCGTTAAATTGCCGCGGGCCATAAGTTGTGGTTGACTGCGGTGCTACGCGATCACCCAAAACTCTCCGTTCGTAACCCCAAACCAGCTAAATCTAATATCTTTAACCTTTTAACCTTGTGTCACAGCTCGCGGACTTTGGCAAAAGACCGCATAGAAAGGCCGCAATAAAAGCACAAAATAAATTTGAAATATTAATGCCAATACCCTGCAATTATACAAAATGAATAGGCGGAGTATGTAAAACTGTAACTTCAATCAATTTTTTTAATAAATTTAATAATGAAATTGTGACAAAATAAATAATTTCCTTTCTCAATTTCGAAAATAACAGGAAAACCATACTTCCCCAGAACAAGTCAGTGAAATCTTTTTATTTATATATTATTTTGATTTAAATCTATGTAGATCAAGCAGTCTCCGAACTGTATATGAATTATTGATATTAGAACTTCTTCATTCAAACAAAATCATTCTACAGAAAACCGCATTTTTCCTTTTTATATTTTTGATATTTTTAATATTTTGTGTTTATAGTGTAAGATTATTAAAAATTATAATTAAGTAACTACATATTGTATAGTGTGTTTTTATTCATGACAGCAATTTTACTTTGTGTACATAGCACATTTACATAAGTATAATTCTTTAAATAAATATAAAAGCAACGAGCAATGTGAACATAAAAAACTAAAGATAGAAACGGCTATCTTTGGCACGCCGAAGCTATATACCCTTGCAAAAGTCTTCTAAGACAATATTGAATAGATTTGCATAGAATAATTCTTTTTTGATCCAATTGTTCCCATGACAGCTATATGATATAGTGGTCTGATTTTTATCAAACTTGGTCTGATTGTTCAAATCGTAAATATACATCGATATGCCTAGTTTGGATTTGATATCTAGAAAAACAAAGAAGTTTTTCATACAAGCACTTTTCATGAAAATAAAGTGTCTACGATTGTTCCTATCGCAGTTATATGATATAGTGGTTTGATCTGGCCGATTTTGACCTAAAAACTACATACAATATTACGCTTCATCAGTGCTAAGTTTCATTAAGATAGCTCAAAGATAAAGCCAAAAAGTAAGCATAGAAACAGACGGACATGGCTATATCGACTCAGCTTCGTCCTGCTCAAGAATCTATATACTTTATAGGGTCGGAGACGTCTCCTTCTATTCATTACACATTTCGAGACAAAATTTTAATACACTTTTGCAAGGGTATAAAAACGGCAATGCAATTAAATGAAACTACGGCGTGCTTTGGGAAACAACAGTTTTCTATTTTGGCAAGACTGGAAAGTAATTCTTTGGACGAAAAATAGTTTTTCGCCAAAATTGAAAGTTATTTTTAACAAAAATTGTATTTCTTTGTGCTAACAATTTAAGGTTTTCAGAATTTTAAACAAGTTTAAGACGATCAGTTGATTTAGAAAATAATTTCGTTACTCCAGAATATATTCTTCAGGCTGGATTCTGCGCCAAACCTTAAACATATTATTTAGATGAACGGAAAAATGTTCTGAAAACGGGCTAAGCTTTTATTTTTAAATTTTATTTTAAAAAATAATTTTAGCTTATTTTTAATATAAATAAAATATAAATAAAATTGTCAAGTGCTAATTACATTTCAGTTTTTTTTTACTCTTTTTTACTTCAATTTTTGTAATAAAAAACAAAAATAATAATAAAATAATCAAAAATAAAAATTAGTTTTCAATTTACTACTCTTACTGGGTATAAGGTGTTGGGAACATTCGACTAAAGAATTTTATCTTATTTATTATTTAAATTTCATAATTTCGACATTCTTTAGTTTTTTTTTAAGCGCTTTAAAATATTTCTGTAAATCCGTTTAAAAAACATGTATTTTACAGTATTAACGCATTCTCAAATGTGATTTTTAGGTCCTTCAAGTCAGCAGGGTTGGCAAAGAAATAGCAAACATTTTGCTATAGTTTGACAAAGACAAATTCAAAACGTTGTTTAAGTGCCCAGCCGCAGAGGGAACAACTTCGCCAACAGCAGGTTAAAAAACAAGGATCAAACAAAAATGAGAAACGGCGTGGCAAATAGGATAACTGGTCAGTGTCAAGTGTGAACAGCTGTAGCTGAAGCAGGAGCTGGAATTGGAAACTGGTCCAGAAGTTGAAGCTGGAAGCAGAAACCGAAACCAGGCGCAAAAGCCATTGACCAGAAAGCCAAAGTCATCTTTCGAGTGTCAATATTCAAATGCAAGTGCCAAAACTAAAAATAGTAAGTCATAGTGTTTTTATGTGGCTAGAAGATAACACTAGTTTACAAATTTTTTTTTAATCGAGGGAGCTGGGCTCTCTTATATTTACTTCTTTTGATGTATTTTTGGGCGCTGATTTCAAAAATGCAAACCATTTTATTTTTTTCAAAGAATGGTTTTCGAGAAAACCGTCAATAGCTAGTTTTTTGGCAGTCTTTCGGCCTTATTTGATCTTAAATAAAGTTACATAATCTTTGGCTGGAAAATTGATAAACAAGGTGAATTTTTTCTTGAGTGTTCTTACAAATTGCTGAATAACTACCACATTTATTCACCGATTTAGATAAATGTATACTCTAAATATTCGTAAAAGAATTATCTAACATATTAAAACTTTAAAAATATTTAAATGAATTTTTTTAATTTTTTAAAGATCAATTGAAATTCAGCAATTTTTCGAAAATGAATAAAATAATATATGAGAGCCCAGCTCTTTTTTTGCTGTAAGCTAGTGTTATCAGCAAAACATATTTTAATTATAGCAACACTAGAAAATATAGGCTTGTCTTAAAATTAAATGGATTTTTCCATAAACTGCTTGTACAGATTTGTCGTCAT
The DNA here is from genome assembly GCA_035043045.1 of Hirtodrosophila alboralis. Taxonomy (NCBI): domain Eukaryota; kingdom Metazoa; phylum Arthropoda; class Insecta; order Diptera; family Drosophilidae; genus Hirtodrosophila; species Hirtodrosophila alboralis. The sequence goes on along the minus strand of JAWNNH010000763.1, from coordinate 125,035 downwards.
GATTATGAAACTCACAAATCAGTTTTACGTCTTCGTCAAACGAATATTCTGTTTGATCTTCAGTTTTTTTCAGGGATCGCAAATAGGTGTTACGAATTTAAAAAAATTCAAAGCTGAAAAAAATATCTAAATGAATGGAAAAATCTTAGGTATACTTATTCAGAATGCAGTATTCTGGAAACAGGATTAAATTTTACTTTGAATTTTATATTATCTAAAACATTTTTTACTTTAATGTATAAAAAAAATAAATAAATATAAAATTTAAGTTTCATACTATAAGGAACCTTTATATCGGCCCATTAAGAACATGTTAGGTATTGTGAATGTTTCTAAATTAATTATTTAATTTAATTGATTTTTATAAAAAAAAATATTATATAAATTCTATTATTTTTTTTGTAATCAATAATAATACCAAAATTTTAATTATAACCGTTTCAGTACCTGCTTAACTTTGTCTTAAATTTTTCTGGACGCACTTTAATAATTTCGATTTTCTTTTCAATGTTTTGGGTAACGCTAGCTCCGGATTTTTGAAGTCCTTTAAATTAAAGAATAATACAGAAATGTCGAAGGTTAGAAAAATACTAGACTTGCCATTATTTTCTATATTTTTTGTGGAACTATTTGAGTCAACATTTGAAATGTTAAGTCATAGTATTTTTTTATTTTTAATTTTTTGTGTTTGGATTTCTGAATGCATCAACTCAATTAACAGACCTCTGTAACGTTTTTTTTTTTGCCAATTCCCATGTCTTAACTTTGGCACTTAATTGAAATATGTAGAGGCACAAAAGTGGTTTACTTCCCAGCAAAAACAACAACAACAATTGAATTGGTGTATTCATACTTGTAGTTTTTGTAGTTACATATATTGCGAACATGGCTCCCTCTACGAATTCTGCTACCTTCCTGTAGATGGCAGAGCATCATAATCATCATCATCGTCATTATTGATATGGCTTTTGCAGTTGTTTGCACTTTTTGGAACATTGCATGCTGCATGCTGCATCCTGTATCCTGCAACCAGAAGCCTGCAGCCTGCAGCCTGCATTCACCCACAGCTTACCTATGCAGAGCCCCGCCAGCCAACGCAATAAATTTATATTTTGCATTCATTTTATTTGATTTTATTTTGCCACGCCTACAATATTGTTTTGTTTTGTATTCTGTTTTTATTTTTCGATGGTTATACTATGTGTTTTATTTATTTTTTATTTTTTTCTATCGGAGTTTGTTTTTACACCCTGTACCAATTAAAATTGGTCAAAAGGGGTTTTGTAAAACTATGCGTATGTATAAATACTTCGTCCGAGGGTGGTAGCTCTGATTTTGTAAAATTTTGTCTTAAATTTAATAATATAATAATAAAATTAACATATACAATTAAATGTTCATAAAATATCTGAAGTTGTTGAGAAATAACAGTAAAATTAAATGTTTCCAACCAAAAAAAAAAAAATAAAAAAAAAAAAAAAAAAAAAAAATATCTGTGGAAACTTAGAATTTAATTATTTTGCTTACTAATTTCACTAATTAAACAATAATGTATAAATATTTCATACAATAAATACTCTATTTATTAATATTTAGCAATATAGGTAATAAAGACAGATTATAATCATAATTATGATTAGCAAAATTCTTTTAAAAATTATAAATTTTCATTTAAATTTCCAAGCGATCAAAGTTTTTCAAATGCTGTTTCAAATTATTGGAGAGAGTTTCAAGACAATATAATTATAAAATAAATTCAGTCTATGTTTCAAAATTGCAGACCAAAATACAGAGTATCCAACAGTAAGGAACATTCGACTAGTCTTGTTATTACTATGGTTGTTTTTTCCACATGAATTTGTTGCTCGCATATTTCGGTTTTTACAATATCGAAAACGAGAACCTGACCACTGGCCACTACCCCAAACAGAAACCTCAAACCCTCCCCCATCCCTTAGGACCATGCAGTGCCCATATGCTGCAGCCTTGACCATTTTATTTGCCATTCGCAGTTGGCGCAGACACGGAAATGGTTAACAACAGCATCGGATGTTGTGCAAATTTAATAAATATACCTCGTTCCCTTTATTTATTCAATTTTATGCAGCGACTGCCCTTTTTGCGTTCAGGCTTATGCACGGACGGCTCTAATACCCTGCAATCGCCTATGGCAGCAATTGGGGTATTTAAAGTATGTTCAATAGACCAAATTGAACGTTGCTTCTTTTAACAGGGTAACCCATAGTCGAGCTTTGTTGCAGCTTTTCAGCATTGTGTGCATCTAATTAGCAATTGCTTTGACATGATAAGCTTCTCAGCTTTGATTTTAGCATAGGATGAGCGTAGTGTAAAGTTGGCCATCAATAATATTGACATGGTTTATTTGATTTGCCAAACAAGTAAAAATAATAAATGCATATATATATATAAAGATAGCAAAAATATTAACATTTGTTGTTAAACAAAAGCGCAACTTGAGCTGTGCTAATGCCAGGATCAGACCGGATTAAAAATGTCGCAAATTGTCCTGTGTACAGCCTGAAACAGTTAAATATTTGTGGAATATAACTTGTCAATAAATAGACACAAAAATGGCAGAGATAATATTAAAGAAAATGAAGTATAGAACTTGTATGAACATTGTTACTAAGTGGATATAAAAATTGAAAAATATTTAGAATAATAATTTAGAGAAAATATGATTAGTAAAGGTAGGCAATTTTGTAATGATAAGGCTAAGTCAATCCAAACAAGAACAAGACTAACAGATATAAAAAGTATTAGAAAATAGGTATTGTACGCTTAAAGAGAATTATTTTCTCTTATAAAATTTGAAAGTTCTCAAAGTAAATACTCTTTCCAGACAAACTACCCTAGCTCTATGAAATCTAAAAGCGTATATTATCTTGGCTTTGATTTATAGCTCTATATACATCAACTAGCTCTACCGGCGTGCGTTGCTACGCTCCAGCTCCCGCTCTAAAATGAAAAATACATAATTAAAGAAATATACTTATTGACACTATTATTGTAGCCTACTGCGCCATCTGGATGCTTCAGCTGAGATTTTTTTACAATTTTCAAATGCATTTTTCGTCCACTTTCCGATATATTTTCGACAAAAATTTTTCAGAGTGCGATCCTACAATATAATAGAAAGCTACATTAGAAATTACAAGCTTCAAGCTTTTACCCTTTGGTCTGCTTGTGAGTCGCCAATCAGTCAGTCAGATAGAACATAAATATTACTTTTTCTCTTCCTTAACTGACTATTGAGTATCCTTTAGTCGAACACTCTCAACTAGCTCATTCTTATTTGATTCCATTTTTTTATTTTATTTTGTCACTCAATATAATTTGATTGTTCTGCCTCAGTTATTAATCTGTCTGGAATAGCTGAGACTTGAACTGTAATTAAAATAAGTTGTAGTTACCGTACTGGCAGTAGTATACCTGAAATTTGTAAGTTTGTGAATAGTTTAGCTTAGTATGAACAGGGCTTGTAATAAAAGCGACATCTTTAAAATTATAGCAAACTTTTATCTATGCAATATAATTTAGTAATTGTAAATTTAAAATGTTTTCTCAATCACAGTTCATCCGCATGCTCAACATTGCGTGCCACAAATTGTTGGACAACAACTTCGTGGCAATAAGTCAATTAGAAACGTTGTAGCCAACCATTTGATAGGCCATTTACAAAGAGTTGGCAACCGGTTTTGGCAAATGGTAAATGACGTCAATTAAGAGGCGTTTCAGTTCGACATTTGTCACGCTGCACACCCAAAAAACCACACACGCCCAAGTCCAAGCCCGGAAACTATACCTTATACTTATATATTTATACTTATATAGTATATAAGTATATAAACATATATTAAACCATGTCCAGGACATACACATGCTGAGAGAAATACTGTGATTGCTTGCCAATTGAACTGAAGTTTTCAATGCAATTGAATTTTGTTTTCAATTCGTTGCAATTTATTTGATGCAACAATTGTTTTGGCATTAAAAGTGTGCAATAAAAATTCAGCCAACAATTGCCAGAAATAAAATACATAATATTACTATAAGGGGAAGCCTGTAAATTGATGGCCCTATTGTTAAGCACTCTTTGCCAGTGGGTATTATAAGTTTTGTCACAACATGTGTAACAACACATGAGAAAAAGATTCCTAAACCTTACATTAATTAGCACACAATTGTCGTAACAGTTTAATTGTTTTCTATGAAAACTAATCTCTAAGCTAAGTATTTTAATATATTTCATCCCAGATTTTTATATTAAACGAGGCGGATTACTGTATCTTATAATCGATATAGTAATTTATTTGTTTTTAAACGAATTTTAAGCAAACTTATCAATTCAATAATTTTTCTTAAATGCTTTTTACAATCTAATCCAAATCAAAAACTGTAATTTTAAAGCTAGAAACTTGAAACTTTGAGAATTTGCGGCTCATATTATTTGTAAATTTTGAATTAATTTTTTTTAAGCTTCAACCATGCCTTCACCTACGCCCACATAAAAGAACCACATTAAATATTAAAATGCATGTTTAATCGAGATCATTTTATTTTAATAATTTTTTCTTTAAAGTAAAATATGATAATTTATTTTTCAAAAGGTATTAACTAGTGAAAATCTATTGTGAAAAATATAAGCTATTTTTTATTAAAATATCCATAAGTATTACAAAACTATTAATATAAGATTGCATACAATTTATATGTTTACTCATTTAATTATGATATTGTTATGCCTTGATAAAGTAATGTTTGAAAGTTATATAACATTAAATTTTATAATATATATATATATATATATACCAATGAATTGGTTTGATTAGACGTACAATTAGTTTTTGTACAAAAACTTTTGTATATAAAAATCTCTTGAATTTTTCAACAAAATTTCAGGGATTGGAACACTTATACTTTTAATATATACAAATGATGGGTAAGTAATTATTTATGAATTTTTTTTTTTTTAAATGGGCAATAACTCTTTGTTTGACACTGAAATTATGAAATAAAAATTATACTTCAATTTAAATTTATAAATTTTAATATATTCAAATTTGTCAATTTTTATTTAAGAAGTTGGTAACAAAAGTTATTTTTCAACATTTATTTAAAATGTTAAAATTAAAAATTGATTTTGAGTATCTTCTAACCCAAGCTAAGTATTTCAAAAGTTGACATCATTTATTTTAGATCATTTACATATCTTTATCTCAATATCTTTTCATTGGTATGTCACGTGTCCTTTAAGGATCAATAGAAAGAATATTATGTGCACTCTATTCGATAATAGCCATAAAAAATGAAATATTGCATATTTTTATAAATTAATTTATTCAATTTAAAATACAATATTTTAAAATATTTATAAAATTTTTATTCTTTTTTTTTTGTTACACATACTATAAAATTTTAAATTTCAATCGAACACATTTATTTAAACATTCAATATGCTTAATGCTTTTTTCACAAATTGATTAAACTTTATTAAAATTAAAACACTTTATTGAAAATTCAGATCTTGTGTGAGAAATATAATAATGTGTTAATTAATTCAATCAAATTCAGCGATTGGAAGCTTAAATATATAATTTACTTACAATTAAGCACTCTATCATACAGCTGGCATGGAAACAATCGATTGAGATTAAAGTCTTTGAATAGGAAACGTTACTGAAAGGGTATTTATATTCGGCAACAGAAAGCTGTTCTTTCTTGTTGCTGCTGCTGCTGCTGTTGCTGTTATTGTTGGTGTTAGTGTGGCATGCCACGTTCGTAGCTGTCGCTTTTGCCATCCATCACACTCAAAGTGAAATAAATTGAAACTAATACCAAAAGGCAATCAATGAATGCATTGTTGCTGCTGTTGTTGTTGCTGCTGCTGCAACAGCTGTTGACGTTGGCAGTAACAGCATCACTGTTACTTTCCCAAACAACTTGAAAATCCTGTTTGCTTTGGCATTCATTTGCCAAAGTCAAAGCCAGAGAGGGGCAAAGGGGTAGATACACTGCCATCATGGAAAGTCAAGTGTTGTTTGGTGAAAATGCTCGAAAATGCCATGGCATCGCTTAGTGGAGCAACTGGCTCCACTTTGGCATCCAGTGTGGCCACTGAGCAGTCCATGTGGAGCAGCTTGGCTCACTTTCTATACGCAGTCCCACACGTCAGACAAAACTGACTGATCCCAAAAAATTAAAGCGAGAGCATGCTCTTATCATCCACAGACTTTAAAGCAGGCAAACAGATCGGAAGACTGTATAAACCGGATGCTCTTATGTAGATTATCAGGTTACTTATAAAGGTAGAGACAACTCTTAATTAACATTCAAAACTTGAGACAGGCATCTGCGATAAATGAAGACTAAAAACTAATTTGATTTTTTGAGTAGTTCCTTTTGGGAGATAGAATCAAGAAATATTTAAATTAAATTTTTAAATTGTAATTTACATTACAACACAGAAATTGTATATTTTAGCAAACCTATTTTTTCTGATACATATGATACCCCAGATGACTTTAAAAATATTTCTATGGTAAGACTTTATTTTTTTAAAAAATTTTTTGAAATCTGCTATTTTTTTTTAGCATTTGTTCCGAGGCGAGCCTGCAGATTTAAACATTACTCGAGAATCTTACAGCCGATTTTCAAATGCTTTACGTTTTCTGAAAGCTAATGAATAGGTCTATTAATCATATATATACTTTATTAAGTTTAAATTTTTAGTTTTGTAACTATTTATTTTTGAATTAAGAAATTAATGATATTTTGTGGGGTATTTTTTATGATTTATTGACTTTAAATTTCGAGGAAAAGTCGAAAAATATTTGTTTTTCGTTTTCTTCTCTGCTTTTACATAGTTCCATTAATTGGGCGTCATTTAAGATATGAATCTTTGAAATCGACTGATAGACAACGAAATAACAACAACTTATATAGATATAATATCTTGGTAATAATACTAGCTTACACAAAAAAAGAGAGCTGAGTTTTCATAAACTTTAAAATGTATTTTTGGGTGTAGATTTCAAAATATTGTCAAAAAAAAAAAACCGACGTATATTTCGAGAGCCTACGTATATCTGAAAAAAAAATGGTTCGTATACAAAAATTATTTTTTATATTAAAAGTTTGTACATATAACAAAAAACCCGCGGGCTTCTAACTATTTTGAAAAAAAAAAAAAACTACTTGCATTTTCATTGTTTCTATATTTTGTAATTGGGTTAATAAGGCCGTTGTGTTTCATTTTTAATAAATGCTTATTACACTAGTTTACAAATTATTTTTTGATCGAGGGAGCTGGGCTCTCATATACTTTTTTTGATGTATTTTTGGTCGATGATTTCAAAAATGCAAACCATTTATTTTTTCAAAGAATGGTTTTCGAGAAAACCGCGAATAGCTAGTTTTTTGGCAGTCTTTCGACTTATTTGTGATATCTACATGAGATCTTATTTGATCTAAAATAATGTTCCACAATTCATTAGGTAATTGTATCCCCTTTCTAACGGTATGCCATTTATGCGGATCGAATGCGAATTGAAGCCATTACAAGCCCTCAAAGTTGAAAAATGTGAACGTTTTTTGCATTTTTGAAAAATTGCTGAATTTCAATTGCTCATTTAAAAATTTAAAAAATTCGTTTAAATACTTTTTAAGATTTAAAATGTTAGACAATTCTTTTACGATTACTTTAAGTGTACAATTGTCCAAATCGGTCAGTAAATGTGGTAGTTATTCAGCAATTAGTAAAAACACCCAAGTTAAAATTCACCTTGTTCATCACTATTCCAGCCAGATTTGAAGATGAGAAGTTCCAACTGACTAGAAATTTTAGCTATTGCGGCGATTTGAATGGATTGTTTGCTTTATTTAGAGAGAATAATGATTCTAAAGATTGGTGTAGCTTTATCGAATATTTCCGCTTTAATTTTTCCGTAGACAATATGCAACATTTTTTCTCTTAATATACCAACGCATCACTGTTTTCTCTCTTAAATTGTAAATTTTCCTCAAATATGACTAGAAAAGTGATGAACAAGGTGAATTTTAACTTGGGTGTTTTTACTAATTGCTGAATAACTACCACATTTACTGACCGATTTGGACAATTGTACACTTAAAGTAATCGTAAAAGAATTGTCTAACATTTTAAATCTTAAAAAGTATTTAAACGAATTTTTTAAATTTTTAAATGAGCAATTGAAATTCAGCAATTTTTCAAAAATGCAAAAAACGTTCACATTTTTCAACTTTGAGGGCTTGTAATGGCTTCAATTCGCATTCGATCCGCATAAATGGCATACCGTTAGAAAGGGGATACAATTACCTAATGAATTGTGGAACATTATTTTAGATCAAATAAGATCTGATGTTGATATGCACAAATAAGTCGAAAGACTGCCAAAAAACTAGCTATTCGCGGTTTTCTCGAAAACCATTCTTTGAAAAAATAAATGGTTTGCATTTTTGAAATCAGCGACCAAAAATACATCAAAAAAAGTATATGAGAGCCCAGCTCCTTTTTTGCTGTAAACTAGTGTTATTTATTAAAAACCATTCTCCTACTTTTCGCTATATTTCTAAATTATTAAAGTCTTTGAAAATCGAGTTCTCGCGATAAAACACAATTTTTAATACTAGTGTAAATATTACATTCTTTAATATTTAACTAAAAAAAAACAATAAGAATATAGTTTTGATTTAAAATCTAAAATCCCTAATCTACTCTGGAAATCTTAATATAATTAAATAAGTAACACCCAAATTATTTAAAAAACTATTTTTCATGCTGCCAAACGGAAAGGGATATTACACACCTGAGGAAAGAGTATCTATTAGTGGCTAAACAGCGTCATTAAAATATTAAGCATAATTTTCCTGATTTGTTGCCAGTGTGTACATAAAACGAAATAGTGCTAGTACTCGTACTAAAAGACTGTTGGACCTTGGACAGAATGTCAACCATAATACTAGACTATAATTAACATCCACGTTTCACATGTGTCACTTTGTCGTTAGCATGTCCTTAATGGTCCCACTGCCATGTGTTAGTGTTAGTGTTGGTGTTGTGGCTATGCCACCAATAAGGACCCAAAAAACCCTTTGGCGACACGTCGTTTTTAATAGTCAAAGCTAAGCTGATTAACTCTAATCTAAAGTAGGAAACTCCCTCCCACAAAAAAACAAAAAAAAATATAAAAAAAAAAAAATAGAATAATAAACAAAAAAAAAAAGTTGGTGCTAGAATACCAAAAGGAGATGAGAATTTAGAGAGAGAAAAGCGCAGCCCGCATTGTCAGTAAATCTATAAGGCAAAGCAGAGCTCAGAGCTGAGGGAAAATGAGAAAAAAACGAACTGTTTACATTTGTCAAAGATTTGTGGGAAAAATGTAAAAAGAAAACTGTGTAAAAAAGTGAGAAATAGAAAAACCAACCAAAACCAAAATGTAATGCAATTGTCTGTCACATGACGAACAATGGACACTCTTTGCTAAGATCTACTTAAGAAATAAATAAAAAAAATAATAATATACTATAATAATAAAAAATAATAATAATGCTTCATCAGATGATATTCTGTATTCTGATTTAATGTTAAAGATAAACTTTATTAGGGATTGACAAGGAAAGCAAAATCGATCCACTGTAAATTCTAAAAAAATTTAAATTTAATCAAAAAATAATGTCGAAATCATGTGCAATTTTGAGACTCGTATATAATCTCGGAATGACGCAAAAATCCCAGTCGGCCGGAATTTTCAAGTCAGCGGCCTGATTTCGCCCGCACTTCTTAATAATCTTTCTATTCAAAAAATATGTTTTTAAATCGAAAATATATAAATTTTGTAAGCTATTTAGTAACCTTGTTTTTTTGTTTTAATCAGTTTCTTAAACCAAAAATCAATATTGAATTTATTTACAGCTAATTGTTATCGACACTTTTTCTTAAATCAGTTGAAATACACAGCTATTGCAATTAGCAGAGTATCTTTCTACTTTTTAAGCGAAAAGCTAGGGTATAAAATAGCCAGACAAAATGACACCACTAGCCAAAGGTCGCTTTGAGTCAGAGTTGGAGTCTGAGTTTGGCTTTGGTGTCGGAGTTGAAGTTGAAATTGAAGCCGGAGTTTGAGTTTTGACTAAGGGACGATGCCGTTTGCCTGTCTGCTGCTCTTATCGTGCCTTAATTATACCCTGTATTAATAGAAATGCATTCAAAGGGGTATAGTTGAAGTGTAAAAATCTTAATTTAAAGAAGACAGTAAAGATCCTAAGCCATTATATTGTCCTGATTCTTAGCAAATATCAGACTAATGAACAGTAAACTTAGTAAACAACATATAGAGACTATATGCAAATTAGTTGTGTCTAAATATATTGGATTATATATGACCTTACCTTTAACTTATACAAAATAAATTTCAGCTATGTTTTTCCCTCAATTTTTGATTTTTGATATATGTCAACTTTATGATAAGACATCAAGGAGTAACTTCCAGTCTAGCATCGCATTATACATGCATTCTTACTTGTTTTATTCAATGTGTTTTGATAGCACCCCGAGTCTCATGTGCCCGCTGTCCGCGTATTCGGTTACGGCTACGACTACGGCTACGGCGATGCATTTTTTTTCCACTATAACTGTGATGGTGTTTGGGATCCTGTGGGGACACTGAGTAAGCAGCTTTGTGCATTTAAATCGTTTTAGTTTTTTTTCCTTTTTTTTTCAGCGAAGAAAAAACTGTCGAGTATAGGCATTAAATAGAAGATATGCTGTAGATTTTTATTTGTAAAATCTAAGCTATTTAGTTCAACGAGTTGATATTAAAAGATAAAGCAATAAAGCAGGTGTGCTGACTGAAATGGAACAAGAACAGTTTTATAGGACAACATATAGAAAACTGTTTAATAAAATTTTCTAAATTTTCACTTTCTACTGCTTATAAGTAAGATTTTATTGTTTTATGAATTTAAACGGTATTATAATTAAAATACAGTTTAAGACCTGTTGCTAAAAATATATGTTTATTTTCATAATGGATACTTCAGTTGGTTATTTAAAAAAAAAAAAATTATCTATATATATGTATGTACATATGTGCTAGAGTACTAGTGTACCCTTGAGAAAAAAATTATTATGTCAAAAATACTGTCGAATGTGATTGTTTTAACAGTGCCGTATACGTTAACAGTGCTGTATATGTTAACAGTGAGTACAACTGTTGAGGCGGTAACGACAAAAATACTGTCTAATGTGATTGTTTTAACAGTGCTGTATACTTTAACAGTGCTGTATATGTTAACAGTGAGTACTTCTGTTGAGGCGCTAACGACTTTTTCGGAAAGTTTTTTTCAAAATCATATTTTCAAGAAATCTTCTCCTTTAAGTCAAATCAGTCCAGTATTTTTCATTTTATGAATAGTTATAAATTTTTTTGGCCCCATTTATATATATAAATAATATAATTTTATAAATGAAAAACTATTTATTATAATTAATGTAAATTAGGATATTTGATATCTTCATAACTATTTAGTTAACTATAACCTTAGCTTAAATTTATTTAAGCTGTTTCTTGCTTTAGATGTTGATATTAACGATCTTTCTTTCATATTATTATCTATTATTATCGATATACATTTATCGATCTGAACTGCAACTGACCGATTTCATTTAATGTTGCCATCAACCTTTGCAGTTGTCTCCGTTCACCTTTACTTTTGCGCTCATCTGTTTCAACAAGATGCTTGAGTACCGAAACTGTTTATAGGTGGGCGGGGGAGTCTGATATAGGGGCACCAACTGTTTAACTGTTCAACTGTTCGACTGTCCAACAATTTAACTGTGCAAATGTTCAAATGCTTGTCCAAATGGCCAAGTGCAAGTCCATATATTTTGGACGCCAGTTTTCACCACAGCGCTGTGGAGAAAAGTGGTCAAACGAGTCTGCAAAAATGTTGCCGACGCGCAGCGATTTTCCATCGGCTTCGGCTAGAAGCCGACGTCAGCGTTGGCGTTGACGCCAACGTCAGCGTCATTATCAGATGCAAGCAGAGGCGGCGACTTCAGTCGCAATCGAGCGCTCAGCGTGTTAACGTTGTGTGTGGCAATAGCAGTTACAGTAAACAGTACACAGTAAACAGTTACCAGTCACAACAGTGAACAGTAGCAGTCACCGTGAAGCGTCACCGTTCGTCGCGTGCTTTTCGTATGTGTTCCCGTTCTTCTGTGTTGTTTACCGTATTTTCTAATATTTTTTTTTCAAGTGTTTTTCGCGCGCGTTTTTCATGCCACGTGCTGCATAAATTTGTTTGTTTGTTTGTTTGTCAATTTGTTGTTTGTTTGTTTGTTGTGTGTGTTGAAAGCCGCCTTAATTTCACAAGAAATACAAAATTTCTGTTGTCATTGCAGATTTTCGTTTGAATTTAGCGAAAGTTTCGAAACCAAATGCAGAGCTGCACTTTTTCTTTTCTAATTAAAACTAATGTTCGTTTTGTTAATTGTTACTGAAAACTTCAGCCATATAGCACCCAGCATAGGAAAATTATTTCAAAATTATTTAGACAAATATTTAAGTAAAATGGCTTGCATATTTAGTTAGAAAAAGTTTGTTAAGTTTTAAACATAACAAACTGGAAATTATTGAGTATTTAGTGTGTAAAAATATTATGCAGATTTGGTTTTTTATTTTTGGAATAAGTTCCAAGCAAAATTACAAATTGTTTAGTTTCTTAAAAAAAATTTGGAAATTTGTTTGTGTTTTTATTATTTTTATGCCCTTGATCAATTGCATTTAAGAATAAATTTTGCATTAAAACCTTTAAATAATTATGTAAACGTAAGCTGTATATTTAATTGTTTTCTTAGTTAGGGTATCTAAATATCCGCTTTATTGTGATTCATATTTTCATGCTTCAGATTGACTTTCACCGCCAGAGGCCTTCCTGTGACAGGTTTATCAATTACAGCCTTTTTTAGTTTTTATAGATTTATATTCAAAAAAGATTGTATAGGTAAAACGGATGAAGAAGCATATAATAAAAAAATATATAAATTAAATTTAAAAACCAAAAAACTCAATATCAATAAAGACTCTTAAAGATCAGAGTTAACATATGTAATCTATGGATATTTTATTTATAAGTGAAGTAAGACTATTGATGATATATAGTATATATATTATTTATTTTATATCGATAATATCGATAAAACGCTAATAGTCATCGATTGCCACTTTTCACTTAATATATTGTTTTTACTTCGATTTCATTTTGTATTAAAATTTTTATTAAAATTGAAATTTTTTTTTTCGTATTTAAATATAATCAAAAATTTAAATTTCAAAATATTAAAAACTTAAATGTATATTTATAGTGCCGAATATGCACTATCCAAATGATCAAGTGAAGTTAATATTCCGCAGCATATATACATTAATTTTAATATTATATTATGCATTATATTAATTGTAATTAATCCTGCCCGATATCTATTAAATTAAGTAAAATAACTTTAACATTTGTATATGCATATTTAAACTCTTTTAGAGTGTATTATCCTGAATATTGTGATTAATTTGTTTATCTAAACATTATAGACTGCCTCTAAGATATCATAATTTTAGGAAATGCTTATTTTGACACCTCTTGAATTCAATTTAAATTTTCAAATGTTGTCCTTACAATGAGAATGTAACCCCCCATTTTATATTAAATGTATCGCACATTTCGTTTCATTGAAAATCCTATTGTCATTTCATTTGATTAAAAATTTCATAATGCGCATCCTGTAAGCATTTGTCAACTAAGTACAGGAAAAACAACAACAAAGACAGCAACAAAATGAATTTTTAAATTTTTGCGTGTGCCGCTGGCAACAGCTTTGTGTGTGTGTGTGTGTGTGTGTGTGTTTGTGTGTGCAGGAGAAAAATGAAAATGTGCCGCAGCATTTGGCGGCATTTTTTTTTTTTTTTTTTTTTGATACCCTTGCAAAGGGCACTTTAGTTTAGCCATTTAGTATTTATATTCCCCAAAAAAAAAAGAACTCTCTTTAGATATAACAGTTGTGAATTAAAAATTAATATAAATATACTAGCTGACATCGTAAAGAATTGATAATAATTGAGTTGAAAAAAGAAATACTTTTATTTTGTATTATTATTATATTATATTAAATTCTGCAACAGCAAATATAAGCATATTTAATATAAATATTAGTTTATCTAGTTTTCATTAATATCAGTTAAATATATCATAAAGAAGCTCTAAAAAGCTCTTTGAAGTCTGGTCAACTCTAAATTTTTATATTTTCTGTGACTGTCATGGAAGCCTGTTTATCATCTCTTCAAAAAAGAGTGTTAATTCTTCGGCAACCAGAGATAGATTTTCTAACTTGTTTAATAAATTTTTCTTCGTTTTTTTTTTTTTTGTCGCTTTGTCGCGTTTGCTCATTTGCTTTCATTGTTGTTGTTTTTGTTGCTGCTTTGTCGCCTTTTGGCCCTATTCATATTATTTTGGGTCCCCCTTTGTTTACCTTTCGGCCCAAGCATTTTTTACTGTTTCATATTTTATTTAGATGGTAATTTATAATTTTAATTTGATTTCCATTTGCTCTCAACATCAAATGCATCAAGAGACCAACAGATATACAAATGTTGTGTCTACTATTAAATATTGATCGCATTCACATTCCCAGCTCATTTCATTGCATCACCGAATGAGAAGAATTGTTGCAAGAGAAATTATTGGAGAAATGTGAACAATTTTAAGCAAATGGCATAATATGTTGTAAATTGTATTAAATGCATGTGCAATGACTTCATTTGTGTCATGAACAAACGCAAATTCAAACAAAAACTCGCAGCTTAAACTCAAATTCAAGCTCATTGTCATTGCATTCGCATTGTTGATCTATGCTCAACAAAAATAAACACAATATCAACAACAACAACAACAACGACAGCAACAGCAACAACATATCCATTGAAATTGAAATCAAACGACAACAACAACAAAAACTGAATAAACTCATCAACTACATCGACATCACGCATACGCAGCGTTTAACGCGACAATCGACACAAATGCAAAAATTTGTGTTAATTGGTCGTGCCGAATGGGTAAGTGAAATTTCATGTTTATTTCACACTCTTCAATTTCAATATTTGCCATCTTTCTGCATTTCAATTTATCATTTACAAAATGTGCTTACAATTTCAAATACCTTAAGCATTTCTGCAAATTTAAAGAAACTAATATGTGAATGTACTAAATTATTTGTAATTTATGCACAAAAAAAAAATCGAAAATCAGAACAAAATGGGCTATAATTAGCGATAGCCAATTATATTAAGTAAACACACAGCTCGAATAAATTGAAATTAATTTCATAATTAAGGCTTAAACTGATTTGAAAGCGTTATTAAACGAGTAATTGGAAACTGTACAAAAAAAAAAACGAAACAGAAAAAAAAACAATTATTAAAAAAAACTGTCAATTCAATTGAATAATAATAATCAAATAAAACAAATCGAGGTTCATGCAATAACATAAATTGTCAAACAGATGACACTTGACATGAGTTCAATGCACAAACACACCCACACACACACACACACACACATTGAGAGTGTGCATATTTGCCTAGACATATATCTAAAAATTCTGCAATTTAATATATTGATGGCAAAACGATAAGTAAATGCATTTAATTTATTTTTGTACCCTTGCATACATAAGGTATTTTTATTTTGTTTGAAATATATACACATATAAATATATATATATATATGATATAAATATATACACATATATTCCTGATCAGCATCAATTAATGAATCTCTGCTTTGTTATCTGTTCCGTAAAGTTTTGAAGAAAAAAATTAAAATTTTATAATGATTACACTAGGTAACAAAATTTAGCTTTTTTTTTGTATATTTGATCAAACCTACTTTTTCTGATACATATGGTGCCCCAGATGACGAAAAACCACTTTAAAAATTTTTCTATGGTGAGACTTTTTTTAAAAAATTTTTCAAATCTGGTATTTATTTTTTTATCTTTTTTTCAGACGCAAGCCTACAGATTTAACCATTACTCGAGAATCTAAATGCCGATTTTTTAATGCTTTACGTTTTCTAAAAGCTAATAAAAGGGCATATAATTCATACATATACATTATTACGTTTAAATTACTAGTTTTGTAACTATTTGATTTTGAATTTAGAAAATGATGATATTTTGTGCGGTATTTTTTACGATTTTTTGACTTTAAAATTCGAGGAAAAGTCGAAAAAAAATTATTTCGTTATAATTAATTATATAATAATTATTAGCATGAGAGCAGATCATTATATTCATTTGCTGTTGTTCCAAGTTTAGTATTAATCAGATTTGTTATTATTTCCAAAAAAAAAAAAAAAACTCAACAGAGTTGCGCAAATTCATTTTTTTTTTCTAGTTATAATCATTTCGCGAGTGAATTTTAGACTTTAGGATTCAGACTTAATATCATTTACATTTTTGTACTTTATTTTCGTGCTTGTGTTTTATAAAAGCTTACAAAAAATGCAATTCTTATTTTTATATCTTACTGTCAACTTAGGTTTAATATTCTAAGCATATCTACAGAGCATTTGAGCATTTAAGGGTATTCAATTATCGTCATTTAAAGTAGCGCATTTCCCCCAAACACCCCACAAATATAATACTCCTATTTGCATCTATGGCATTCGTAATTAAATAGGACAAATATTTTTCGTTATTGGCAAAGAGACAATACAATATCGATATCAAAATGCCACACATCAAACAGCAATAGAAATGTTATTGAAAATGTAAAGCAAACAATTTGTTTAATTAAATTACAATTGCTCGAAAAATGCTGATGGAAATGAAACAAAAGTAAATTTTGCAGTGAAATTAAAGCAAATCAAATGAAAATTGAATTGCGAAAAAAAAATCGAAAGCAATATATTCAACTAAATATTTAAGTGGCCAGTTGAAAGCCTCTTTCTGCCACGCCTACAAGCCCGGCCCCACCTCTTAGCCATATTGTAAACATGCCAGCAAAATCAGCGATGCATTCAAAATGCCTTTCAATTATCACGCGCAACAAAATCAAATAGCAAAAAAATATAAAAAAAACCAAAAAAAAAACAAAAACAATATTCATAATTTCATAAATAAATAAATAAATATGTGATTTGGCTGAGCGTAAAAAAGTTGATATGCAGTTGTAGTAAGAGTTCATAATTAAAACAAAATGTGAAAAATTCAAAAATTGCATGTTTGAATATTAATTGTCTGTTATGCGAGTACATATTCAGTTTTTATACACATTGTTAATACAACTTCATTTAGCGGCAACTATTTAGTTTACAACTTCATTTTCATTTAGCGGCAACTATTTAGTTTACAACTTCAGAAATAATCAACAAATTTAAATATTATTTTATGTTTTTCTAGCAATATTAAAGCTTCAATATTTGCTTAGAAATTTAATATACTTTAATATTTGCCTACTGTGAAATTAAAAGTTTGCAGAATTTCACTGTATAAATCAAATATTGTAATAAATTTTAAAAAACCTTTCTAAAATGAATAATTAATCAAGTTTTGTATATGCACATTTGTTTAGTGTTGCCGCTGAATGTTGCAATCGACATGTTGTGGCATAGGTTGAGGTTCCTTAAGTCCGTAGCATGTCTTCAAACTGCAATCCAGCCAGGATATTATCGTCAGATAGAGTATTAAAATTGTTTTCGAAAGCCAAAGATGTTTTCCCATCGTTTGGCTGAGCGATTTGCGCATTGAAATTCTGCAAATTTCAAATTGTTAGCACAATGAAGTCAAATTTCTGTTAAAAATTACTAACAATCTTGTAAGCAACAATCTATCGTCCAGAGAAATTACTTTCTAGACTTGCCAAAATAGAAAACAGTTGTTACCCGAATGAAACACGCCGTAATTTCATTTTACTTAATTGCCGTTTTTTATTATATATGTTCGCATTGCTCGTCGCTTTTATATATATTTAAAAAAATACTAATATAAATGTACGCAAAGCACAATTGTTGTCCGGAATATAAACACAACATACAATAAAACTATGCAACAGCATTTTGTATCCTGGCTTTTTTAGGGTGGATTCATATGTAAAATGGGTCACTGATAGCGAAAAAAATTTAAAAAAATAGATTGCCGGGACCATTATTGAGATAATCGAAAATTGCTAGATTTTAGACTTTTCTAAAAAGTTAGCTTTGGCAAAGTGACAATAACTCCGAACATAACTTATTAATATTTAAAATGTTCATAATTTTGAAAATATAAAAAATGGCCTATCAACCTGTTATATAACCTTTTTTAATTCGATAATTCGTTTAGAAGTTATTGAAGATTGAAATGAAAATGTTTCCTAAAAATAAGACCAATTTAAAAAAAAACTATTTTTTGTGCAATTTTTTTTTCGAAAACTAGAACTTTGGTTTTTTGTATCACTCTTTGGATTTTTAGGCTTATTATTTCTAAAATAAATAATTTTTTTTTTTTAATTTAAAATAATTTTAAATGCGTATATGAACGGCTGTGTTAGAAATAGTTGCTCTTAGCCTGCTTTTTGTACGAGAAAAGAAAAAATAACACAATTTTTAGTTTGTTTTGTTTGCGTTACATTTATTTTGTATGTTTGCTAAAAGTTATTAGTTTTTCCCAAACTTTTTTTTATCTTCAAGTGCTTGCAGGACTTCCCACAAATATTTTTTGGCATATCGCGCAACATTTTAATATATTTAACTTATTTTTAATAATAATAAGCATAAAACAATGAGAGCAGCAAATCACTTGACAGCACAAGTATCAACAGTGTACTGACATCTGGCCCTAAAAGACTTGAGAGAGAGCTCTCTCTAATGACTCTACCTTGTTTACTGTACCCAAGAAAAATGCAAATCGGAGAATGCTTCGCCTACTTAGAAATCTACGATAAATTCTAGAAAATTTCACCATTTAACCATGTGTCTAAAATGAATTTCTAGCCTCCGCTGAGCAGCATAAAGATGAAAATGCTTTTAAAAAATATGTGTCATATATCTGCATCATCAATTCAGAACAGCTGCACCGATTTGGCCGATTTGGAGCAGCTTTCTAGAAATGAAAATTTTGGGAAAACTTTCTGGAAAAGTTGCTAGCGCCTTAGCAGATGTACTCACTGTTAACGTATACAGTGCTGTTAACGTAAAAATCACAATTTTTAGCCTATTTCATCAAATTGAAATAAAAATGTTTGCTTAATTAAAAGAACTATTTATTAAATTTATTTTAAAAACATGAATCAGAATTAAGACCAACATGATAGGGAAATGTGTTATTATATTAAAATTTTAAATACCTGAAATCACACTCAAAAAAAAGTGTACATCCAATTGTGGAAAACTGACATCAGTGGTTGGAAAAACAGGATAGAAATAGCGCCATAGAAATTTTTTTATGCCCTGTAGATTTAATTACCACAAAGTGAAGAAAATGTTGTAACTCTGGCAGATAAAATTTTCTGTTTTATTTATTTTATTTAATTATTTCGATAACTCGAGGAAACTTTTTCTACAAAACATGGAAAAATCTATAATTTTATGTCCATAATAAAAAAAATCCGTTATTTTTTTAAATTTTAATAAAAAAATTACTTTACTTTGGTTAAAGAAATAAGTCAACATATTTTGTAAAAATTTATATTGAGCATAGAAAATTTTCTGCAGGTTAATGAATTTTATATTCATTTCATAGAACACCTGGATTTCATATTGTAGAAAATCCATACTTCCGATTATAAACCCATAATTTTTTTCGTTTATTCATATCATAAAAAATATATTCGTACTGTGGAAATTTTCACTTCTTTGTAGAGATTTATACTCTGTTTGGAGAATTTTATTTTATTTTTTTTATCGAAAGTGTTTCTATACTTAAAAAAATTTATATTTTCTTAGTGCAACCTGCAATCTTTATCCTTCTCAGCGGGGGCTAGGATTTGATTTTAAACACATAGTTTCATTGGTGAAATTTTCTTAGAATTTATCGTAACGTACATATATATATTTGACTAACTTGAGTGGAGTATGATATTCTTGCAGTTCTCAAAAGTAAGAAAGTGTATAATTTATTTTTGCTACGAGTATTGTTTGACAACGGCAAGTTTGATATTTGTTAATTCTCTTAAATTGCTTTAGTGTTTATAACAAGTTGATGTAGGTATAAGCCAAGACCAAATCACTTGGACATGGTAACTTTTATTGACTGGCAAAATGTTAGAGAAGCCACCTGGCTAAGCACTTTAAGCCTTGGCAGCAACAACAACACGCCTGTCAGGCCTTTGATTTGCCACAAGCTCTATAGTTCCAGGCCCCATTCTCAACTAGTAGTATATCTATATAGCACAACATATATATATATATTTTTGTTTTTTTTCGCACTTCATCAAATTGACTTGGGCAAAGTCTGCCCAATGGCATCATGGCCACAAATGCCATATGGATGGCAACTAAATGCGCAAACATGTGTTCCCAATAAAGTTGTGATCATGTGTGTGTGTGTGTGTTTATGTGTGTATCTGTGTTTAATGTATGTATTTGCATCTATTAGTGTGTGTGTCAAACATGCCAGACGAGTTGAGGCCGGGCAGAAACTATACAAAAAGTTTGGCTTTAGCTCTGGCCTAAGGCAAAAGCCAGTATGAAAAGGAGGTAGCCAAAAGTTAACGCTGGCCAACAGCTGCACTTCACACACACACACACACACACATGCCTGGCAAATAAATATTTATAAATGTGCGTGTGTAATTTTTCTATTTGCCCGGCAACAAAAATTCTGAAACTCCATATCAGATATGTGATGCAGAAATGTTTTAGCAAAACTTTTGGGCAACAGCAACAACAACAACAACAAGCCGAAACTAAAATACACTTTAACATAGATATATATATAAATTGCAGCACATTTCACCATTTCAAGCTTAATGTTAAAATAATATTTAAGAATGGAAGCAAACAAGTCGAAAACTTCTTTATTGTCATTTCTTTTGTTTGCGACCTTTTTGAAGCGTATTGAGTGTGTCATATTTAGATGGCACTTCAACTGCTCTGACATGACAAACGGTACAACAGACAAAATGGCTTAGTGTAACACTTCCGTTTCCTGCCTGTCGCACACTCACACTCACACCACGAGCCTTTTTGGCAACGACATTCAGACAGCAGCCATGGGTTGGGCAGACATTTGATTAATGGTTTTTTCTGCACTGCCTTCAGACGTTCCCCTCTCTCCCCGTCTATTTCGTTTATGAGCCAAGTTAACAACAACAACAACAACAACAATCTATCGAAAATGCGTGTTAGAGCAGGGACCAGCAAAAGGACTGTAACTGTATCTAAAACTGAAGCTGTAACTGTAACTGTAACTGACTGAAGTTAGGTGGCATATCATTTGATATATTTATCTGCATCTCTCTCTCTTTCTATCTCTATCTCTATCTCTGTCTCTGTTGAATCATTTAACACATGTCGTTGTATGTGCCACGTTTTTCGTGCTGATTAGTTTTGGGAATTTCAGCTCTTGACTCCTCAACTTGACCTCGATTGTCAAATATTGAAATAAGTATGCAGCATATAGCTATATTAATATAGTTTCGATATGTATTTAACTTTGACCAGTTCTCAAATATCTTTCGATATTTTTGGCTTCAAATTTTGGGCAACTTGCCATAAGGTTAATTGCTGACAAATGTTCATTGAGTGTGACTCTTGACTTTGCCAAAAAAAGAATAAAATGCATTTGACTGCTTATAGAAAATATATTTTGATCAATTGCTTAAACTCTTTAATAAGCTCTGTGTGCTCCAGTCTGTCTGGCCAAAAGTTTAACTCAATTGGCCAACAGCAATCGGCGAATGATCGAATTTGGCCCCGAAATGCAAATCAAATTAGATGCAGATGCAGATGCTGTTGCACAGGTCAAATGGCTGATGCTTTTAATCAAACGGCATTGCGCACAGCTAACGGGCACAGAACAGAAACAGAATTCAAAAAAAAAAAAAAAAAAAAAAATTGAAGCCCATTCGTTGCCTCAAAGTATCGGTGCGGTCATGATTGCATCGAACAAAGTGCTGCAGGTGATGAAGTCAATTGCCACCTGTTTTTTCCATACCTTCCATCTACAATTTTTGGATTTTTTGATCTCTTTTTCTATACCCTGCCCATAAATGCATTTTTTATTCACAGAGTCCAGTTGATATATTAAGCTTAAATGTTTCTTTAACGAATAAAAACATAAATTTTATTTCGCTTTTAATTAGCATTGGAAAATCAAATAATATAGTCTTCTTTTAGTATCATTTAATAGCAAAGTTAGTGTTAATAAACACCTCTATCAAGTAAAAATTCATTAGCGGAAATTTTACCTATTTTCAATAATAAATTTACCTTTTCAAGTTGTCTAAATTAACAAGTTTTTGTTGGTAATACATAATAAATACATTAACATTAATGTTACATTTCAAGAACTTTTAACATTCGAGCCACTGTTTAGTTAGGCGCTGTTAAAACAGCTGTTCCAAACAAGCAGCACGTGCTGCTGTTAAGAAATTTACTTTTGATTTAAATAAAATGCTTTAAATCTTTAAACAAACCAAATTTTGCGAAAAAAAATATTGATGGATAATAACCAGTGTTGTTTTGAGCTTGATGCTAGTAGTTTTGTGATGTTAATAAAGTGCGTGCTCTGTTAATTAAAATTTTGCTCCAAAAATAAATTTCTTTTAAAAATTGAATCTTTATATAGAGATTTAAAAATATTAAGGCCATTTTTAGCTATGAAACTATATGCATATTGTAGAGTCATCAATTCTGAATTCGCAAAAGTCAAAGTGCGCTTTTCTGCGGTTTTTGCACAATTTCACTTTTACTTTAACCGAAAATGGAAAAAAATGTCGCAAAAAAAAAAAATTAATTTTTTTCTAAAAACACTTTAAAATCGTATATAAAGTGTTGACAAAATCTTATAGCTTTTTGACTTGCTTAGTCTTTGAATTATTAATTTAAACCAAAAAAAAAGATTAAATTTCCCATAGTGCATACAAATCCCGTACAGGGTATTTGCTAGTCATTCACATAAGCGTCTTAAGCACAATTACTTGTTCTACCTTCTTTTTTTTGTGGCCTATCAACACGTTTGCCGTGCATTGCATTTTCGGATCTGTATCATCACCGTAAATCTGCATGCCACGGCTTGGAGTGCCTCGAGCGTTCGCTATTAGCCTAACGAGCAACAAGATGGCACGCCTACGCTGCCGCCTACGCCCATGTCAAGAAGAAAGGAAAAACGAGGCGGCGGGGCAAGTTGTCTGACCATGCCCATGCACTTCCTGTAGCCCATTGCCGAACACTTGCCTCTTGGAAGTTTTTTTTTTGTTTTTTTCTCTTTTTATGTCCTGCCCACATCCGCCTTTCTTATCAACGTCGCACGTTTTTATCATAAATTTTACACTCTGCTTGCAATTTTTCGCTCATTTTTGTGGCCGCAAGTTGCACAAGAAATGTACATACATATATACATATTTATAAACATACATATGTATACGTATATAGCAACAGAAACTTCAGTTTGGGCATAAAATGTTGAGTTGCTTGCCTGCCGGATCCAATGGGCCGTTAAAATGCATTATAAAGCGGGATTTTCCCCCATTTATATAAGTAATACGTAATTCGCCTACAGGACCTGCCTCAGAGACTGAGAGCTGGCTGTAAATGTTTGTGATTGCAACGATAACTCGTTATTGCTTATCAATTTTATGTGCTGGCCATAAAGTTGGCTGCATGCAAAGTTTGCAAAAGGATACACAACTTATGGCAAAATCAAAGCACAATAATAAAATAAATGCATAATCAAAATGTGTGTTTCCATGCAGCTAAAAAAAAGTTAGAGCCTTCATAATAATTATGACAAAATTGTGTTTAATAGTGATTAAAGACAAACTCGATCGTCAGTTGAAAAATATTCAAACAATAATTGAATATTTCTTTAATATTGATAGAATTTTTGTTTCTTGTGATTAGGATTTTGTCGTAAGGAAAGATTTGAAGTAAAATCACAACACACACCTAAATTACTGACGGCTAATACCATTTGAAAATTACAAGTGTGCGTAACAATCAGCGCCCATAAGTATGCAATACTTTGAAAAGCTATGAGTTAGGCACTTTAATTCAGTCAAGGACTTAAGGCAGACATGTTAGAGTCCAACATCAGCGGATTTTATGTCCATCTGTCTATATATAATCTATATATCTATAACTTCTGCAAGCAAAAGTGATAAAATAAATAAATAAGTCCTAAAAGTGAGGTCGTTCTAAAAATGAGGTCGTTTGCTAAAAATTTGATTTGTGGAAGAAATTGACAAAAATTGACAATTATAAAAACTGATCTACAATCACAATTAATGACAGCACCAAGTTAAAAAAGTCGCATTGCTGCCAAATGCTGCCAACATTTTTAATTCCCTTCCAAAGTCAAATTTTGTTTAAAAAATTGTTGCATGAGACACTTTTTTAACTTTCAACAAAATAAGGAAAACACATTAAATTTCTACAAACGAGCTTTACCAATATATAGTACAAGCCTCACTGCTTATAATCCATTATAAAGTTTTTCACATACGCTTGGTCTTATTTAACTATAATTTACTGAAGTTGACAAGCAAATTTGCTTACCAAAAACCACTCGCTTATGGTTGTTAACAGCTGTGTTTAACAGCTGTTATCTTAACAGTGGTACTCCTGGTTAACATTTTTGGTACGCAACATGATACTTTGGTGTATTTCTTATATATAAACAACAACATTTATGATAAATTACGTAAATTGAAATTTTGGGTTTAGGCCACGAAATCGGTCATTGGCCCCATAGTGCAGCGCATAGATTGCTGATGCTGATCAAGAATAAAAATGTATACTTTAGGGCATTGAAAACTTTTATTTATTAACAGAATCGAATACCCTTTACAAGAATATTAAAATCATTCAAATATATTAAACAAGATTTGTACTGATTTTTTCAAGTATTTTCTACTCGTTGTGGTACTGAAGTATTTAATAAATACCTTGCTTTAAATTCGCTTTATTTACTATTCGAGTTGCTTGCCTAGTTGAAATAGCCTTAAGCATGATTTCAACCAATTTATGACTGTACAATATTATATTATGAGTCCCGCATGAATGCAATGAAATGGGGCAATTGCCAGTACATGCTGATGCTTGGCTATAGATTCCTTATTCCTCTCATCGCTTTATCCTGATTCCCTATTCCCGATGCCTGTCTCGTGCTGCAGATTCTCACACTTTACACCTCTCTTCTCACCCTTTCGCCACTCCCCTCTGACCGCTGAAAGGCCATTCAGTGTCCATAAACTTTAAAGCGTGCACATACGCACTTATGTGTATATTTACTTGTATATGCAAGTATTTTTTTTTTAAAAAACTTTCTGTATTTGTATTGCATATTGTGTATACGCAGCGTATGCCGGAAACTGGCGCCCCACTTATGCAAACGAGCCCAAAAGCGTAAAGTGTGCGTGTGTGTGTGTGTGTGTGTGTGTGTGTGTGTACACAAAGTATCATTCACGCTTTCATTGACACCAAACAAGAGCGGCAGGATGAAGCCACCACTGGGGCATCCTTATCAAGACCAGCAACAGCAACAGCAGCACCACAACAACAACAACTGGAGCTGAAATGTTGTTAACACAGTTCAAAAGTTGCAAAAATTGTTGGCTGCTGCCAGCGGCGGCCGCTGAGATTTTCGTATAATTTTTCATGGGGTATTATATTTGCATCACAATGCGTGTTACACATTCAATAAAACAATTCATGATCTCATGATTAATTTTATACAGACTGAATATATAAGTCGAAACACACACCCAATATTAAAGCATTTTTAATTAATCGTCAGACTTGCAGTTCCTAACTTATTCAACAATTATGGTGTAAGAATATAAATGTGTGATATGAACTATTAGCAAAAACCCCTAGACAGAGACAAGACACGGACTACTATGATTACTGCGATGACAAATAATTATTTTATTATTATTAATATAGTATTATAATACTTATTTACAACATTTAGACGATTACGAGATTGAGAAGTTTGTTGAAGGTAAGAAGCCGGCGGGAATACCTTAATGTGGGAGCCAAATTTGTGTTATGAAAATAAAGAACCCCACATTAATGTATTTATTAAGAAGTATTGCTTGTAAATATTTTGTTAATTTAATTTTTGTGCTATTAGTTGGACATATACAAAATTTAAAACAGAGTTTATAAGTATTTTTAATTTACTAGGTCTTCTTTACATAGCCTATGAGCTATACATGTACAGGTATAACCGCAGGTTGACTATTGATAAATGTTTTCTAAAATAAGTTTATACCTTTAAAAATACGGCCATATAAATTATTTCTATTGGCACTACGTCCACAACGTTCAAATAATATAACTTAATTCGTATTTATTTAAAAATAAACTGCCTGTTTTCATATTTCATTTGAAATATACTGTGCACTCACAGTATACAGTAGCAGTAATACAGTAGTATACGTTAACAGTGCTATATACGTTAACAGTGCTGTATACGTTAACAGTGAGTACATCTGTTGAGGCCCTAACGACTCTTCCGCAAAGTTTTTCGAAAATTTTCTTTTTTTAAAACCTTACTCTGACAATTATGAACAATTAAAAAATCGGCCCAGCCCTTCTCAACTGATAAATACCTATAAGTTTTTTTTTTTGCTTCATTTTTATACACTTGGAAAAGGGTATTATAAATTTGTTTCGCAATGTATAATGCAGTGAAGGAGACGTCTCCGACCCCATAAACTATATATATATAATGTTGATCATGACCACGAGCTGAGTCGATATAGCCATGTCTGTCTGTCCGTCTGTTTCAATGCACTTTTTGGCCATATCTTTGAGCTATCTTAATGAAACTTTTCACGGATGCATTGCGTTGTGGTATGTAGTTTGCATGTAAAAATCGGCCCGATCACATCACTATATCATATTGCTGCCATAGGAACGATTGGTCCCAAAAATTGTTCATCAAGTTATCAAAACCAAACTAGGCTTATCAATGTAGTATTATAATCTGACCAATCCGACTAAGTTTCATCAAAATCGGAACACTATATCTTATAGCTCCAATAGAAACAATCGGTCGAAAAGTGTGAAAAACTTTTTTTGTTTGTAAAGATATAAAAACTCAACTTTTCGATTTAAAATTATGATTTATACAATCTCACAAAGTTTGATGAAAATCGGATCACTATATCATATAGCTGCCATAAAAGCAATTGAGTGAAAAATGAAT
This sequence comes from Hirtodrosophila alboralis, assembly GCA_035043045.1. NCBI lineage: Eukaryota > Metazoa > Arthropoda > Insecta > Diptera > Drosophilidae > Hirtodrosophila > Hirtodrosophila alboralis. Next base: position 97,581 of record JAWNNH010000763.1, on the reverse strand, counting down.
TCTTCTAAGCCAAACCTTTTTTGATTTTCAAGATATCAGAACTCAACTCGCCATATCGATATAGAAACACGTTCTGTACTTTCTGATAAAGTTTGACTGAACTCGGACTACTGTATCATATAGCTGCCATAGGAATCGGTCGAGCATTGAACATTTTCTTTCAATTCAATTTCAATTGCAAGGATATATAACTTCGGCGTGCCGTTTCTTTCTTGTTATAAAAAGATATACATAATATAAATGAAGATATCGTCCTTTTATTTTATCAATATATTTTTCACCCATATTGAAAGGGTATTTCATTTGCTAATTATCGTATTTATTATTGCATTTTCTGCAATCAAATAATTTGTTTATATGTGTCTATTCTATATGCAATTCTATATGTTTTTAATTGCATATTTTTTTGCATTTCCTATGCATAAATTTTTTTTTTTATTATTATTTTCTGTACTCTGTTTATACTGTACTCATTTAAAAAGGTATAATGAGTTTGGAACAGTGATTGACAATCAAGAATTATAGTTATTCTTGTTAAGCATTATATAATCTACAATTTTTAAGGTATTTGTATCCTTAATGCGTTGCATATTTTATGACATATACATATGTACATATGTATATCTATAACATCGTCATTTGCAAAAGTATAACAAATATAAGTCCTATAATTATAATCGATGTTTATCCAATCGTTATGATATTTATACTGCATATGAAGATGGCCAAAAGAAATGCGCATGCCAAAAAAAATCATTTTGAGAGGATTAGAGGGAAAGAATTATACAATTTTAATAAACTTGATTTGCATTTGGTGTCTCAAACTCTCTAAAATCTGTGTGTTCATATTATATTCATTTTATTACCCCCATTAAACCATTTTTAATTGGTAAAGAGTGAAAAAAGAGTAATATCTTGTTAGCTAGAAGCAGAAAGAAATTGGTTTGCTTTTAAAGTCCTATATACCCAACTAGTGAAGTTTTATGATTTATATTAGATAAATTATATACATGTGTATTGTATTTAGTTCTATTTTCAACAAATTATCAGCTGGCTGGTACATGGTTATATGGGGGTAAGAGGAGAAGAGAGGGGGGACGTTTTTGGCGCATCAGGGCGCATTGAAATGATCGCAAGTAAAATTTGTAATTTTGTTGCTGTTGTTGCTGTCGCTTTTGGATGCGCTGTAATTGCCGCGACTTTCATGTTTTTGTTATTTTTTGCCAACCATTATAATTACAACTCGCTGTCTGGAACCCGCAGTGCCTGCAACCGTGCAGCATGCCCCATGCCCCGTGCACCGCGGTGCATGTTTCACTGCCTCGCTGCTTGGGTCTATTGCTGCTGCAACATCAAAGCGCAATTTTACAGACGTATTTATTGCATATTATTTTCATTTTGTTTGCTGCACAACACAGCCTCCACCCCTGCACCCATTCACCCTCATCTTCAGTGCACATTAGCAACAACAACAATAAGCAAATATCGCGTCATCATCATCATCATCATCATCATCATCAAGAGCCGCATCATGATGGAAAGATTTATCATCTTTGGTCAGCTTTAGTTTTGTTTTTGGGTTTGCTTTGCTTTGGTTTTCTCGCCGTTAAATTGAAAAGTGAAATTGATTTTCCAACTGCTTTTGATTGCAAGTGAAAATGTTGAAAATTGTTGAATGTTGTTTTTGTTTTTTTGTTGTTGTTTTTTTGTTGTTATTTCAGCTGTTTTCTTTTGCATTAATTATTGAAATTATATTTTTGTTGATATTTGCGTTTATTTTTCTTTAGACTTACCAGCGAAAATCTTTGCTTTGCAGCTCATTATTTTCCATTTCTTGAGTTTTGCTTTTCTTTTTTTTCCCCCTCCCACCTCCCCCCCACCACTTAATTGTTGCCATTTGTGCGTCTTTTGAATTGCCGCTTTAATTGCGCGATAATTGCGCAAATGAAACATTGAAATTTAACGAATTCTTCAGCATTCGCAGCATAGCCCACTTACAATTACACTTAGTTATTATATTGTACCATATACTAGTAGTACATATATACATATATATATATACATTTGTAGACTAACATAGAAATATGTTATTTACTCGCTAGTGCGTAAAGCAAGTGCTGCCAGGGGATTGTGGAGTGTGCAGATTTTCTGGCTTTATTTATGGCACTTTCAGTGTAATAAGTGAAAATCTAAAATTCTAAACAAATTTTGTGGAAACTTTCTATGGCTTATAAACATTTACATAACAAATTTATCATTCTTTCTGATATAGAATTTATAAAAAAAAAAAAACTAAGCTTGTATTTTAGCCATAAAACCACTGTGCAACAACATTTTGTATACGGAATATATCTGAGAATATATCGTTTTTTATTTAAACGAAAAACTTTAAATTTGAGACTTTTTATTAATGTTTTTTTAGTTAAGTTAAAATACCTACAAGTTAATAGTTATTAAAGATGTTTAGCTTTTTAAAAAAGCATATTTTATTTGTTATTTTTTATCTATATTTACATTTGCCCAAATTTAGATAAACAATAACAAATAAAATAAAACAATAATAATAATAAAATGGCAAATAAAATAGCCCTTAAACTTGTTATAGAACATTTTTTAATTAATCAAATCGCTTAGACGTTATTAACAAATTGAGTTGAAAATTTTGCATTAAAATATGCCCAGTATAAAAAAAAGTAATTTTTCTAAAAAAAAGAATTTTGGTTTTTTGTATCACTTTGTATTTGTAGGTTTAACTATAATTAAATAATTAAGTATTTGTTGACATATTTAGGGGTTATCATCTTAATAATACAAAAATTAATAAAAATTTTAATTTCTCATGAATCTAGAGATCAACTAGAATGTTTTCATATAAAAAATTTCTTCGTATATAAAATTTTGGGCTAGCAGGTACTTTTGAATAGTTTTGAATAATTAGAAGGTAACTAAATATTTTTGAACTTATTTAAAACAACTTACCAAACACAAATACAACTAAAGGCCTCTGAAAAACATCACGTTAACAAAAAGTCATTAAAATTCCTTGTAAATCAATGAGGAAACATATATAATGATTATTGTACATTTTTTAATTCAAAAAATCATGTACTCAAAGCTATTTTTTGGGAGAAAGGACTAAACCAAACCCCTACAGGATAATCTACGCATATACTTCATGATTTTAATATTTTAATTTTGAAGGATTTTGCTTAATGATAATAATTATATAAGCAATTTTATAAGAATCGGATTATTATTATATTTGAGCGTAAAAAATAATACTCACATTTAAATATTTGATTATATTTATATAATTATTATATTATTATAAAATATAATATATATTTTGACCTTGGATTTTGCATATATTTAACATTTTTTTGGTATATTTTTTTGCATCTTTTTGGCATATATTTTGCATATTTTCAATATTTTTCACTAAAATTTGTCACTTTTAAACGATAACACGTCTAAATACAAAATTTGGTACCAATCTGATGAAAGAGAAAACAAACAAAAACAAAAAAAAAATGCAAAATCCAAATGCAAATATGTAACATTATAATATTATAATAATAATTATGATTATAATCATTATTTATGATTTTTAATTTTTCACTCATAAATAATGTTTTTTTTTAAGTTTTATTTTTTTTGCTCAAATATATTGTTTGGAGATCATTATCATTGACCAAAGCTCTTAAAAATTATTGTAAAATAATTACTAATAACGTTTTATAATATTACTTATCATGATTATGGATTTTACTCACAATTTTACTACATTATAATATTTTAAACATTTTAAAAAAATTAAATAAAAATTCCATTAACTATAATCAGCATGAACTTATCTAAGCTGCACATATAAAATATATACACATTTTTGTATACAATTTTAAACTTTTATTTAAATCAATGTTGCACAAGCATTTAGTTTGACGTTTTAACGTATTCTGGCTCTGTTTAAGTCACATTAACATATATGTAATTGCACTTAAGGAATCAAATCAACTTTAGCCTTTAAGCTGGTGCAACAAAGCGAAAGTTAGCTTCTATAATAGTTATGCGACAATTTACTTGACAACAACTTCAGGGTGCAACTTCAACTTGAAGTGAATTTTGTTTCAGTTCTACTTTTATTTCTTGCAGTGTCAGACAATTTGCGAGTAAAGTTGCAGGACACGAGCAACTGAGGCGCAACGGCCAAGGATAATACAGCAGGAACAGCAACAGCAACAGCAACAGCAACAAGAGCAGACTGAAGGCAACTTGCAAGGAGCCAAATTGTTGCATACTTTGTCAGTAACAACGAAGAAACACACACGCACACACACACACACACACACATTTATTTAAGCCGGCAACATGTCGTTGTTGTCGACAACAGCAACAAGAAGAACAGCAACAACACGCCGAGTTGTCAACACATTTCAATTGCTGGCAATTGCCTTCTATTGTTGCTGCCAATTTGAGCTGCTGTTGGTGCAGGGTCAGCAACACCAGCAGCAGCAACAACAACAGGCGACTGCTGCCGCCGGCCAGCAGCAACTTAAATATCAACAATTACAATATCAAATGCAACAGCAATATGAATATCAACAGCAGCAACATTTTCAACAGCAGTTCCAACAGCAGCAACAACAGCAGCAGCAGCAGCAGCAACTGCAACAGCAACAACAACCAGTATTGCCGACACCAATACAAATGCAACCCGAGCAATCCATCGATTTGCTTGCCACACAACCAACCCAGGTAGGTGTGACCATACTCTATTTAGTTGATTGAACAATACTGTTAATTGATTGAAACTGATTGAAGCAGTTAATTGAGCTCTTGATTGACTTATATGTATTTGCTGCAAACTTTTTATGCTCGAATTCCCACCATGTGAACACAATTCGTGTATATTGGGTTTGTCTGTTTGCAGAGCAAATAAATTATATTTATTATAAGAATTTTGATAACAATCAGATAACTATAATATACAGTTAATATACTAGATATAAATAGGTAAATTTCAGACTTGAGTGTTTGCAATGCTGACATCCTTGACAGGATGAACCAACAATATATATTTATATTCCGAATGTAAAAGTCGAGTATATAACAATCAGGATCTTTTTACTTGGCATTTAATAAACTCATTCGGTAATTAATTATTTTGGCGACACAGCTGCCAAACTTTTCACCTTTCCCTCCCTTCTTGGCTTAACTTTTCCCCCGATTTCGTTCGCTTTGGTCAACAAATTCAATTTGAATTTGCGATTTTGCAGCTGCAACTGCTTGAAAACCAAAATCCCAATGCCAACTTCAATTGACTTTAACTTAATTTTTCTTTTTGGTTTCATTTTATTTTCATTTTTTTTCGCCCGCTTTCGTCGACCTCAAGTTCAATAAGCTGATTAGCCAAATGAAATCAGCAGACAAAATGTAAAAAAAAAAACTTTGACTTTAGTTCCATCTGCCATTTGTTTTTCTATTTTTTTTTTCGACGCTTAGTGATTAATTTGTTTTTGATAGACTTTAAGTTATATTTAATTAGAGGCAACTTGGTTGCTGAACATTTTTTGGTTTGCCCAACTTTTTTGTGGGTTTCAGAAAAGTACTTGCAAATTTGCAAGTTGTATTTTTCCAACGCATTAATGAGAATCGCAGAGAAGGGCGCACACTTGTCTAATGAGAAGCGTAGAAAAAAGCAAATGGGAAAACAATATGCCTAGAAATAAAGCGGAAAGTGGTTTTTATGTGGTGTATGATTCCATCACATATGTATATATAATGTATTTTACACCTCGTCGAAATATAATCCTTAGAATTTGTATTTTATATTGTATGCTTCGCGGAGTAATAAAAGATTTCAAGTTTTATTGATTTTTGTTAACTAGTTTTTGGTGACAAATGAGTCGATAACTGTATATTTAACTCAACATTCGTTTGCGGATAGTGTGTGGTGAAAGACAATATATCAAGGTTGGAGACTGCAAAAGCAACACCGGAATCAAAGGCTACGCTGGGCAAGTCAAAAAAAAGGCCAAATGAAAGGGTTCACACTATTTCTGACCTTCTAAATCGAACTGTACCATTAGCTTTCCCGCTATCACGATGATTTCATAAAACATTTATTTTTTTAAGTTTTCGGTGTTACTAGTTTATAGCAAAAAAAAAGCTGGGCTCTCATAGAGTTTTTTCATGTATTTTCGGGCGCTGATTTTAATTTGCAAAATATTTTTTTTTTTTCTTTTAAGAATTATTATCGAGTAAAACCGCAAATAACGAGTTTTTTTCTGTATTTCGACTAATTTGTTCATATATACATCGAATCTTATTTGATCTTAAAAAATATTACACAATGCAACAGATAATTGTATACCCTTTCCAACGGTATGCCCTTTTTAATATAATTATATGTACATGTTTGCACAGTTAGCATATTTTTGTTCGATCTATAAATTTGTTGATGTTGGTTCTTTCGTAAAACCTATTTTGGCAAAGTTGTTCTTAATACTTCAAAATTTAACTCTTATGAACACACCAAGAGCCAAAATGAAGTTTCTGTAGGATTTTTGGACAAAAATAATGAAAAACTCTGACAGCCATTTTCAAAGGCTCTTGGCGAAAATATGAAAACAATTTTTTTGTTTTTCAGAATATCAAGTAACGTTATTTTTATGGTTTAAGCAATCTGACAAATTATCATCGAAATCATACCATTATATCTTATAGCTGCAATAGAAACAATCGGCAGAAAAATTAGTTCAAAATAAGTAAATCAATTTTAGCAGTTGGACATATTATTATAATCTAGATAATTCGACCAAGTCTTGTTAAAATCTGAGCACTATATCTAATAACTCCGAAAGGAAACATCCAATTTGAAATCATATAATAAATTAGTTCTTATATACATTTTTTTGTTACATTTTTAAGCTATCAAAACCAAAATCAATGTTCAATGTAGGATTATTGTACAATCTGGTCAAGTTATATTTAAATTGGAGGAATCCTTTATATGGAGGCTTGGATGTTTATAATTAGAATTGAATATAATCAAACTTTGCCTATGTATTGTCATATATTTTACGGTAATTATGTTTTACTTAGAACCATCAAAAAAAAAAAAGTTCCATGGTTTTGGCAAAAGAAACATTTATATCAAATTTTAGGGTTGTAAAGAAAACATTTGGAAAAATATTGTACATCAGACTCCAGCCCTTCTCAGTTCTTTAGAAACATTTACTAGGTAAATATTTAGTTGAAAATATGCTTTACATGCGAAAAGTACTTACCTCCAGGACATCGCGCATATGCAGGACAAATGCATGCAAAATTATTCAGGAATTACCACTTCATCAACGTTGTTTTCATATATATATAGTGCTGGATACGTCTCTTGAATCCATTGGTGAAAAACTTGATCCAACCATCCAGAGATTGAATTGCGTTTCCCTTCTGACGCTAAATCGTTGCTCAAAAACATATTGATGCTATTCACAATTTAGAAGCAAACAAAACATACATTTCTATACCACTTACCCAGCATATAGACACCACAGATGCCACAATTGAAGCCACTTCCACAAGGACAAGTGCTTCATAAACCACTTTGAGAGCAAAATTGCGTGTTTGATTGGGGCATATGGTGTCCGTTGTCGATTGTCTTTTATCGATTGTCGATTGTCTGCTGTCTGTTGTCGATTGCCATTGACCACTGGCAGTTTGCAGTTTGCAGTTTACAGTTCGCGTTACTTGCGAAATTTTATTGCAAACAAATAGAGAAGAAACTGATAGTGGAATATTTGGACAATCCTTGACAGTCATCCACTGCTTCTCAATGCCAGCAGCACTTTGATTGCCTTCCATATGACCAGCTAACCAGTTTTCCAGTGGATTTCAATACCTTCGAATATTATTGGTCATGAAGTTAACTGCATTCGCCTTCTTTCTTTATGCCATTGCAATTGTCGTCGATTCGGCTGCTATTTTATTATATACTATATATTATATTTTCATTTTATTTTATTTCTTTTAACAACTTGAATGTCTTTCTTGAATATACCCTATACTCATAGGAAATTATAGATACTCGTGTATTGAATTAAATACTTAATATATATTAAAGTAAATTTAAAACATCTCGATAATTCAACATTTCCCTTAATTTTCCACAAAACAATATAATCGCAGTGAAATCAGAATTTTAAGCATTTTTTTTTTTTATCAATATTCGTTCATAAACTCTAAATTGTAGGATCTATTTAAATATATAATGATCAGTTGATTCCAAAATTGCAATTCAACCACAATTCTTAAATTTTTGTCTGAATATTCTAAAGATTGTATTACGATCCAATTTTTTCTGTATACATATTACAGGATATTCTCTAGTCAAGCATTCAATATTAGGAAATTTTTTGCTTGTTTTACTTTACGTTTGTAATAAAATAAAATTCGCACAGACCCAGGGCAGCATGGCGCACAGCCACATCCACAGCTCCTCTGGCCACATGCAATGGACATGGACATGGAAACGAATACAAACGCAACCAAAACTATAAAGCAAAACTTCATTCATATATTTTCGGAGTGTGTGTGTGCGTGTGTGTGTGTGTGTGTGTGTGTTGGCCACAACGAAAGCTGCTGCATTTTATTTCAGCTTTTCGTCCCATGGCAAAATTTATGAATTTCGACTCGTTGCCGCCGCTGGCCGCACATATGCGGTTTTTATATATTGACACTTAAAATTTATGGGACTTAAAATCTACAAAACGCTGGGAACTCGACCTACACAGCCAGGGGACTTGGTTCAGTTTGGTTTGGTTCGGTTCGGTTCGGTTCAGTCATGACACAAGCTAAGCTCCCTCATGAAATAACAAGAATGGAAAATAGAAATGTTTATGTATTGTGTTTTGTGCACACTATGGAAAGGTCAGCGGCAGAACAATAAGCTGACAGAACTAAGCTGCAAATCGAGCGTAAAATTATTAAGGTTACCAAAAAAGAAACACGTATAAGCAACATATTATTTTTATTTTTTTGTACATATATTATACTAGTGTACCCAACGTGCGTTGCTACGCTCTCCTTCCAAAAAAATAAATATAAAAAAACAAACTAATCATATTCTAGTTCTAGTAAAAATATCTAAATAAATATCTCCTCTGCTCAAATAATGTAACATAATTCGTATTCATTTCTATAATACTTAACAGTGCTGTGTACGTTAACAGTGCTCTATATGTTAACAGAGAGTATGTCTGTTAAGGCGCTAGTGACTTTTTGGGAAAGTTTTTCGAACATTTTATTTTTTATAAGCTTACTTCTGGCAATTAAAATCAACTAAAAATTAATTTAAAAAATATCGGCTCAGCCGTTCTGACTTGATAATGATCTATACATATTTTTTGCACCATTTTTATATATGCAGATAAATGATAATGTTAAGATGGCTTGTCAAAATTCGAAAAGCTCCACACCGACTCAGCTACAGTTTTGACACATTACACAATCCTCTTCAAGGAATATTTTAATTTTTATCTCGCATCAGTAATATACAGTTTAATTCATTCGCCAGTTGAGTCATGTCAGTAACTATTGTCAGGCTCTAAAGTTAAATAGAGTAAAATTAATTTGTCTCAAATTGAGACATCACCTTCTTCAATGAAAACTCTACTAGCTGGATCTACTTATAGAATATCAGAAGATATAACTATTACTTCCAATTGATGGCAATTGGTGCGGACATTGGGACTGCCCAATTTATGTCAATTTTTAAAGTCAAAGGAGAAATCTATTACAATCTATACCGGCTCCTTATTCCTGTTCCCAGATGGTGATCATAAATTCCTTCATCGTTAATGATAAAGATGAAGTCGCTAAGTAAAAAGAAGAAGACAATTATACAGCTTCAGCATGCCGATGATGTCTACTTCTGTCTAATTTCTTTCAGAATCAGAAGACTCCATGGGTGGCAATATATACAATACAATTAACTTGCTCTTAGAATTGTATTGACTCTATGTTAAATAATTTTTTTATTACTAATATGAGCAACAAAGTAATGTTTTTTTTTTTCTCCTGTTCAATCATGTTTTCTATAAGTATTTTAAGATTATATATTTTTATTAAGTTGCTTACTGAAACGCTTAGTTGATTGAAGAGACTTATGCATAATTTGCTCATATTTCATGCTTAAAACTCATATCTTAACGCATTTAATATGCTGTTGAGCGTCTACTAAGTAGGAGAGTGAGAACTAGACAGACAGAGGGAGAAAGGGAGAGAGTAAGAGAGTAAGAGAAATAGAGATAGTTGAGTCGCTGTCTCTGTCAGCGTCAAAGCTGAAAATCTCTTAAGATTAATGATGCAAAAAATTGAGCATCATCAAAGAAAGTGAAAATGGAATTAGGTGCAAAGTCGATGAGAGGACGCAACAACGACAACGAAGTAGACAACATCAAGTGAGTAGTAAGGAAAATAGCATAGGGCATTGGACCCCCTCATATATAGGGGATGGGAGGGGGTTTGCGGGTTAGGTAGGTAAATACGTGCAACACGCAAAGCGGAAGAAAATGGCGGCATAAAACTTAACTACAATAAGCGCCAAGCCAGGCCAAAAACGAGCTGGCAACAACAATATTAACAGTGCTGCAGGGTAAGTGTGTGTGTGTGTGTGTGGCATGCCGAAACTGTGTGTGCGTGTGTGTGTGTGTGACTATCCATGTAGCAAGTAGTTAGGCCAAAGTACCACACGTTCGTGCAGGCGGAAACGGAAACGGAAATGGCAGCATAGCCGACGCCAATGCCGATGCCGATGCCAACGTCAGGCTCAAGTCGGCAGTTGCAGCAGATCTTCTCCCTCCCATATGCCCTCCACCCACACACAAGCAGCTTGTTTGCGTGGAGAAATTAAAAAGAAACGCTCGCTGCTAAGCCAAAATGAAATGTATGTCCTGGCGCTAATACGCGCTACATTTCCACACAACCTCCTCCCTTCCGCCATCATCTACTGCTTTCACGTCCTGCCACAAAGCGTGCGCGAAACTTTGCATCTGGTTCAGAGCTTGCAACGCGCCGCACAAAATTTTATTCACTAAGCCGCAGCCAGCGTTGGCGTTGGCGTTGGCGTTGGCGTTGGCGTTGAAACTGGAGCAGCAGGGGAAGAGGGCGCTGCAGTTGAAGACGAAGCTAAAAGCTACAACGGAGACTTTAGCTGAAGCTGTTCGCTAGAGATGAGCGATAATGTTATTTAACAGTCACCGTTTTTCTATGTTAAAGAACATAACATTGCCTTTGGTTATTTTAAAGGTTAAGAAAAGGTTTGCGAAAAAATCATTTTATTTGATTTTATTTTTTAACAAAAAACTAAATAATTGTTATTTTTTATTCTTGGTACACTTCTTAGTCCACGTTCAAATAGCATATCGTTAACAGTGCTTTAACAGGATTGTCATTTTACTTTTGGGGTGACCAAATGATTCAAATGCAAATGTTAATATCCATACATAAAATAAAATGAAATTGTATAAAAATACATAAACGAAGCATGCGATTCGATTCGGTCGTCGAAATGAGTCAACGCAGTTGTACGGTCGACGAAAACAGATAGCACGCAAATTCTTTTAGCATTTCTGCTTGCTTGTGTTCTGCTTTAATTGAAAAATACTTTAACAGGGCTGTAACAGTAACAGTAACAGTAACAACGCATAACTTTTACTGTTAATATAGGAATTTAAATATTAACTTTAACTCTTATTGTATCTGTAACTACAGTTGATAATATTATTACTTTAACTTTTAATATACTGTTACCCTCAACATTAAGTCACAGTATGACAGGATTATTTACTGTGTAACTGTGAGTTACTAGTCACTGCAAGGACGATATTGCTCATTTCTATTAAATACAATGCTGGAAGCTTAGGGCCCGAAGGCCAAAGCCGTCGAAAAATAATTAGCGCGTTGCGTTTATAAGTTTCCGGTAAAAAGCTTTATACGCTTGTTTAGCATCGGATGTTGGGTGGCTGCCAGACTTAGATTAAAACCTCATACATTAATGAACTATGTAAGAGGTCAACAGCAGCTAACGGATAAAAGCTATGCATTCCCCATTTTCTACTCATAATTGCCAAAATAAAAAGTTTAAGGGGTGTCACAACTACCAAACCTCCTTCAACTGGGATTCCATCCTGCTCAAGTTTGTACAACTATTTCAATTTGCATGTGTGTTGGCAAAGTTATTTTTTTTTCTTTTCTATAAGTATACTCGTATATTCCTGTTTGGAAGTGCTGCACTTTTGAATTTAAGTTAAAGTTAAAGTCACTTAAAATTGCTTGGATAGTGTGCATGCTGAAATTGTTATATATTTGAACAACAAATCGAGCAATTTTATTTGAAAATATTTGCATATAAAAACTTTTTTCATATTGTTGTGTGCCAAAGAAATCCGAGTACTAAGCGAATATTGCACATGAAATATATATAAATATATATATATATACTCTTAAGCTGTTTCAATATTAGCTTGTATATTTTGCGTATAGCTTTCGATTCTGTTGCTGTAAGTAACTAGATGTCGAAAAATCTGCACAAAAAGTGGCTCAATGTACAATACATCCGCCTAACGATTCGCCGCCCATTCGATTCCCACTAATTTATCAAATAACAAAAATATTTTGAAGGTTACCGAAGAGATTTGCATGACAACAGTCGAAATAGAACTAACCAGCCAACAAATTAAACTTTTTATTAACTATTTTTATATTCTTCATTGGGGGTAATCATTAGGCTCTGTAGCGAAATGGGATTCCCAACATATGAACTTCAATTCACGTATGCTTTTGGCTCAGCTAAAAAAGCAAATGTACTATGGGTAAAATGTCCGATATTTTGGCAAAGATGCAATTATTTTGTTGTTGAAAATAATAATTTTTTTTCTGAATATTCAGATAAAAAATGAATATGTAGAATGTTAAGCTTAATATCGGTTATGTGGCTGTGGAAAGTATACCATAACGCTTAAAAAATATTCTTTGAAAAAAAAAATCGAAATTCTATATTAGTTTAACTTAGGTTCTTACAAAATGTCAAGACTTTATTTATATTTTATATCAAAGTTTTGAACATTTTTCTCATAAACATTTGGGGAGGGGGTTGAAAGGTTGATCCTATTTGAAAAGACAAAAAATCAAAATTCAACATAACTCTAGCTAAAGTTCGTGCTTAATTTAAAGTTTCCAGCTTTATATTTAGAGTTTATGCCCAAAAAATGAAGCTTTCCCTATAGTAAAATGGTGCAGTTCTTATCCCATATACGTTTCAACTCATATACCCTGTAATTAAGATGTAAAAGTTTACAAATAGAAAAACACGGCAAGCGGAAACCCTTGTCAAATAAATTTATAGAATATCACAGGATCAATTGGGAATAACACATTAAAGTTGGTCCAATTAAGACAAAGTCATGAAGATTATAAGTCATGTGTGCCACGTACATATGTGCCACGTATGTGTCACGAGTTCAATATGTGTGTGAAGCTTTACATTATTATATATTGTATGATATATTGTAGATCTTTATTATAGCAATTAGGATTCCTAGAACTAATCTTTCTATCTGTTTGAATAAAAAAAATTTGCCTGAAGCGCTTTGTATATGTTTGAAATTAAAAGTCAGCGCATAGGATATCTCAATGTCGATCATAATCGACTTGGGCTAATTTTAACATGATTTTGTTATCATTTTTTCTTATTTAGCCGCAAATCCAAAGCAATTCAAATACAAACCAAACGAAGCAAAGCAAACCAAACCAAACCAATTTGCAGCATTTCGTTATAAACTTGCCACAAAATAGTTGCAAAAAATTGTGTGCCCCGGCCTTTGGATTGTTGTTGTTGTTGTTATTTTTTTTACGGTTGCAACTTGGACATAGCAATGAAAAGAGAAAGGGTCGGGGAAATGGAGAAATAGGGGTGCACACTCGTGGCTTTGCCAATTTTTTTTTTGTTTTTTTTGTGGCTCACTAAAAAGCAGCGAAAATTTTTGCATTTTTCGTATATGAAACATGCGACGTTAACGCTGACTGAGACTGCGACTGAGACTGCGGCAGAGACAGCGTTTGCTGGGCTGAATGATAAGCGCCAGGGAAGCTCTTTAAGCTCACGGCATTACAACAACAATAGCAACAAAAACATCTACAATAACAACATAAAAGCAGCGGATTATGTGACACATATAGAAGGTGGCAGGGGCAGAGACGCTGCACACAAATGCAGAAATATGTCATGTCCATGTCTCTGGCTCAGGATACTTTTCAGGACAAACACCCAGGAGAATACGCCACAAATTTCGACTGTGATATACTCTGCTTGCAGGTTGTTTCATTTAGCCTATTTCTAGGGTATGCACAATGTGGTCAATCTTCTAAACTGATATATGTATGGAGAAATAAAGCTTTAAAGGATATACATTACCCTTTTTCAAAAACAGGAAAAGACGTGGCAAACTTTCAAGCAAGATATCGGTAGCCCAAATATCAATTTTAACATTTTATATGATTAGAAACCAATCTTCTTCTTTTGTTCCGGCATAGATGAACAATGCATTAACCAAATATTTCCACTTTCTTTTTCGAACAGAGTAGATAACTAATATCAAAAGCTAAGCGCAGAGTATGCAAACGTGTGGCAAAAACAACAATAACAGCATTCTCATTGTATGTTGCCCCATTTTGGGGGTCAGTCAGCGGTGCAGAAATTTCCCTCTTTTTGTCTGTAAAATGTTGTTGTTGTTGTCCTTTTATTTATATTTATTTAGCTACTTTCTTTCTTTATTTCGTTGTCCAGAACAAAATCACGGCCGTTAAGCAACAACAATAATAAAAGGACCAACAATGCAAGAGCATTACAACATTTTGGGCAGACAAACTCTCAGTCGAAACTCAACCCAATCCTTTATCCCAGCATCCTTATAAGGGCAATGCCGTTCCTGTTGCTGTCGCTGCTGCCTTTAAAGTCAACAACTTAATAAGAATTTGACTGGACGTATACCCTGTCTGCAAATCGGGTGTATGCTAAATTTATTTACAGTCATCCTAAATTTTACTGAACTTAAATGTAATCGAACAAAAGCTGTGGTGAATGTTTTATATGAAATGTTAAATATTTCAGTAAGTTCTCATTAAAATGAAAATTAGTCCGATGATTTTTATGTGTATTTATTTACTGCTATTGCACTTTGCGTGCGTTGCTACGCCCTCGCTTTAAATAAAATAAAGTAAAGAATAATTAAATCTTTTTTAGTTGACCCGGAAAATGTTGTTTTGCCATATAAACTATTTCTAGTTGGGCTATGTCTCCTACGTTCAAATAATATAACCTAATTCGTATTCATTTAAAAAATACTGTATACTTTGATTTTCATATTTCTTTTGAAAAATACTGCCTATTGTGATTGTTGTAACAGTGCACTGCAGTGCTGTATTCGTTAATAGTGCTGTATACGTTAACAGTTCTGTATACGTTAACAGTGCTGTATTCGTTAACAGTGCTGTATACGTTAACAGCTCTGTATACGTTAACAGTGCTGTATCCGTTAACAGTGCTGTAAACGTTAACAGTGCTGAGACCCTAACCACTTGTCGGCCAAATTTTCCCAAAATTTCCTTTTATAAAAACCTTCTTCAGGCAATAAGGAACAACTGAAAAATTCGAATACCTAAATTTGAATACCTATACATTTTTGTGACTTCATTTTTATATATAAAAATTACATTTCACATACAATAACATTATTAAAATTTTCATTCAGAATCTAATGTTAACTGTTTCTAATACCAACAACTTTATCAACATTTGGATTAAACATTATTGTTTTTAATTAAAATTAACTTTTTCTTTTCGACAACTCAAAATACAGAGTATTTTCCAATCAGTCAGCTGTATCATCTCAAATTCATATTTACATTTTATCAGCTGTAGTCTGGGCTTTCTTTTGTAATGCGCACCGCATAATTAGCGCATTTCCGTTGCAGGCCTGTACAGTGCACACTCCCAGTTGTCACCTAGGGCCATATACAGCCTTACAGAGCCTCAAAGCACCATCAAAAACCATCCCAACCAACCGACCACCCGACCCCCCGATCAGCCAAACGCAGTCAGGGTGTTCCCATTGGCGAAGTGGCTTTCAAGTTGACGCCGTCGTTGATGTTGACGTTGATATTGCGACAAGGCTGGGCCTGGCAGCAATTGAGCAGCTTTTATTGTGCTTTTGGGTTTGCCATAACGAGACGATTGGATGGCTTTGTTTGCCATTTTGGCCATTTCTGGCATTTTAGCCATTTTCGGTGGCATTCACATGGCATACAACGTTGTTGCATGCTTTCGGGCGCAATGTGTAAAAAAAAAAAATAAAAATAAAGTAATACGAGAAAAACGTAGAAACTTTCAAAGTTTTTACACAACTGCAATTTGAATATTCTGCACTCAATGTATATACAGATGAAACTAGATAACTGTAACAAGTCAGCTTAAGATGATTGCAAAATATGAGAAACGTCAGAATACATAATAGTACTCTACATGAAGCTAGTTCATTCAAAACAAAAGCTATGAAAGAGAATAAGAGCCAATCATTTAGGGATTATATGAGTATTACGACTACATATGCCGTTTTCTAGGTATACAAATCAAAATGACGAGAAACAAACAGAAAGCAAAATGGTTACAAAATTTGTTGGAAAAGCAATACAAAAATCAACTGGATTTGAATGAATTTACAATGGTAAAGGGGAAAAGAAAAAACATTGTTAAATGTGGCACTAAAATCATGCACTATGGGAAAATTGAGTTTATTTTTGGGAAAATAATATCTTGAAGACTAAGCGAGCTATTGGGCTATATAACTGATGCGCATTCAGAATTGAGGACTCTACAAAAAGTGAAAAGTGCTTAGATATTTTTAAGTCTCTTTAAAGTGATATAATTTTTTGAAAGAAAATTATTTTTCGAGTAGGTTTTCAATTTAACAACACAAAACTATCAATAAAATTTACAAGCCACACTGGTTAATATATATCACAAATATTTTCGCTTAAAGATTTTTTTGTTTAAAGATTTAACGCATTTTACTTTAAGCAAAAATAAATATGTTAACAGCAGCACGTACTTCTTGTTTGGAACAGCTGCTTTAACAGCGACTTACTTAACAGTGGTCCGAATGTTAAAAAATCTTGGTATGTAACATTAAAGTTTGATGTATTTAATATGTATTACCATTAAAAGCTTGTTCATTTTAATGGGAATTTATTCCAAATAATAGGTATAATTCCCCATAACATGAATTTATGATGAACTAATTTGTCAAATGCTAAAAAATGCAAAGTGAAAGTATAACGATTTAATCGATTTTGTTAATAAATACTAATAAAACTATTGTGTCAATATTTTGGGAAATATAGCTGCAATATACACAACACAATTTTTGTTTTTAAAATTTAAAACAAGTCTATAGATTGTAGAGCATAAAATCATTTTCGTTTAATTAGTAATATTTCATTTAATAACATTTTATAACTATATTCTTTCAACAGTTTACAGCATGGTTTTTAAATGCACAGTTGTAAAACATTTAAAACACACACAGTTAACGCCACAGAGGCAGCTTTTGTTCAGAGTAAATATGCCATTGAAGAATGGCTTCATTAGCACAAAATGTGTAACAGACACCACACATATCACACAAATACACCAAACCATGTATATATATATATATGTATATATGTATATATACTCTTTTCCAAAATGTGCACAGCTGAAAATTTGGCAAAAATGTTCGGGACCGGAATTAAATATTTGCTTGCCAGTAAAAAAAACATCAAAATAATTGCAACTAATTAAAGTGCAAGTGCAAATATTTGCCTAAATATGATAAAATTATATATCAAATTTAAACACCGACCAAAAATACAACAAAAAAAAATAAATGCAGGAGAAAAGGTTATTTCACATATGCCGAAGATAAAATTGCCATCTCTCTGTATGCATTTTAAAATGGTTAAAAGCGAGATAATGGCACTAAGTACAACAGAGGGAAAAGCTTAAGCACAGTTTTTATGAAATTAAAATTTAATAAACTTTTTAAATCCATTTACTGTTTTTATACATATGAATATGAATATGCTGTTTATAAGTATATATATAGTATACTCTTACAGGGTCATTGAATTGTTTATTTTATGTTACTTGAACACTGTGCACGTTTCTGTTAAGCCCAACACTCGTGTAAAATACAACACGAATTGCAATTAACTGCATACATCATAATAATAATCGATAACATGCGCTATCTAGCCCAAGGGATGCAACCAAACAGACTGTAAATATTTTTATCTAACTTTTGTCTGTTTATATCCCTTAAATATTCTGATTGGACAAGAGGGTATTTGAAAGTAAAACAATGCGATAGAAGAGGATAATTGTGAAAAGTGGCTTCAAAAAAATAATCTTTATTTATCGATAATAACGATAATTTCCAATATTTAATATACAATACAATTAATTCATTTATTATTATTTAAATGTGTTATATTAAACGTTATGGATAGAATGTTCAAAATTTTAAAGGTATTCTTATGATATTTTTAATAAAATTGATAATCACAAAAGCCGGGAGCTATCGATACTATCGATTGTGTTAGATTCTTAAAGAATTTTAAATTACCAAGTGATCTTGATTTTCTGAAAATAACATGTGAGAATCTGTTTAAAAAACAATTTGTTTTAATCCAATGTATAAAAATATGAATATTTATATATAAATTATAATTCTTATAGGATGGGCTCCAGGATATCTTATAGTCAGGCACATTCAACTAAAGTATTCCTATTTTTTTTGCTTATGATTTTTTTTTTAATAATTCACATTTGCGCCGCGTTAAAGTTGGCAATATTCATATATATACATATATATCATGAAATATAGCTGCAGGACTATTTCTGTGTGTGTGTGTGTGTGTGTGTGGGTGTGTGTGTTTGTGTCTGTGTGGGTGTGCGTGGGTGTGCCACCTGTCAATATGTCGACAACTGTTTGCATTTGCAAGTATTTATAATGTGATATGTCGACATTTTGTCTTGTAATTAAATTTGCTACAACAGCAGCAAGAAAAACACGGCGTTACAGTAATTCATACACGCACTTAAGCACATACTCATACACACACACGCACACACACACACACACACTCATTCACACACTCACTTAGCTGCATTGAATCAATCGTTGAAACGTTACGCTGAATTAAGTGCTTCAACTGCGGGGGGAAATACCGCTGGGAAAATAAAATGCTAGAAAGAAAAGCAAACCCATCACCCCCACATATACACCCATACAATAATATGTATGCACACACACACACACGCATACACACACATACATACCGTTGTTGTTGTTGCGCAACAAAAAGAAAAAGGCAATGCCTGTGCAAATATCGCTCATACGTCTCGTAAACTGTTTAAAACTGCATGACAGTTGATTTCACCTGCAAGGTGTTGGCATGGAAAGTGTCCATATATGTGTGTGTGTGTGTGTGTGTGTGTGTGTGTGTATGTGTATGCTTCTTTCCAAAGTTCAGACGAGGTTAAGCAAAGATTTATACAAGAACAGCAAATTTGAGTGCCCAGCTATTTGAGGTTGAGGCGTCTCATAGTCAAGTGGCATTTGAAGCGGAAGCTGAACGCATTGAATTATTGAGTGACGAAGACTGACTCCACCACTTCAATGTGTGTGTGTGTATCTGTGTGTATATGTGTGTAACTAGTACTGTGTGTAATGAAGCGTCTTGCCAACTGTTCGCCACTGTTCGCATGTGGGCCATCAATAAACTACAACAACTGTTGTGTTGTGTTGCGCTGCATGTAAGTAATTTCTACCATAAAACGTTCTATACTCAGTGCAATCTACTTCAATTTCAGCTATCATTCTAGTTACACGTTTCATTTGAGCAGGATAACCCACAAATCAAAATACTGTCTCTATATGTTGCATAAGTTCTTTATGCCTGTTCTAAAATTCACTTTCTAAACAATAACACAAAAATATGGAAAACTAAAGTTTAATTGTATTGAAATTCTTGCAATGTAAATTTTGTGTGGTTAGACACAATCCTTGGAAAATAATCTCACTCAACAAACAGCTTAAATATATAAACTTAACTTGAAAGCAAAATCTTAACTTTTAACTTTCACATTAGAACATATTTTAATTAGGTAAAGTATTAAAAAGTACTGCCAATTATTTTGAATGGTGTTCAGAATTAAATAATTAAATAAAAATAAAAATAATAATAAAAAAAAATCATAAGCAATACTTTCATTTCAATTTTATCTAAGTTTACTTTAAATGTTTCGCATTTTTTGATTTGTAGTTTAATTTATTAATAAGTGAATTTTATACACAATCTAAGACATTTAAATATTAAATCAGATACTTCACTGCAGCAGAAGGCAATAACAAACTAAAATCCCGCAATATTTGTATTTTATCTATCATAACTTTCATATTCAGAATGATTTTTGCCCAACAAATATGTACTGCAGTTTTAACTGGCATTTTAAACTGTCCTATTTATACCAAGGAAAAAATAGTTTGTCATTTTTTTGACTCGTTTTAGTTGAAATCAAAAGTCTTCAGTTCCGGCAATTGATAACTGTAGACGACATTGTTTTGCACTTAGCTTTCAAATATGCAGGAATTCATTGCCCTAAAACTGAAAAACCCAAGCGAATTGAACCAATAAACGTGACAATTTCTTGCATAGACAGATTTAGCACACACACCCACATACGCATACACACACACACACACACACACACACACCCACATGTATGTACATATACACATGGCCAATGAATATGCATTGTTTATATGCCCAAAAAAAAAAAAAAGAAGAAATTTAATACCCACAGAACCGTAAGGGGGGGACAAGCTGAAGCAATGCATAGTTCATAGCACACTTTTAAGCGCCAGTCGGAAGTTTCAGTCAAGCAGCCACAACATATACACACACACACACTCACGCACACACACAACAAACACACACACACTCACACACACACACATGACTGACTGATCGATTTTCAATTGAAATTCAGTGGTTGCTTTTATGCAGAACTCCGCTGCAGGTTTTGGTCGCTGTTTGGGAATCGTGGACAATGCTTTAAAAAACAAATAAGAAAATTTTAAACAAAATATGTTGCGACTTAAAGATACCCTGGCAGGCATTCTATAAGTAAACCTAAATACACATTAACACGCTGTCCTCAATACTTTGTTATTATTTTTTAGCAATTTCAATTTCAAAATTTATACAAAATATAAATGTTAAATGTTATTTTTTTTTAGTAAAAGTTTTAAATGTAAAATTTTATTTTTTTTTAGTACTAGCATTTGTCATCTCTAATGCAGGTTAAATCAATAAATATGATGAACAAATTTTTTATATTTCTTATTTTGCATAAATTTTAAGGTTGACCTTGATTTTAAATATTATCTTTAATGAAAATAAAAAAATTGTGCAAAAAATATAAATAGATATTCATCTATTGAACACGGTTGGGCCGATATTTTTTCAAAATTTTTATTTTCAGTTGTTCGTAATTGCCAGGAGTAGGTTTCATGAAGAGAAAATTTGGAGAAAACTTTACGGAAAAGTCGCTAGCGCCTCAACAGATGGTCTCACTGTTAACTTTTACAGCACAGTTAACATATACAGCACTGTTAACGTATACAGCACTGTTACAACAAGCACAGTAGGCAGTATTTTTCAAATAAAATACGAAAATCACAGAAAGCAGTTTATTTTTAATAAATAAATTGGAAAGAGGTTATATTATTTAACCTAGTAACACTAGAAATAATTTATACAACTAGAATCTCAATAGTTTGATAATAGATTTTTTTTTGAGGGAGGGCGTAGCAACGCACGCCGCTTAAACTTGTATTATACATATATTAATATTTATAACTAAATGATACGTTTTTTTTTTTATAATTTGCATACGATAACAGGGTGTAAAAAATTTAAAAGCCACGTTATCGCTGCATAGCCAGTCAGAGCCACAGTCAGAGCCACGTCAGGGCCATTAATTAAAGCAATTAAATGATTTTCCCATTTAAATTCAATTGCAGCAGGAGTTTCAAGGCACTGCCATTGGCACGTGTTGTCAGTCTCTTTGAGAAGAATGTGGGAGTACGGGGAATACATTTACGGGGTTTCGATTCCAAATGGAATCCAGCTGTTTGATGGCGGCACATCATAAGCATATTACACAAACGTTTCCCCAACTTGATTTTATGTCTGACGATGTCGCATGTAAACTTTTTTATTGCCTATGCAAAACGATTTGCCTAACAACAACAACAACAACAACAACAATTACTTCATTTAAATAATAAAAACTGAAAGTAAAGTATTCGCATAGATATTTAAATGTCACATTAAATGCAATACTCAAGAGTTTCAAAAATAACGACTCTCACTTGAGAAGTTCTGTGTGCTCGAAATTTTAGTTTTAGTTTATATTTGAGGTTCATATTTTTCTCAGTGCTTGTGATTGCATTTGCACATTTAGCACACTGAGTTTTAAAACATTAGAGAAACGTCAGTTTTACGTGTTTGGGGAAACCATATAATTACGGAAAGTTTATTTCAGAGAGCTGTGAAACTATAAAAAAAATTTAGAATATTCAGAATAATAGCAGACTAAACATTGTGGTTATAAGTAAACAATAAATAACAGCAAAAAGTCGAATTTATTTATTTATCTTGTAATCCTTTCATCAATAACACTAGGTCACAAAATTTAGCTTTTTTTTTTGTATGTTACCAAACTTACTTTGATACATATGATGCCCCAGATGACGAAAAACCACTTTAAAAATTTTTCTATGGTAAGACTTTGTTTTAAAAAATTTTTGAAATCTGGTATTTATTTTTTAGCTTTTTTTCAGAGGCAAGCCTACAGATTTTAGCATTACTCGAGTATCTTACAGCCGATTTTCAAATGCTTTACGTTTTCTGAAAGCTAATAAAAGGGCCTATTAATCATACATATACCTAATTAAGTTTAAATTACTAGTTTTGATTTGATTTTGATTTGATTTTGAATTTAGAAAATGATGATATTTTGTGCGGTATTTTTTACGATTTTTTGACTTTAAAATTCGAGGAAAAGTCGAAAAAAAATTTTTTATAATTGGCCTTATCCTTATCAAAATTATAGAAATTTAAATTTAAAATAATTTATTTCGGCTTATTGGAATCAATTCTTTGAATTTTGCGATTTGCTTATAAATACAACGAATGTATGCCTTTTTAAATTTTTCTTTTAAGATAACTAAAATTGCATAAAATTAGTCTCATACTAGATTATGATCTATATGTTAGCTTATATTGGATTTTTGGGTAATTTATTCTCTTATTTTTTTACATTTTGCTTTTTATTATTTAAGACTTGGTTGACTTACATTTCTTAATGATGGCCACATAACTGGGCATGACATTGATTGTCATTAATTTACCTGTACTTAAAATGTATTAAGGTTAATGGCATTAACTACGGTTTTCAAATTGAACATCGTGTGAGAGAAATATTATAAAAATTAAAAAAAAAAAGAAAAAGGTTCCAATTTCTTTTATGTCGTAAATTTTAAGGCATGTTGGAATGTAAAACACGCATTAATGTGGTTGACGCTTTCAGGCGTTTTAAATGCGTTCAACAATTTTCAATTAATTTGACTTTAAAAAAGAATAAAGTGAAAAAAATGAAAGGAAATTATCTCGAAATGACAAAAACAGACGATGCGACCAGGCAAAAGATGCGTCGTCGTTGTCGCTTGATATCCGGGAGCTTACACACACACACACACACACATACACAAGTAGAGAAACACCCCGATGGTTGCCAGAAATCCGCACTTCCGCTTTTGTCAATGCGCCGCGCATTGTGGCGGAAGTTCTGTGGTAAAATGCATTTACATGCGTAGCATCCGCCCTACCGTTTGCCTGGTCTATACCAACATCTCCATTCCCCTTCCCCCTCTAGCCCCCTTTTCACACGCCCATGTCCCTACAGTCATGCCCTAGGTTTTTGCCAGTGGCGCCGTCGTGCATGGCCAACTATAATGAATATTTATATGATTAAAGGATTTACATTGTAATTGAATTATTTAAATGCGCACAAATCAAATGCCTCAACGCCTTCAAATATTCAAAAATTCAATTATGTTATGAGTCTTTAGGGTTTTTCAACAAAAAAAATAAAATAAATTTATAAATTGCCAAGATTTTGTGATTCGTAATTTTATAAACTCAATTTTAACTATAATAAACAATGAGCTCTTAACAAAACATTAAACTGAGCTTGCAGTTAATGCTATGAGTAAAATATAATAAATTTGTAAACATAAAAATTTTGTAAAGGCAAAGCAATAATCACCGGGTCTTACAGTATATATTATTATTAATTTTTCCAGTTGCAAAAGGGTATATATGTGTACAAAAGAGCCCGATCTAACTACTATATCATATAGCTGCCATAGAAACGATCTATCGATCGAATCCCTATATCATATAGCTGCCATAGGAACAATTGGGTGAATAATAAATTCTTCAATGCAAAACATTTTTGATATTCAAGATATCAAAATCAAATTCACCATATTGTTATAGAAATTGGTTCTCAAGTATCTTATAAATTTTGAATAAAATCGAAGCAATATATCATATAGCTGCCATAGAAACTATCGGTAGAGTATTAAAAATTTCCTTAAAAGACCATTTCAAGGGTATACAGCTTCGGCGTGCCGAACATAGCCTTTTCTTTATTGTTTTTAATTATTTATGCCTCTATTTTAATTAGTTCCAAACAGTTCCAAACTGTGACACGTCTCCATTAAGAAAATATACACTCAAAAAAAAGTGTACATCCAATTGTGGAAAACTGACGTCAGTGGTTGGAAAAACAGGATAGAAATAGCGCCATAGAAATTTTTTTATGCCCTGTAGATTTAATTACCACAAAGTGAAGAAAATGTTGCAACTTTGGCAGAGAAAATTTTTTATTTTATTTATTTTTATTATTTATTTTGATAACTCAAGAAAACTTATTCTACCAAACATGGAAAAAATCTATAATTTTATGTCCATAATAAAAAAAATCCGTTATTTTTTTAAATTTGAATAAAATTACTTTACTTTGGTTAAAGAAATAAGTCAACATATTTTGTAAAAATTTATATTGAGCATAGAAAATTTTCTGCAGGTTAATGAATTTTATATTCATTTCATAGAACACCTAGAAAATCCATACTTCCGATTATAAACCCATCATTTTTTTCGTTTATTCATATCATAGAAAATATATTCGTACTGTGGAAATTTTCACTTCTTTGTAGAGATTTATACTCTGTTTGTAGAATTTTATTTTATTTTTTTTATCGAAAGTGTTTCTATACTTAAAAAAATTTCTTTTTTCTTAGTGTACACTGAGAAAAAAATAACGTTCCAAAATGAAGAACAATCGATTTGCTTTAATTATAAATTATTCTCAATTAACCTGGACGAACAAAATGGAAGAATCTTTATTTAAGTCAACTTAATTGCCCATAATTTCATATGAAATATTTAAAAAAACAAATGATGATCAAAACATTCTTGGATCGAGAAAATTCGTACATAACAGAGTGTTGTCAACAAAAAAAACATGATTTCAGTAATTTTAAAAATTAATATTTTTCTCAGTGTATATTTAAATCATTTGGTTGAACCCACAGAATCCATAAACCGCCTGCACCAAGTTTCTCTGTATTCCGATTGTCCATTTGTGACCCACTTTTTCAGGAGGTGACAAATGTAAATTTTTGGTTTTTTGACAGACAACCTATCGCCGGAGTGCAAATGAAGTGATTCACCATATTTGCCGCCTACCATTCCATACACAGAATCTTCTGGCCCCGCTATCTTTAACCCAGGTCATGGCTTCCAGTTATTTGTAATTGAAAAGCGTCGACTAATTGACTGGCCGAGTGACAGGGCCTGACAGGCACGTGAAAATACTTTCGCCCTCGCTCTACAATGGCCCAGTCAACGAAATTGTCTTGCAATGACACATTTAACGAATTCACACACACACACACACACACACACACACACACACACACACCTGGCACAACCAGAAGAAGGAGAAGAAGAAGGAAAAACAAGCAGTAGACGACGAATTGAAAACTGAAATTGGAACTGAATCTGAAAATCGAATGAACAGCATTTTGAACGTAAAAACAAGTAGGAATGCTATGGTTGAGTTTATGCACTAAGCGATACCCTGTATCCAGGGCACATTCAAATCAAACACTTATTTAGGAGGAAGCTAAGAATCAAGGCAGCAAAAATTAAGGTAATTTCTTATATCCCCAATTTATGTGAATAGATTATTTATTTATTTATATAAATGTATCTTAGAATTAATCCAGAGCAACAAAAGCCTTTAGTCTGAGATACAAATATATTTAGACAGACACTGCTAGATTCACTCAACTTTTGATACCGATCAAACATATAGCTATATAAAATTTATATAGTTAGAGCTACCTCTTTCAGGCTATGACAAAAATTGAAACTGTTCTATCACCCCCTCTATTTTATCCATTTTTAATGGGTATAGGATGTAACAAGCGAGTAAAGCGATGAAAACCAAAACTCGAAACTCATCCCAGACACATATACGCTGTATACTTGATATACTCTGTTCGCCAAGTGCATAAAGTACATTTGTTTAGTGCTAAAAATTGCATCTATTTTAATAGTTAATTATTATATATTTTCACACTAATTAATTAGTATATATGCTTCAGTTAAAGTGCTAGCTGTGCCACAAGTTTCATTGCTAAAAAACGTTTAAAATGTTAAATTTACATTAACAACAGAGCATATTACAGTCAGGAACTGCACGTGGCAAGTTTCTCACTAGTTTTTACTGGCATTTTGTTTTGGCTTTTTGGCTGACTGTAAATTCTTTTTCGGGGCCTGTGGCATCTGGCGAGAATTGAGTGGATTTTGGGGCCTTTTGCCACTTGCCAAACGCTGCCAAACCGTTTCAGCGCCACATCACAGTTAGATATACTACCAACGTTTTTCCTTTTAGCCCAACCAACTTGCAGCTAACACCCCGCTACCCTTGCTGCCCACTGCAGCACTGCAGTATCGAGTACAGAGTCCTGCAGACCTTCAGGCGTTAAGTGTGTGAATTTAGTTAGCTCGAATTTTTTACTGACTGAATCTTACGTAATTTAGCCCAGTTTAGAAGTTCAACTGCGATTTACCCTAATAGCATTTGCTCTTAACGAGACAGTTATTGACAGGTGGTTGGAGCCAACAATAGACAAAGGGCCAAATGGAAAAAGGTTTCAGCTTGAGACACCCGACTCCAATTTAAAATTGAATTGAATTTGTCTAGCACTAAAGTTTTACTTAATATTGCAATTAAAAATAGTTTGAATAAGCTGCAAATTTGCATGTTAAATAGGCCTAGATTTAAGGTAAATTTGTTTTCTGTTATGTTATAGATAAACAATTTATTGATTAGCATTTAAGTAAATGTCAATGCTCATTTAAATTAAAGTCATTTAAGCTATTATATATTATTCAAATATTCTGTTAAAAAATTTAGTTGAAAACTGAAATTTAAATTAAAATATAAAATTGTTATTACATAACTATTAAATTTTATATAATATAACAAATGTAAATGCCGGTGGTATAATGTTATGTTAATGTTAAGCGCTTTAAAATACAGAACTTTAATATTAAAATTGATCTGTTAGCAGAGTTTGAATAAGATTCGTCAGACATTAAATCAAAAGCCAAATAAATTAAATTATATTTATATTTTTGAAACAAATGTGTTAACAATTAAATTGTTGCAAATGTAAATTAATAAAGCAATTACTTCTTATGAAACTTTCGTTACGGCAGTTGGTTAAACTAGAGTACAACTTCAACAAAATATTTTAGCCTACTTGCAGGCGGTCAATCAACATGCAAGGCACACATAAAGAGATAGAGAGAGAGACAAAGAGAGAGAGAGAGAGAGAGAGGGAGAGAGAGAAAGAGAGATTGAAACAGCTGCTGTCAGACAAATGTTCAAGTGTTCAAGTTAAGTATCGCAATGCCGTAGAGAATGTGGCTATAAATGTGGCCAGAATGAGGATGAGTATGAGGATGTGGATGTGGATGACCATGAGGATGAGATGGCTGAGAATTGAGGATTAGAGATAACTTAGGAACAGGCAGAAGCAGGAGCAGGAGCCGGAGCAGCTGCTGTTGTTTGTTTAAGCTCAGTTACTAATGTAATTGAAATAATTTCATTTTGACATGAAACGCCTAAACGAGATATGCTTATTTATGAGACGAGACAACGAACAACATCAATGCAACAACAACAACAACAACAATGCAACAATAAGTGCAGTCAGCGACGAAGACAAACAACAATCATAAAATTAAATAAAAATGATCTAGGCAAAACAATACCCTATACTTTTCAGTGTCCCATTTATGGATATACATAAATAAATAAAATTAAAAATTACAAAAAAAAAATAATAATTGGGGAATATTCACAAAATTTAAAATTTTAAAAAAAATAATTATATATTTAAAATGATTTAAATTATGATTTACTGAATCGTAAAAAAAAAAATTAAAATAAATTGCATAAGTTTAAAATGCAAAGACTGAAAAATTTGTAATGACTTCAGAAAACTAAGATATATGATTATTATTTAAATAGTTATCGATTGATTACTAGCCAAAGCGCTGCCTCGAATCAAAATAAAATTTATTTAATTAATTTTAACAGTTAATATATCAGAATATAATATATTTGTGATACAAATATATGTAGCTATTTCTTATAAAAAAGATTTCAAAGCATTTCAGTCCGGCAACCTTTAAAACAGTCTTGTTGTTTACATTTTAGATTATCATGAATTGATTAAAAAAAAAAGTTATTCATATTTTATTGATTTATATTAATTACACTGTAGTCCTACTCGAGTATAGCATTACTGCATATTTAAAAAGTTTCAGATGATCCCCAAAATCTGAAGTTATGGCCAAAAATGTTTTTGGGGCACTTTTTACAGTTAACTGGTAATAACACTTTTTGTAGTAAATGCAAAATATGCAATTATGCAGATAATGAAAGGAGAAAAGACGACCTTTCAAATGATATATACACTCAGAGAAATTCAATTAAAGGAATTTTTTTAAATAACATTAAACAAACAATTTTTAAAAATATATGTTTTTAAATTTTTGATTAGATATTTTTATCGGTCAAATAAAGCCTAATATTTTTGTTTAAATTTAATTAAAGACAGTAATTTCTAAATCTTCTAAAAAAAATTTTAGCATTAGGTATAGTTTATTTTGGCGTTTTTAATAAGTTCAAGTACAATTAATAATAATAATATAAGCTTTGACTTTATTTTGGCATTAACTTAATATGGGAAAATAACTAAAAATTTATAGAAAATATTTTTAAAATAAAGATAATATAAAGATGTCACCCAGCCAGAAATCTGCCATTATTAGAGTTTGGCCTTATTAGAGTTTGACAGATTTGAAGTTGGCAGAGTCTAAACATAGTGATTTTGACGAAAATTGGTTCTAAAAATTGTTATGATTTATATATATTCATACTAAATATTTAATATTGGTCAATCAAGCTTTTTTTTATAAAATCATTACAATGTTTTCACCTTGATCGCCATTTAAGCAAACAGTTTCCTTCGGATCAATTTTTTTAAATTTTTTTTTACTAATTTCCAGTTAATGCTATGCACAACAACAAAATTAAATAATTATTAATATATTTACTTGAAAAATAATATGTTTAATGTAGATCAAATGTAGTACTTCACCTGGCAATTTAGCACTGATTTTTGTAACACACTTTTTACAGGGCATATAAATTTGAGCTACATTTTGCCAGATTGTAGGCGATGCACAACTTGTGAAATTGTTGTCTACAACTCTAGTAAGTATTTGTATGTTTGTATGTTTGTGTGTGTGTGTGTGTGTGTGTGAAAACCCGTAAACAACAACAGTAACAACAACAACAACATAAACAACAACGACAATGACCAACGACTGATGTCTAACCATGAAGCCGACGACCAAGCGGGGTAAACCGCATGCCAAAAACGGAAGTGGCATTGTTAAGCGGTTTATATATGTATATGTGTGTGTGTGTGTGTGTGTGTGTGTGTGTGTGTGTGTGTGTGTGTTATGTGTGTGTGTGTGTGTGTGTGTGTGTGTGTGTTATGTGTATTAGCATTGGTGCACAGCCTCTGAATGCCTGGATGTCTGTCTGTCTATTTGTCGCTGTTGTTGTTGTTGTGCGTTTGCATGCTAAGCACGTATTTCCGGCATAGTTTTTGAATTCGTCTCTTGATCCACCCGTACACCCCCGACGCCATGCCCCCCGCTGCCAACCAGTTTCATTTGTGCCTCTCCTGCATGTAGAATGTATGGCCATATTCTGTTTCTTGGCTTCGGTTTCAGAGTCAGCTAACATTCGTTTAATAAACATTTGGATTTCAGTTTAGTGGTTTTAAGTTGTGCCATAAATCGCATTTTTATGATAGATGACCTTAAATGCCTCTATCTCTATTTTTAAGCGCATTTTCTATCTTTATCCTTGCATATACTACATATCTTTTACCTTTCTAATACACTCAAAATTCGGTTTTAGTCTGACGTCTTCATTTTGCCAACAAGGGCAGAACAGAAATTGCCAAAAAAAAAAAAAAAAATGTATAGCCCTAAATAGTATTTATTCATTTGCATTCATGAGTGTATTCACATTCAAAACAAGTAAATTATTTTTAACGAAATAAGTTTCGAAAAACTTGATTAAAAAAATGGCAAATCGATTTATGATCGTAATAATTAAACTTTGTTCTCAAAGCCTATGATATTTTTGTCTATTCAAAAAAAAAAATAACATTTTGAAAATAGCAAGATATATTTATATTGTACATAAATAAATATAAATTTTGTATATAGATTTTTTGTATATAAAATACAAGCTTATTTATTGACTTAATCCTGCCTCAACTTAAAAATTATGAATAAAAAATATGTTTCCAAGCAACTTATTGAATTTAACTTGCAAAGTAAAGAACTTAAATGATGCCGATAAATTGCTAAATAATAGCTTTATCTTATTTAAAACATTTTTTTATTTATTATTATTCGTTATGTATTTTTTAACCTTTATTTGAAGCATTTATTAATATCTGAAGCATATTTATACATACATATCTAGACAATAAAATTGTGACAGGACTGCCTACTTGACATTTTGTGTGTTCCTCTTACGAGGTCTACCGAGTGTCAACTAAAAACCACGCGAATAAATTGTCATCGTAAGCATGGACCGTATTACCTGTTTATTTATTCTCACAAAGAAAAAAGAAAAATACAGAAAAAACATGAAATTTTGGCCCAAACACAAAGTGGGTTGATGCAAAAGTTTCGCGTGCATTTCGCATGCCTCCCACAACAAATCTCACAAAAAGCTTTTTGTCTTGTTCTTGTCACACCTGAGTTGATTGAAACCGGCACAGGAATTGTTCGATTTGTATTTGTATTTGTTGTTGTGATACTCAAAAGTAGCCGTAACCAAAAAAAAAAAACCAAAGAATGAAAAAACTTTTCAAGTTATAAATCTTGAATGCAATTTTCTTATATCCTTTGCTCTGACAAAACTTCTTACCGTGAAATTTTAATGAGCCGAATTGAGGATATGCCATCAGTTTGACTTAAAGTCCTCTGTAGAGAGCAATCCTTGGCCATTAAATTTTTGTAATCATTTGTGGAAATTTAAAAAATTTAAAACAAAAAAAAACCAAAAGTACACTAAGAAAAAAGAAATTTTTTTTAAGTATAGAAACACTTTCGATAAAAAAAATAAAATAAAATTCTACAAACAGAGTATAAATCTCTACAAAGAAGTGAAAATTTCCACAGTACGAATATATTTTTTATGATATGAATAAACGAAAAAAATTATGGGTTTATAATCGGAAGTATGGATTTTCTACAATATGAAATCCAGGTGTTCTATGAAATGAATATAAAATTCATTAACCTGCAGAAAATTTTCTATGCTCAATATAAATTTTTACAAAATATGTTGACTTATTTCTTTAACCAAAGTAAAGTAATTTTTTTTATTCAAATTTAAAAAAATAACGGATTTTTTTTTATGGTCACCAAATTATAGATTTTTCCATGTTTTGTAGAAAAAGTTTCCTCGAGTTATCGAAACAATTAAATAAAATAAATAAAACAGAAAATTTTATCTGCCAGAGTTACAACATTTTCTTCACTTTGTGGTAATTAAATCTACAGGGCATAAACAAATTTCTATGGCGCTATTTCTATCCTGTTTTTCCAACCACTGACGTCAGTTTTCCACAATTGGATGTACACTTTTTTTTGAGTGTATGAAGTAAATGACATTTTGCATAAAAGTTATAAGGGTCAAAAGTGCTGAACATAATTATAACTCTAATATTTATAAATTGATTTAAAGAATTTTTAAGTATATATAACTTAAATAATCTTGGTGTTTATTAATCGATGCCTATGAAATTATCAAATAAGATTTTAGTTTTACAGTAAGAAAGATACATTCTCATAAGAAACAAGGTTGTAAAAAGTAAAATCTAAGTTAAGCACATTACTCCCAACAATCCACTTGACAATCGAATGACTCTATAATTTTTGAAGCATAAGTAGAAGTTCACTTTGCAATGTTACAACTTTTGGAATCTGTCCAAGTTTGCAATGAATTTGACCAAACAGAAGCAGAGATGGGGAAAATGAGTGTACGTAAAAGCAAAGCAAATGTTGCAAACCGCAAATGCCACACAGACTAACCTTGTAATACCCTTCCATATATCTGGGCCAATCCTTTTGTATCCCTGCCCCCTCAATAGGTTACCTTTTTAGTGCCTTTGACCGCCACCGCAAACACAAAACATAAATTTTTAGCAATTACGGGAATGCAAAATGTTTTTAGACTTTTAACTATATATATATATATATATAGAGTAGAACATTCCTTAAGCCTTGGCCAAACTTGAAGCCAGTTGTGACCTTGTTGCCCCTTCTTGTGGCACTTGCCACATTATCTGCTGTACCTGTGCTGGTTCCTTGTCCACTTGAGTGCTACCTGAATGCATTCATCTTGGCCATAATTAAGTGCATATTGTGGCCGTTCGTCTGTTGCCTAATTGGAGCTGTGGGACAGCTGGCGTTGCCACATTCTTGCCATCTTATTGTCCAATATTGTGGCATGCCGCACCGCCAACTTTAAGTTCCCCCACACCCCTCTCTCTCTAACCACCCTTCCCAATCAGCTTAATTTATAAGTCAACGTCAACGTCAGCGCATTGCGGCTGTCGATATGATAATGAACCACGTTTTGAATTTGATGGCCACTTCTCTGAATTCCAATTCACAGTCAATGCTGCAGGGTTGTATTTTAGATATAACCGAAATACAGATGAAATGCAATTTGTATACCTGCAAAATATTAAACTAAAATGTTCAACAGAACAACTTGCTGCCTTTTATGATAAATGAGCATAATATTTTCTTATAAAAGAGACCATTAATTTCTTAGATTTTTAACTTAATCAAAAAAACGCAAATACTTAAAACTTTTACTGAAAACTCATTCTACATATCTCGATTCACATTTTCCATATTTATCCAACTCACACAACTGACGCTGAAGGTTGTAAAAATATTCTCAAAACTACTCTGAATCAACTGATTTTAATTGAGCATCAATTGGTCCGTAAAAATTTAAAAAAAATACTTTTTATTCTCTTATTAGTATTGAGATTTAGAAAATAAAAAAATAATTAAAATACCTAACTAAAATATTGGATTTTTTTCCCATAGTGCAAAGATTACACTAGTTTACAGCAAAAACGGGAGCTGGGCTCTCATATAATTTTTTTTAATGTATTTTTAGGCGCTGATTTCAAAAATGCAAACCATTTATTTTTTCAAAGAATGGTTTCGAGAAAACCGCGAATAGCTAGTTTTTTGACAGTCTTTAGCAATTAGTAAAAACACCCAAGATAAAATTCCCCTTGTTCATCACTATTCCAGCCATATTTGAAGATGAGAAGTGCCAACTGACTAGAAACTTTAGCTATTGCGGCGATTTGAATGGATTGTTTGCTTTATTTAGACAAAATAATGAACCTGAAGATTGGTGTATCTTTATCGAATATTTCCGCTTTAATTTTTCCAGAGACAATATGTAACATTTTTTCTTTTAATATACCGACGCATCACTGTTCTCTCTCTTAAATTGTAAAATTTCGTTAAATATGACTGGAATAGTGATGAACAAGGTGAATTTTATCTTGGGTGCTTTTACTAATTGCTGAATAACTATCACATTTATTGACCGATTTGGGCAAATGTATACTATTCGTAAAATATTCGTAAGAGAATTGTCTAACATTATAAATCTTAAAAATTATTTAACCGAATTTTTAAAATTTTTAAATGAGCAAATGAATTTCAGCAATTTTCCAAAAATGAAAAAAAAGTTCACACTTTTCAACTTTGAGGTTTTATAATGACATCAAATCGCTCAAAAATACATCAAAAAAAAGTATATGAGAGCCCAGCTCCTTCGAATAAAAAAAAATTTGTAAACTAGTGATATTTATCCCTTATGTTACGCAGCCGTACTGTAGTTATGTTATGTTATGTTTTAGTAACTGCTGTTATGTTAGATTTCAATACGTTATGCTATGCTATATATTCCATATAATTGGCATACATTTTTGCTGTGACAGTTCATAACTGCTTAAGGCATATGGACCTGTCAAGGATTAAAGCTGAACAGGAAATTGTTACATTTTGATTTCTAAGATACTCGTTGCTCTCAACCTTGACACGATTTTTAAGGTCCAAGAAGGCCAGTTAAAGCTGACAACGACCAGGTTCAATAATAATAATAGCCTATATTTATCTAGCAGAATGTCAATAAACCGCTTAGGTCAGAACACACGCCCACTTGCATGATGGGGTCGCGGTTGTAATATTTTTATGCGATGCCGTGACACCAAAAATTTTGTAGAGCACACACACACACACACATACACACAGTTAAAAATGTGTTTCGTGTGGCACGTAAAAGGCCTTAAAATGAAGGTGTGCATAACTAAATAAATTCTATCAACAGCAGCAGCAACGTTGACTTGAGTGTTGTCCTACATGTGAAGCAGACGATGTCGGACTCGACTGTCGCCCCGGCAGACAGAAAACCGTATACTTATGCCTAGCTTGCTCCGTATGTGTGTCTCCCGCAATCCACTTGAAAAACAAAATAAAAAATAAACAGTCAAAAAAAAAAAAAAAAATACGAAATAAATAAAATTGTGTTAAGTGTTGATTCCTTTGTTCTTGGCATTTGCTTGCAACCGAACGTCAAGTCAAGTCGAGGTTCTTGGTCGGGAAGTCCTGTGTGGGCATAAAAGGCTTTCATTTTGGCGCCTTTTACTTTACTGCCTGCTGGCATGCACATTTCCAAGACACGACAGAGGTCCACCCCCCCTCTATGCCTATCCTACCACACCCATGGCACCCTGCTGCAACAGCGGCTGGATGAGAATTTGTGCTACTTTGTCTTTTGTATGTTCACTTTTGGGCTGCTGCTCGGTAACAAAAGCCGCCGCTCTAAAAACGCTGCACATAAAAAACAAAACAAAAATCCCAGTAGAAAGTTAAAAAACAAATTTAAAAAAAAAAACAAGAAAGAAACGGTTATCTTTGGCATGCCGAAGCTATATACCCTCGCAATGGTCTTCTAAGAAAATTTTGAATACTCTTGCATAGAAAACCTAATTTTTGACCCAATTGTTCCTATGGCAGCGATAAGATATAGTGGTTTGATTTTATTCAAACTTGATTTAATTATACAAATCGTAATTCTACATCGATATGACAAGTTTGGTTTTGATATTTTAAAAAAATAAAAAGTTTTTCATACAAGCACTTTTCATGAAAATGAAGTGTCTCCGATTGTTCCTATGGCAACTATATGATAAAGTAGTCCGATCAGGCTGATTTTGACTTACAAACTACATACAATATTAAACTTCATCTGTGCCAAGTTTCATCAATATAGCTCAATGATAAAGCCAAAAAAAAAGCATGCAAAACAAACGAACATTCAGACATGGCTATATCAACTCGGCTCGTCATCCTGATCAAGAATATATATACTTTATGGTGTCGGACACGTCTCCTTCTCCACATTTCAAAACAAAATTATAATACCCTTTTGCAAGGGTATAAAAACAGAAAACGCGAATAGCTTTATTTAGAGTTGCCGAAGATTTAATACTCTAGCAAAGATATTAATGCCAATTGTTAACATGAGAATGTGAACAAAAGATTTCTATGGCAGCTAGAAAATTTAGTACTATGATTTTGATAAAATTAAACCGAACTAATATATATGTTTGTTAAAACAAAAGTGTTGCCTTACATAACAACTAACTTTTCTACCGATCATTTGTAGAAGATATTGTAAAATTTAGTAAAATTAAAAATTTATAAGAATTCATCAACTTTAAAAGTGTATAATGAAACTGAAAAAATTGTTAAGTTGTTCCATTATCGATAGATTATTTCTATGACAGTTTTATAAACAATTTACAGATCCAATTGAACTGATTCGAGATATATGAATAAAATAATTTGTGCGTAGTAGTATGCATAGCTTTAAAACTGAAGAATAGACTTATGCTTATGCTGATCATAAATCTATACAATTTATGGCAACATACACATATTGTGACAAGCTTATAATAAATACCCTACGCAAGGGTATAAATATACTGTCTAACGCCTAAAATATTTTAACAAAACACAAAGTCTGCTTCTTGGCAACGTTGTCGTCATTGTCGTCGCTTGTTGGTGGCACACAAAATAGGGAAAAAGACAAAAAACGAAAAAAAAAGTAAGAAATTTATATTCGAGTATACTCGACTACGGTACACCCTGATGATATCACATATATGTATAGACACATTTAAGACCAAACCATGCCAAATGCTGCTGAGTATCTTGCTTTTAAGGTTTCCGATATCTAGCTAAAACGAATATTTATATATACTGACCTAGAATATACTCGTATATATTTTATGGGGACAGAGATACCTTCATTTATCTGTTACATACATTTACACCAGTTTATAACCCCCTTTTACCCATTTTAAATGGGCACAGGGTGTAAAGGAGGGAAAAATAATAATAACAGGAGTACTTAATAAAACAAAGAAACGTCGTGGGCGGTGGCTTTTGCATATGCAAAGACTTCGTTGTCAGCTGCTTCTTCTATGTCTAGTTCTAGTTGCTGCTGCTGCTTCTTCTTCTTGCCTATTCAGTGTTGGCTAACGACGCTAAAAGTGTCGTACATTGCAGTGGCAACCGCAGCAGCGGCAGAAAATATGCAAATTGCATGAATCTGTTTTTGCTGTTGCCACGTTTTCATTTTCGTTTTTAGTGCACACAGTTCCTCCTCCCATTTCCCCTGCTGTTCGTCCTTTTTACGCTATTGCAGTGTTCATCCACAGGATTTCTAATGGCTGGCAACGAGTTTTGTTCGCGATACCAATTGAATAAGCCAAAACTTTGAAGTATGGCGACAAATGTAAGTAACGTAAGCAACGTTACGCAACATAAGAAAATACTTTAAATATGTTTGCAGTTACATGACATTAGAATTCATGTTGCTAAAGACCATACTATCATAAAATTCTCTTATATATGTAAGTTATTATTTGCAAATCGTTTTTGGACTGAATGTTTGCACAAGAATCAAGTTTTAATATTTTTATAATTTGCTTAGCTTATCACATTAATAAATAACCGCAAAATCAAAAGTGCTAAAAGTTCTTATCAAGCTTTAAATTGAAATTTCAGTCACAGGCACAGTGCTGATCACTTTTGTTGAACTGCTGCATATATTGTTAATGTTGGCTAATTGAAAGCCAGCCAGAAGTTGAAGCTACCTATCCCTATATAGCACCAAAACTAAGCTCAGCTCACACTCAAGTTAACCCAGAATAAAACTGAATAAAATACACCAGGCAAGCCAAGGCTAGGACGGGCCAGAAGAGGCCAAGCCAGACCATCCATTCTGGCAGGCAAGCCAAGCTATTAGCATAGTTCTTTTACACTTTTGGCCTTTGTTTTGCCAGCGAACTGTTTGTCTTGGTAGTTCTCTTTTCTTCGCTGGATGGCACCCCTTTATAACTCCAACCCCTTCTTTTATGCCAGTCAAGAGAAAATGCAATGAAAGGTTAAAGCCAAAGACGGCTATCGCCAGATTTTGCTCCCTGCTGTGGCAACTTGTTATGCAAAATCTGCATAATACATTATGCAATTATGAACGTGACAAAAGTCTTCTTCTAAAGCACTTGACTTGCCTTTGCTCCTGTTTGCCAGCTCTACCAGATCTGACTTTATAAAACATGGCGTATGCGCAATAAATTGACATTCCCATTCTCATTTATGCACGCTGGGGCAAACGAAATAGCATTTAATAAGTTTCTGGCGTATCATCAAATGTTGTACATTGTTGTAGTTGTTGTTGCTGTTGCTAATATGTTGGCAACATTCTAAAGTTCTTCAAATTATTTCACACCATTTGACTTGTTCAGTTTTAGTCGGGTTGTTAAAATACACTCAATTAATTATAATTTATGTATGTTTGCCGACATGCTAAAAGCCAGGCACACTTGCTATATAAAATAAACATACACAAATACATGGCACACACATATTCATCATATGTCATCGTATGTCAACCGGTAATTGTGATTACCCAACACACACACACACACACACACACATAAATTGTGAGGTATATTTGCAAATCTCTTAACTCCATGCAATTTACATTGGGCTTAAAAGCCTTCAATGGTTGTTAACTTTAAAAGATATTTGACTTTTGTAATATTGGTAATTATATTAAATACATATTTATTTAATTATATAAATCTAGTGTACACGGCCTGAGTTCAAGTTGACCCTGGCAAACGTTGTTCTGCCATATATTTATTTTTAATGCCGCTAAGTTATATAATATAGCCTAATTCGCATGTATTTATTAAAGAAATAATGCTCTCTGTGATTTTCGTATTTCATTTGAAAAATATTGCCTACTGTGATTGTTGCTAACAGTGCTGTATACGTTAACAGTGCTGCATACGTTAACAGTGCTGTATACGTTATCAGTGCTGTATATGTTAACAGTGCTGTATACGTTTACAGCTTGTACATCTGTTGAGGCGCTTGCGACTTTTCCAAGAGTTTTACCAAATTTTTCTGTCCTTAAAAATTCCCCTAACAATTACGAACAATTGAAAAAAATATTAAGCCAAATCTGCCAAGCTGTTTTTAATTAATAATTATACATTTTTTAGCTCCATTTTTATATACTATAAATATTTTAATTTATGTCCATTAATGAAAAATATTCCTTAATAATTTATTTCTAAAATAGTTTCATAAAAGTCTAATAGTAGTTTTTATTTCTGCACTAATGGCTGCAGTACAATTATTAACATTATGTGGTATTAACATAGATATGTCAACAGTATATAAAACTGTTGTTAACATCTTCTGTTATACCGAAGATAACATAACAGCACAGCAATTAAGAGACTTTATATTTATTACTAACATTATTTGTTTTTACCACAGAACATATGTTAAACATTCAACTACATTTAATATAATAGAGATAATATCTATATTATCATATTATCAAAACAAACTTTATTTCTATTTATGGATTTCAGGCCTGGTCACGAGTTCAACATTCATAGCTGTTTATACAGGGTAGAAACAATAGAATAACTAATGATGGAAAATTAATTAGCATAATACCCTTGCTTAAATATCTCATTTATATTAAATATGCTAAACCTATACAATTGAGCTTTTAAAGGATCAAACGATTGAATAATCAATATACATACGTATAATATAATGTAATGTTATGGGTTGTGCCATTCAAGAAACCCTTTTATCATTTTGGGACTCTCTTTTGTTATTGTTATTCAATTGTATATTATTTCATATTTGTTTACCATATTGTGTAAACAAATTGAGCCGAAAGCACAAATTGCAAGTGTTTACCAAAGAGCCACAAAAGCAAAAGTAACTCTAAAATGTATTAGCATTGCATTTTAAATTGATTGCGTTACTAATTTATGCATTTTAATTGCTAATTAATTCAACAATTACACAAGACACATATACTAAACACACACACACACACACATACTTACGCAAATTTTGGTATTGTCCGTAGAAAGGCCGCGCTGGATTTATAATTAGCGGTCAAATTTACGGTTTTTATGCGTTTGTCAACACTGAACCGAACCGTTACGGATTTACGACTAAGGATGAGGGCGGTTGCCGTTTGACTACAATGCCACGCCCAATGCAATTTGCATAAGCAAATAAGAGAAGCCAAATGGCCGGGGGCATGGTGAAGAAGGAGGACGAAAAGGGCGTCGATGCAGGTGAATGAGGTGGGGCATAGGCAGCGGTCACAAAGGGCAGTTAATTTTAATGCGAACGGAGTCCAATACCCTAACCATTCTTCGCCCCCCTGTGCCGGCCAGCCCATGGGTTGCAAACAATTTTAGCTAGAAACTCGCTGTCTTTATATTCCTTTCTCACTCTCTCTCTCACTCTCTCTTTTACACTCTGGGTGTGTGAGTGTGTGTGTGTGGGCTTAATGAGCCGTTATTTATTAGCTTGTCGTTTTAATTTATGTGTGCAACAAATTAGATGGCCCAGTCTGAGAGCCTTAAACTATTTGTTATTTTAAATTGAAAGCGTTTGTACCTCCCTCACTTACACACACACACACACACACACACACCCTCTGTCTGTAACACACACACACACACACACCCGACAACAGCAAATTTGCTTTTGCTAATCATTAAACATTTGCCAGAGTGTGTATGGGCTTTACGCCAAAATACAAATAATTATCAGAATAAATGTTTTCTGCTGTTAACGGCGAATAATATTCCAAAAATATTTTAGTTCTTAACTAAGCCAAATAAAAAAGAGGCAATTTTTGATATGTTTAGCAATATTGTTACTGCAAATATTTAAAAATTTAAAAAAAATTCATTACAGTAAGCAGACTATAACACGTCTAATTTTAAGACAAATTGATCAAATATAAAAAAATCCTTAACTAAAAGTAACACAAAAAAATAAACAAAAGTAATAATATATGCGAAGTACTTAAGTTAGTAATAGCACAAAAAAACAGTTGAAAGTTATGAAAGTATTATACTTAAACCAGAGAAACTGCAAGAGCTACATTAA
This sequence comes from Hirtodrosophila alboralis, assembly GCA_035043045.1. NCBI lineage: Eukaryota > Metazoa > Arthropoda > Insecta > Diptera > Drosophilidae > Hirtodrosophila > Hirtodrosophila alboralis. Next base: position 56,055 of record JAWNNH010000763.1, on the reverse strand, counting down.
GTAATGCAAAAAAAAAAAAAACTGAAAATCATTATTTCAAAAACGTTTAAAAGTGTTGCAGTCGGAGAATACTCAACTAGGAGGTACTCTCTAATATAGTTACAAGTATTATTTAAATTCAAATATACAAATATAGGTATACTGTTTTCTTTATTAATTTATATAGTTCCGATAAATCTATATATGTATATAAAATGGACCCGAAAAATGTACAGATATTCATTAGTTAAAAATTCCTGGCCCGATTTGACTCAATTTTTTTTCAATTGCTATTCATTGCCAAGAGAAATTTTAGAGAAAAAAAAATTTGCGAAAAGTTACCGGAAAAGTTGCTGGGGCCTCAACAGCTATACTCACTGTTAACGTAGACAGCACCGTTAACATATACAGCGCTGTTAACGTATACAGCACTGTTAGCATATAAAGCACTGTTAATACAAACACAGTAGGCAGTATTTTTCAAATAAAATACGAAAAACACAATAGGCAGTATTTTTTAAATTAATATAAATTAGATTATATTTATTATTAGGAGAGGGATTATTGTACCGCGACCAATTAGATCTATTGTACCCCTTAGATTATATTACTATTATATTATATTACTATATTTGATTATATTACTAAAAGTAATTTATATGGCAGAGTCAACTATATTAGTTTATTTTTCGTTTTTTATTTTGCTGGAGAAAGGGCGTAGCAACACACGCCGAGTACATTAGTTCATTATACAATTTTTATAATAGTTGATAAATATGTTTAAATTTATGTAAATTTAATATTATACCTTTACATCAATTCCTAACATGTTTAATTAGCTTTAAGAATTAAGAAAACATATTTCATAGGAAGTAATATATCCAACATTTTTGTATATTACACGTGAATAATATATTTTACACATGGGCCAATAATTTTTTATAATAATAATAATATTTATGACAAATGTAAGCATTAACATGGATTTTTTTTTTAAATTCCACCCAGAAATTTGGAATATATATGAAAACTGTTACAACCGAACAACCAGAAAATCATGTTTCTATCTATCTATATCTGTATCTATATTAATACAAAGTTTATATTGACGCTAACTTAATTGTATTGTTATATAACAATTATATAGATATGTATGTACATGATCAAATAACATAAAGTTACAGGGTATTTAAGGGCCATAAGAAATGCAACCAAATGCACTGCAAGTGCAGTGAACGAATAAGTGAGTGACGGACTGACTGACAAACTGTCTGGGAAAACTCGACACAACACACTCACACACACACACACACCCACATAAGAATGTGATGAGTGTGTGAGAGGAGTGTATGTGTTGGAGTATGTGTGTGTGTGTGTGTGTGGCGTTTATCTGCGCGTAATGAAGACGTTGCAACTTTGCACTGAAACTAATTTTGAAAACCGAGCAGCGACGTCGCCGGTTGCAAGTGTGTGTGTGCCATGTATGCATATATCGTGTATATGGTGTGTGTGTGTGTGTGTGTGTGTGTGTGTGTGTGGGGCGTGGCATTGCCAGAGAGCAGTACAACATAAATTAAAATGTTAGCTAAAAGTTTTGCCGCTAAAATGGCGCAAGCCAAAGCAAAGCTTAGTGTGTGTGTGTTTACGTGTGCATCTGTGTGTGTGTGTGTGTGTGTGTAAGTTCTGGATGCAGTGTAAGTGACACTTAACACAATTAAATAAGCATTTAAAGTTACACACACACACACTCACACACAAACACTTACATGTGAAATGACTTAAGTGCTGTGCGCGCAATTACACACAGACGTCGCTATTTTTCTCTCTCTCTCTCTCTCTTTCTCTCTCACTCTCTCTCTCTCTCTCTCTCTATCTCACTTTCGCTCTGCGTTTCTCTTTCTGCTGCATATTAAATTAATGGTATGCCAAAAAGTATGCTACAAAATAAGCGCACAGCCCAAAAAGTGCTGACTACCACAAAGCACAAACTACGCTCACACACACACAGAGAGAGGGAAGCACACACAAACACAAACACAAGCACACATTCATACATATATACATAGGCAAAAAGTGCACAACAACAGCACATTGCAATGTGTGCACAATCAAAATTAAAGCCGCCCCTCCTCCTCAAAGCCCAAAAACTCAAATCCCAACCCCTGTCAGGTTACACAACAAATCCCCGTTGCCGTCCCTGCCCTCCTGCATGGCCTGCACTCTGATTCCATTCCCCCAGCACATTTGCTCCACTGTGCAGGCCAGTTAAAGATTTATGCGCTCGTTAAGGGCAGTTTCATGTCAGTTTTTATGTGTCATGTGGTCCTCGTCTTCATGTTTCGTCCTTGCTCTTGTTATTGTTCTTGCTGTTGTTGTTGTTGTTGTTGTCATGCAATATTCAAAATGCTCATCATAAAATGCCTAAACACATGCCAAAACTCAACATTCGCTCTCTCTTTCATTTTTAAATTAAACAATAAACTTTAATAAGATTTTAAATGCACTGAAAGTTAGTTCCAGTGACATGTTGAACTTTAATAGTCTAAAAAAATAACTAAAAAAAAATGTTAGCCATGAAAATGTCAAGTCACAAGCTAAGCAAATTATTTAATAAGTATTTATGTGAACTCTCGTAGGCTTTGGTTCAGTACACCTCCTAAAGCTATACAGCCAGCCAGTTGTCAGCTTCTTGTGGTTGTCAGTGTGCAAAAAAAAGAAAACATATGCACATTAAAGTTTAGTTTGCAGTATTGAAGATTATATACCCTTGCTGACAAGGTTTTAAGAGTTTTGGAAAAACAGTAGTAAATAGTAGAGAATATCGCTCATTTACTTCAAGATTGTCACAATTGAAAAAATGTGATTTTTTTATATTTCTGATATGCATTTTTATATTGGGTAAAAATTGCATTTTCACTTTCTGTATTGACTTAATTTGTGCATGTTCTGAAGTTCACATTCACATTAATTTCAGAGCAAAGCTTAAAGAAATAAAGGGTTTTTCAATAGGAGCGCTTCAACTTTCTTTTTGAATAAAACACAAACGGTTTGACTTTTCAACTAACTTTTTTTTTTATTATCGAATTTGAACATATACATTTAATTATGAAACTCGATTTCTTTCGCATGACTATCGGAAAAAAGTTGAAGCGCACCTATTGAAAAACCCTTTATAAATTAAAAGCGATCTTAAAAGTATGCTACATATTTTTTTGTGAAATTAAATTGTGAAATTGTGAAAACCGTAAAAGCCCTGACATTGAAAGGAATTCTGTTATTTTAAATAGCCGTATTTGTTTAGATATATATATTAAAAATTAAAACTATGGATAGTGTAAAAAAAGTTAACAACCAACTACCGATTGGCTCTACTATTGCAGCCTGCACATTTCGACACATATTTTTAGAGGACCCTCAGCAGCAAGGGTATGATATAGAAAATCTGCTGCAGGCTCTGAAAACTCAACATAAATAAGAAAGGCAAACAAAAAACTATATACCAAAAAAAAAAAAAAAAGAAAAAAAAGGCAAATAAATGGCGTGTATAAAAACGGACAAAACAAACGTAAATAAGCAACAAAAAACATGCTGCAAAGGTGCGAGCGAATTTCTTGCAATGGATGAATGGCTGCGGTGGTATGGTGTATGGTGCGGGGTAGAGTGGGGGTTGGAACAGCCCCTCCTTACCCTCCAACCGGTGCACGTACCCCAAATGCCAGTTGGCAAAAGCCAAGCGCCAAAAACTGTTCGAAATACTGTGCAAACATTTTATGGCACTTTTGGTTTATTTTGTTCAGCTGCCGTTGTTGCCGCTTCAAGTTGCAAGTTGCTGCGCGCTTCATTGCACACACACACACACACACAGAAATATATATAGCACAATCCTCTAGCATAAGCAATAACTGTTGACAATCTTTGGCAACTTGTATTGGCCCAAAGATTTTTCCCCGTTGCCTTCTTCGTGTTGTTATTATAACGCTTTCAACGTGGCCTTTGCCACAGTCTCCAATGCCACATAGTTTACCTTCTCTCTCTCTCTCTCGCTTCCTCTCTCACTCTCTCCTCAGTTTCATCTTCTTCATCACGCACCATCACCGGAAATCGATCTCATCACTTATGCAAAATGTGACGCAGTTAGTTGTGCAAAATTTATACACGTAAAAGCAGGAAATACACAGACACATAAACTTTTATACAATGTGTGTGCGGCAATATTGTGTAGCTTGAGCCCGTTAAAAAGAAAAAATAAAAAAACATAACAACATAAACACAACAACAGTCACTTTATAACAACGTCAGATTTGAACAACATGAAGAAAAAATAACTAGAAAAATACAACTACTTTTTTACAACATTTCTTTTTATGGCAATACTACAAAGTTTTCAACTCATTTTTTCCGATCTTGGAAGCGCTCTGAACTTGCAACAAACTTGAAAATACAGCCAGGGTTTCGATTTAAGGATTTAATTCTTAAATAATCTCACCAAATTTTAAAATCAAATTTACTTTTTTACCTTATCGTTTTGTATTTCTATTTCTATCTGCCAAGTTTGGATTTATGCACTTGGATATACTCTGTACCCAGATATTTAATATTTTAAAATTAAAATTTCTTGTAGAGTTTTAAAACTATCGGTTACACCAGTTTACAGCAAAAAAGGAGCTGGGCTCTCATATACTTTTTTTGATGTATTTTTGGTCGCTGATTTCAAAAATGCAAACCATTTATTTTTTCAAAGAATGGTTTTCGAGAAAACTGCGAATAGCTAGTTTTTTGGCAGTCTTTCGACTTATTTGTTCATATCTACATCAGATCTTATTTGATCGTAAATAGTAAAATACACAATTCAATAGATAATTGTATTCTCTTTCTAACGGTGTGCCGTTTATGCGAATCGAATAAGAAACAAAGCCATTATAAGCCCTCAAAGTTGAAAAATGTGAACTTTTTTTGCATTTTTGAAAAATTGCTGAATTTCAATTGGTCTTTTAAAAATTGAAAAATTTCGTTTAAATACTTTTTAAGATTTATTATGTTAGATAATTCTTTTACGAATATTTTAAGTATATATTTGTCCAAATCGGTCAGTAAATGTAATAGTTATTCAGCAATTAGTAAAAACACCCAAGAAAAAATTCACCTTGTTCATCACTATTCCAGCCATATTTGGAGATGAGAAGTTCCACCTGACTAGAAACTTTAGCTATTACGGCGATTTGAATGGATTGTTTGCTTTATTTAGAGAGAATAATGATCCTGAAGATTGGTGTATCTTTATCGAATATTTCCGCTTTTATTTGTCCGTAGACAATACGCAACATTTTTTCTTTTAATATACTAACGCATCACTGTTTTCTCTCTTAAATTGTAAATTTTCGACAAATATGACTAGAAATTTGTGATAAATTTATTTTTGCTAACATTTTCGATAGTTTTTGCATAGTACATGCCATATTTAAGAACATGAGGCACAAAGGACTTTAAACGCATAACAATGTGATAAAGATATATACATATATAAATAAATTAATGAAAATCCCTGCACGGTATCAAATATTATACAAAAATGTTATATATACATAAGTATATATAAGTACATGAATGTATGAATGTTCACCAAAAATGAAATGAAATGAAATGAAAATACCCAAGACACAGTTGCGCGAGGCGTCTCCCTGTACTGTCTCCCAGATGTTTGTTAAAAGGTGCGCATTTCTCAAACCGAAAACCCAAACCGAAAATGCAAGCAGCGACAGCGACAACGCCGCACTGTCTTTGACTTGTAGCCCCAATCTTCTGCCTTCATGCCACAGCGTGTCCTGACACACCTTCTGCTGCCTCGGGTAGCAGCTATTCGCTGCCAGTTTCGATGTGCGTGTCAGCTACAGCTGACAGTTGCCAGTTGCCAAAAATGCTCAAGCATCAGGAGCAGAAGCAACAGCAGCAGCTTAACCCACAGACAGTTTCAGGCTCCCCTATACCAGGACAACCACACAACTGCCGTGCACCCCCCGCTGTTGTGCTACAATCTATGCCACATCATTGTCACTCGGTCATGCCCCGCGAAATGAAAGTTCTTCTTGGGCTGCTGCTGCTGTTGCTGCTGCTTTTACTTTTTGAAATTGTATGCAAGATTTATTAAGATTTAAAAGCTTTTATGTGTGTCGCTGTCAATTGTTGTTGCCTCTGTCGCATATATACAAGCAACGACACACACACACACACACACACACACACACTAAGATGATAGAAAAAGACAGCCTGTGGTTGCCTCAGCTTACCCCACACTCGCTGCAGCTGCAGTTGTCGGTGCATTTGCAACGTTTGCAACGTTTCTCGTCAATATTTTTGCCACACTTTAATTGAAAAAATTTTCCATTACGCCTTGTACATGGCGTATACGTAATGCCAGCATCACTCATACGCAATGTGATGCCATGGCAAATAATTAGTTATTACGCCTAGCGCTTTGTGTGTGTGTGTGTGTATATATGTAAGTTTGTGTGTGTGTGTGCGTTTCAGATTGTTTTGTTGTTGCACTCTAATTGGTTTTTTGGTTTTGCAGTTTCTCGGTCTCTGCGTTAATTGGAAAAATATTACAAAATATTTGCAACTACAGGAAATGCATTCTGAAGGCATTCTGCCTTGAGGCTGACATTTTACATAATAAAAACTCAAGCAAATTGAGTTTTAATTGCTCAAACCATATTATATGTGTGTGTGTGTGTGTTTGTGTGTGTGTGTTTGTGTAAGTACGCGTGTGTCCCTTAGCTGAATAAAAGACCAGTCGCAGGGTAAGAAATAAATTATTGATTGCCTGCCTGACTTTATTGAAATTTTTATACAGATTTCATTTGTTATTACAGGACAGCAGGATATGCTTGTAAACTAACTTCTAGAGTAAATATAATTTTTGAACTTTTATAACAATTTCCAGGCACATTTAGTTTCTTTTTAAGCACTACACTCACTGAAATTGTGACAATTTACTTACAGCCGGAAGTCGGCACAATATACTTATCTAATTAAAATATATATTTATATATTCTCTATTTCACGTTATATTTATTTATGAAATTCCCGTTTCAACTTGCCTAAAACAAACAATAGGTTTTGAAATCCATAAATACATATTCAAGAATGTACAATGCACATTGGGCGGAAACGGCTTTTTTTTGGCAAAAACTGTAATTTTGAAACTTGGAGAATTTGCGGCTCATATTATTTGTGAATTTTGAATTAATTTTTTTAAAGCAGCAACCACGCCTTCGCCCACGCCCACATAAAAGAACCCCATTAATACCATTGAAAAAATAACGAAACAGAAGCACATATGATTAAACACATATATAATACTTTTCTACATACTTTGATGCATATTTTCCATTTTGAAGTATTAAAATTAGTCAAACCGTTTAAAAATGCGAGACTGTCAAATATTTACAAATTTTTCAATCAGACTGCGTACAGAAACCACGTGGCACAAAAAGCTAACTTTGGAGGGCTGGCGTAAGGCGAGGGTTCCATAATAAAATATAAATTAAATATTTTCGATGAGGTGGGACAATTATTCACTGGAAAAAATATTGTAACCATAAAAATATAAACTTTTTTTTTTGGGGTTTTTGCCAAAAAAAAGGCTTTTCCGCCCAATGTGCAATGGTTAAATAAATTGTCACAAATAAGAAAATTATATTTTCTTTTTGTTTATAATTACCATGAATAATTTGAGATTAGCACTATAAATCGGGTTTTTTAAAACTTTATAAATTCCAAAGTGAACGATGAATAAAGCACATTATAAATATAAGATAATTTGAAAACAGGCAAAAAAGGGATATTTCCGGCACGCCGAAGCTATATATCCTTGCAATGGTCTTCTAAGAAAATATTGAATACTCGACCAATTGTTCCTAGGGCAGCCGTATGATATATTGGCTCCGATTTTAATTAAAATTTATCAGATAGTACAGAACGTGTTTCCTTATAGATATGGTGATTTTGATTTCGATATTTTGAAAAACAAAAAAGTTTTCCATGCAAGCACTTTTTGTCCGATATTTCCAAGGGTATAAAAAAAAAATTTAGGAAAAACTGAAAACTTCAGCTTTTGTTTGCCTAACAAATTAAATGTTGGTTGAGTGAGTGTTTAACGGTGTAAAAACAGTTAGCTAGCGCTAACTAGTAACGAATAACGAATAACGAGTAACCAGTTAGAAGTAACGCGTCGCAAATAACGTATAACGTGATATTCACTATTAACATTTGCAACTTATTCAAATTATTTGAGCACGTTTTTGGCAGAAATGCGACACTGAGTGAAATTGTTGCGGCCACTTAGCTGAGGTTTACACACACATACATATATTTGCAAGTGTGAGTGGTGTGTGTGTGTGTTTATATGTGTGTGCTTAAATTGAAATTTAAATGAATATGCGACACGTGAATGTGCTGATCCATAAAAATGTTGTAGCTGCAGTTGCGACAAAATTTGCAGCAAACATCGCCATGGCATACACACATCACACATCACCCACACATACACTACACACACATCACACACACACACACACACACACACACACACCACACACACGGGAGCAATGTCATCAGTTTTAAGCTGCAGTTTTCTTTTATTATTTTGCTTACATAATTTTCTTGCCTACTTGTGAGGCCTGTAAGACAAATTGTGTGTGTTGTGTGTGTGTGTGTGTTGTGGGTGGTGTGTGTAGTGTGTGTGTATCTTAGTCAATCAGGTCACCTTCTTGCATTTGTGCTGCACAAGACAAAGCAGTAAACTTGTGTACTATGGGGAATTTGGTTTTTTTTTTAAATAAATTAATAACTCAAAGCCTAAGCGAGCTATTGGACTGTACTTATTTGTCAACATTATATATGTGATTTTAAAGTGTTTTAGGAAAAGAAAATCTTTTTTTTTCGAACATTTTTTTCCATTTTTTCGGGTAACATTTCAATGTAAAGTTTATTGTGCAAAAGGCGCACTTTGAGTTAGCTGTTGCGAATTCAGAATTGATGATTCTACAATATGTATATTGTCTCATAGCTGATATTTTTCAATCTCTATGTAAAGATACTACAATCTGCACTGCTTAATATCCATTACAATTTTCTTCCCAAAATGTTGTTTGTTTAAAGATTTAAGGCATTTTACTTTAAGCAAAAAAATAAATTTGTTAACAGCAGCAAATGCTTCTTCTATGGAACAACTGCTTTAACAGCGACTTACTTAACAGTGGGTCAAATGTTAAAAATTCTTGGTATGTAACAGTGCACTATTATGAATTACCATCAAAAGTTTCTTAAATTTTAGCAACTTAAGAATGTAAATTTATTTCAATTAAAGTAGTTGTGACTCCCCATAGTACTGCATTCTAAACACAACTTCAATTTCATACACACACACTCCAAACACCTGCATGTTTGCAAGGTGAACACAACTTTTGTCCAAATTTATTGAAATTTTAACAACTTTCATTATCCCAAGCATAATAACTCCAAAAAAAATTGCAATTTTGTGAGGTATACAATCTCTAAAAAGTGTGCACTATGAATCAGATGACGCCGAGAAAATCCACGAGACAACTAAGACTTCCAATTAAAATCTTCGCTCATTTAGGTAGATATTAATAATTATATTAATAATAATGATGTTAAATTTTTTTCAATATACATATTTCAAGCTGCGTTCGTGAAACATTTAACGTTGTGGCCCCTCTATCTCTAATGAAGCAACTCAGCTCTTTTTTCAACTGCCAACCGACAATAAAAGGAAACAAAATGGTGCCACAGCATATAGCAGACATTTGTATACTTTAGTTTTGTGCAATTTGTTATTAAAAACATAATTCTTAAGCTTGCTTAAGTAATCAAATTTAACATGAAAGATCTAGACAGTAGAATTTATATTGCCACGTTCCCGCCCGCCTATTCCAAAAAATGATTAGCTGCAAACAGAGTATACTGCAGTCTGGTCTATTCTACTAAGCTCTACAAGAATACATATGTTTTTTTTTATGACTCTTGAGTTTATGCTATAACACAATTTTAAATTGTGCTTGCAATTAAATATTTAAATTGTGTGTTCATATATGCTTGTATATGTGCACCCGTTTGTGTGTGTGTGTGTGTGTGTGTGCGTGTGTGTGTGTGTGTGCCATAAGTGCGGTCAATTTTCAGTAATTTGCGTGCGGTTTAATGTTCCCTCATTTTGAGAATGTTTTTAAATTATTCAGCGCCTACTTGAGACAAATTTTTACCAGTCCCAACTCCTTACCCACAAGGCCAACCCTTTATGTCCTAAATGAAAATGTGAGTGTATATATATGTGTGTGTGTGTGTGTGCCACATTTAATACAATGACCCGCACATTTGACGCCTTTGAAATGTGTTACGTACTTATTTGAAATTTGTCATTGCGGTTGCATAATTGAAATTTTAAATATTTAAAATATAACATTTACCAGACAGCCACATTAATATGCAAACGAGACAAAATGATTAGCCATCCAAATGACCGTGACTGTTAACTGAATTTGGATTAAGACCATGTTTATTTATTTATATAGTTCAAACGTGTCTATTAGTATAATATTTGCGCTTACACATTCGGTTCGATACTCGAAGTCAGAGCCGAAAACCATGGGCCAATGTTACGTTTGAATTTATATCCTTTTTCATAATACCCTTTTTGCTTACTAGTCTTCAAATTTTTAATGTTACATACTGATTAGGGTAAATTAAAAACTCTATATTAAAATTCATTACAGCTCCTATTTCTAATTTGTTTTTAACTTAATGCTAGTTTAATAGTAAATTTACTTATTTCATTTCGATCCAAAAACTAAAACCAAAATGTAATTAAAAACAGACCTGTACTTTAAATAATATAATAACAGTGTGCACGGCGTGCACTTTCTTCAAAAAAAAATAAAATCAAAAAACAAACAAATCATATTCTAGTTCACCCGGCCAATGTTGCTCTGCAATATAAATTATTTCTAGTCTTGCTTAGTCCAAATAATATAACCCAATTCGTATTCATTAAAAAAAACACTACTGTGATTTTCGAATTTTATTAGAGAAATAGCGCCTACGGTAATTGATGTAACAGTGCTGTATACGTTAACAGTGCTGTATATGTTAACAGTGAGTACATATGTTAAGGTGTTAGCGTCTTTTCCGGAAAGTCTTCCAAAATTTTCTTCAAACCTTCATCTGACAATTACGAACAACTGAAAAAATCGGCCCTTTTTTTGGCTCCATTTTTATATATAGATTATATTATATATTGTATATATTTATATATTCTAATTTATTCTTGAGATCTAAAGAAAGTCTGACTTATATTTTAAAAAACTTAAGTTGTTTTTTTCCTCTTAAGGCTGCTCGACTACGAGAAGGAATATATTTGTATAACATTTTTAAACAAATCGTTTTATAATGCCGAAACGAATTTCGCTAAATAAATCAAAAATCGTTCTAAGCATGTTGTGTGTTCAATTACCGAATTTAAATTATTGCAACATTAAGAAATATTGTTATACATATATCAAATATGCATTGGCTCATACGCCATAATACCAATGTTATGCACATAAATTAATTAATTGAAACATTAATTAAACAGATTAAATTGAGGCAATTATAAGCACATAGTAGTTATGGACATATGATCTATGTGCATATTTACATATCGTACTATATGTATGACAATTTATACATGTTTATACATATCAGCTTCTGCAACAGCAAAAGGTCCTTTTGTGGCCCATGTGATGAGCGCCTGTGGCTTTTGGCTCAACTGCAATTGGATACTCAATCAATATAATGCAAACGACACCATATTGTTGATAGCTAGTATTAATAAGTATATTTTATACCCTTACAAAAGGGTTTTTTTAAAGTAGGATATTTTAATCTTTTATAAGTACCCATAATTAAGTTTTTTTATTCCTATCTATCTGTCTTTATATATTGAATCAAAAAATAAATTTTTATGTTAAAATGTCCAGTTTCTTTCACCGATAACAAAAGTCAACACAGGCGACGCTTTATTTTGTCTCTTAAGTAAATGTTAGAAAATATTAACACTAGGTTTATCTATATTTAAATATATCAAAAAATATTAATTACCATTGGGCGGAAACGGCTTTTTTTTGGCAAAAACTGTAATTTTTGAAGCTAGAAACTCGAAACTTTGAGAATTTGCGGCTCATATTATTTGTGAATTTTGAATTAATTTTTTTAAGCTGCAGCCACGCCTTCACCCACGCCCACATAAAAGAACCACATTAAATATTAAAATAATTTTAATAATAATAATAATAATAATTTAATAATTTTTTCTTTAAAGTAAAATATGATAATTTATTTTCCAAAAGGTATTAACTAGTGAAAATCTGTTGTGAAAAATATAAGCTATTTTTTATTAAAATATCCATAAGTATTACAAAACTATTAATATAAAAATTGCATAAAATTTATATGTTTACTCATTTAATTATGATATTGTTATGTCTTGATAAAGTAATGTTTGACAGTTATATAACATTAAATTTTATTAAAATATATTTTTTTTACTTATAAGCTCGTCCTCATCTCCATATGTCTGGTCTGTAACTTCCCAATATAATGCATTTTTCAGCATTATGGCGCATTTCAGATTTCGTAAACCAAATTTTTTAAATTTCCGGATGATTTTTATATTTTTTGGGAATTTTTCTTATTTTATACAGTCTTACTTTATACTTTTTCTTACACGCCAAGATCATAAATATACTTATTGCAACTTTTTTTTTTAATTAAGTGGACTGACTTTTTGTAAATCTGCTTTCTGACAGTGTTTTAACCCCATCCATCTTTTTACCTGTATTGTATAAAAGAAGTCTTTCCAAATTTAAAAAAAATTTTTGCTCACTATTTATTTTGATATCATAATTTAATATTTAGATTTTTTTACGAAATTCCATTTTTTGTGTAGCAATTGCACAGAGCACGTTTGTGCTCATATTCCTCGAAACCCGCCATTGCAACTACGCTGAATAGAATAAAAAAGAAAGTGAAACAAAAACCATACAAAAATGATCAAGCTTTCTAACGCTACAAGTCTCATTATGATCAGATTTTTAGATGTCGAGAAAATCCAGTGCAAAAGTGTGCAGTTTCATTTCGGTACAGTCCTTATATAAAATTAATATATTCTTTTTTATATTTAGCTTAACTCAGATCTGGATGCAGAGTATCTATTGGTCAAGCGCACTCGATTTTAAGCTTGTTTTTGTATTTCTTTTAATTGGTATTTACGCTGACGGAAACGGAAATGTCAGCCGCCATTTTGAATAGTTTGGTAGATGAAAGCGTGTCGCATCTTTGGCGCGCATGGTGATTAATTGTTTGATATTTATGAATTAATTGCCAGCATTAAATTGCCACACACACAAACACACACACACACACACGCACAACACAAAGACAAACGAACAAGCAAACAAACAAATAAACAAACACTTGGAAATTGCCGCGAGCTGTTGCAATGAAACTCTCAACGGCATTCAATTAATTAAAATTTAATATTTATGAAGCTGTCATATTGTGAAAAATTGTGTAATTATGTTAATTTATCAGAGAGTTAAGGCATTGCCTAAAATACGCACTCACACACATGCAGGCGGCAGGACATTTGACAGATGAAGCCTAGAAAGCCTGGCACTTTTGGGAACCTCAACCTATTTTATTCTGCCCTTCCTCGCTCTCTCTCTCTCTATCTATATTTCCTATATCTTTCAGTAGCGCGTTTCTTAGGAAGCTTCCTTCTCTCTCTCTTTATTCTCTATTTCTGTCTCTGTCTCCGTCTCTAGGGTCCATGCAAAGGTTTATTGCTGCTTTTGGACTGTTGTCTGTCAATTTGCCTCGCTGCCAATCCCCGTGGACACTTTGTGCTCTCGGCTGATTACGTAATGTACACACACTCACACCCACATATACACACGTGTGTGTGTGTATGTTGGGTCAGCAAATGTCTGTGTGTGCATAAATGAACAATTTATAAAACATTTAAGAGTCTCTTCGAAACTCCGGAGACTGCTCAAAGACAACCTCATCCGCTATTTGGCAGCAGTTGAAAGCGCATTAGTTTTAAGCACCAACATCATGATGAAGCAATCATTATTTGTCTGTCATTGCAGTTATTGTTATTATAAGTATAACCGTTTATTATATATTATTCATATTCATATTAAATAGTCACTCCACACACACACACAATACCTGATATCGTATTCAATTTTGTTGCCATCGATGCACATGAAAATTACATCAAATGGGCAACTGAAAACATGAATATATAATTTTCAGACATGCCCACAGTTGCCCAAGACTTGCTCTGGACATATCAAATGAAATATGCATCACATGTACAAGTATTTTGTATGGATTACTTACTCCAACCACCCGACAACATATATATATTTGTATATATATCTATATCTACAAGGAATGCTTTCTGCTGTTCACATGGCGTATGCGTGTTGACTTTAACTGCCTTATAAATGTGTCGCTTCGTGTGTTTGGTTTTTGTGTCTTTGGTGTTTTCTATCTGCCCCCTACCCCTCTCTCTCTTTCTCTCTCCATCCCTTGCTCTTTCCTTTTCCCTCTATCTCTATCTCTGTCTCCCTGGCAAGCTTGTTATTAGCTTGTTTGACATTTTCCTTTGCAATCCTCTCAAGCATCAGCATCACATTGAATCCTCGTATTGCCAATTGCCAGTCAGCGAGGACTCTGGATTATGTCAACTGATATTTTAGCTCAAAATTCCAATTGCAGATGTTCGACGCAACGAGTTTATTGTGTTGACACTTACTTTTGCCTGGGGGGAGCGGTGCGGCTTGCGGGTTGCGGGTTTTGCTTGGAGCACAGACTAAAGAAATTGCTTTAAATGTTACCAGCTTCTTAGGTGGCAGTTGTTGTACAGCAAGTTGAAATCCTTTTAATGCTTAAAAATCTCTTAAATAAATTCAAAGTGTTTCGTTAATGGAGCTGTATAAATATCCTGAAGCTTTGACTTAAAATAAACAATAAATTTAAAGCTTAAATCCGAAAAGTTTTTAAAGTTATTTTCAGCATTTCACCTTCAAGAAAATCATGCTATGTTAAACGACTGTTAATGTGTTAACAGACACCCTATATGTTAAGCTAATAGTATGCAAATGTATAATTGTTTTGTGCATCAAAAAGTCAACTTAAGCACTGAATTCTAAAGTGTAATTTGAAACAGACGATATAGAGAGCTCCTCGAGCGTAAGATTTAAGAGTTTCAATTTCAAGTGCTTTGATAGAATAATCTCATCAGTTGCAGGCATGTTTCGTAATCTGTGAATCGAGCTCTGATCTTAAAAGCAAAGCAGCTGCCTTTGGTTTTTGTGTTTAGGCCGGGCCTAAAGCATCTGGGCATCTGTGCAGTCAAGTGCGTGTTTTGTTTACATCTCTATCCGGCTCCTCAATGCAGCAAGTGGGTGGCAAAAGTGGTCAACTGAGAAGTTTGCAAAAATGCCAAGAAAATGAAAACAAAATTAAAAGAAAAGAAAAGAAAAGAATAGATGTAAGCGTAAAAGATGAAGACACTGCAGAGACAACAAAAAAAAAAAAAAAAAAAAGAACGAAGAATGCGTCACTTTTAATTTGTTTGCCATGTTGTCAGGAGCAGGAGCAGGCAACAAGAATGCCAGATTGCAAGGAGGATGCCAGTAGCCCCTGGCGACAACGTTGTATGTTGCTGCTGCTGCTGTTGCTGCTGCTCTTGCTGTTGCTGCTGCTGCTGCTGCAAACTTGTCGAGCACTTGTCGAGGGCTCATCCTTGCTGAAGCTGCAACTCGTCTTGCCGCTTGCCGTTGAGTGTTGCAATTAGCAAATAAAATAAGCTGCTGCTGCTGCCGCTGCGTGGCTATTGCCAATGTAAAGTGCAAGAATTCTAGCGACAACAACAAGCCTTACAATGTTGACAACAACAATGGCCCAGTTAATTGCTAACAAACACTGCAACAGCCTCGCAACGAGTACAGTCACGTCTCATGCAAATTAGTTGGCCAGGTAACCTTGTTAGACACAAGAACCAACATCTTCTACCACTCACTCAGCTACTCAGCTGCTCAGCTGCTCAACTACTCATATATGCAATGTCTAGAGGCTATAAGATGTGAAGAACCTAAATAAATTCATGTTGTGCCAATGGAAAAGCGAAAGTTGCCAACACAAATAACAAGAAAATTCGATTTAAATAACAATTTGCATCAGTTAGGAAAACATTTATATAGAAAATTATCAAATTTACTTGAACTTTGTTTGGCTTCGTTTCAAGAATTGTATACAAAAAAATATAAATGTAATTTATTTTAATAAGGTTATATTTTTGTAACAAGGAAAGTTGTTACATTAAAAGTTTATATAATAGTGAAATTTATGTACAATTATACCCTGCACATTGGGCCGAAAAGCCTTTTTTTTGGCAAAAACCCCAAAAAAAAAAGTTTATATTTTTATGGTTACAATATTTTTTCCAGTGAATAATTGTCCCACCTCATCGAAAATATTTAATTTATATTTTATTATGGAACCCTCGTCTTACGCCAGCCCTCCAAAGTTAGCTTTTTGTGCCACGTGGTTTCTGTACGCAGTCTGATTGAAAAATTTGTAAATATTTGACAGTCTCGCATTTTTAAACGGTTCGACTAATTTTAATACCTCAAAATGGAAAATATGCATCAAAGTATGTAGAAAAGTATTATATATGTGTTTAATCATATGTGCTTCTGTTTCGTTATTTTTTCAATGGTATTAATAAACCATAATTTTGTTGAATCTAACTTCAATATAGTTGTGTTTCGTGGAGCATATCTAGTAAGATACACTAGGATTCAAAAAAGTGATTATGTGGTAGTATGTGTTATTATATATATATTTATATAGATTTTAAAACATTTGCGGATTTTTGCGGTTTTTCGAAATATTTTAATAAATGTAGTAATAGTAATATCATGCGAATATGAAATTTGTTCGATTAAATTCAAAAAATTTTGTGAAGAGACGCTTCGTTTGCATTTGACAACAATTTAACAGACGTATTTCACCGTGCTTTGGATTCTTCTGATCCTTATTTATCAAGCATCACTTCAAGAAAGCCTTCAAAATCACAAAACCTGCCAAAAGAGGTTATTGCACTTTTAAAGTTGCCAACATTTGAGGTTGCAGACCAGACATATGGAGATGAGGACGAGTTTAAAAGTAAAGAACTTTTTGATTTTGATTTAGAAGTTGAAAATATATTTTAATAAAATTTACATGCATTTTTATATTTAATGGGGTTCTCTTATGTGGGCGTGGACGAAGGCGTGGGCGAAGGCGTGGTTGCAACTTTAAAAAAATTAATTCAAAATTCACAAATAATATGAGCCGCAAATTCTCCAAGTTTCAAGTTTCTAGCTTAAAAATTACAGTTTTTGCCAAAAAAAAAGACGTTTCCGCCCTGTAAGAAAGTAATCGGATCGTGAATCAAGCCAGAAAATAAAGCGAATAAGTGCGAAACGGAAATTAAAGTGTAAAGTAAAAGTAAGTATATCAAGAATTAAGTTACAAGTGCTTAATTAGTATTAATGTACAAATGAAAACTTGGATACAAATAATAATAGCAATTGTTGTTGGTTTTATTACTTAACTACTTCCAAAATAAGCAACAAGTGACTTAAGCACAACTTTAGGCACTTTTCTCAAATATATAACTGCTTTCAATATGCTCGACAAACAATTTTGAGTTGAGTTTATGAATTGAAACTGTCAGTCCTTGCTTATTATAATGTCCTCGAAAGCTAACCACCCAATTGCATACTTAAAAGATTTAAAATTTTTGTATTTTTTTTTTTTAAATACACTTGCATAATACAAATTGGTTTTCAGCATGATTCAAGCAACTGTCTGTGTAGCATGCAACGGCAATTGTTCACATGCAACTGCAACTGATTGCAATAAAAAAAGAAAAAATGAAAATACAAAGTTTGTGCAAATTTTTAGAGTAATCCAATGAATTTTTGGGAATATTGAAGCAACACGAAAAACATACGGTGCTCGATATGGGAACACGAATTTAAGAGCTCCAGTAATTTTGTGGCTATTATTTTCCATTTTATACCCTATATCAAAATAAAGTTGGGCAAGAGAATAACAAGATGTGCAAATTTGTGAAAATGTTAGAAAATTATATTGCAAAATCGAATAAGAATTTTTGAGCAACCTTATAAACTGAGTTGATACAGTCTTGTCATTCATATACTACTTTTATGAGAAAATTTTAAACAATTAATTTTTTATGCAACTTTTTAATACGTTTAATCTAAGTCCTTATAAATCAAAAAGGAGAGCTCAATTTTAAATAAATTTAATAAATAATTGTATAAGGAATATGACTGAACGCAAAAACAGGATATTTCTAAGTCGTGCACTCTTAACTAGAGTATACTTATATCGCTTCATTTTTTTTGTGCATGCTCAGTTTGGGTGTTGCATGCTACCGTATGGGGCAACGGCACTGACACTGGCAGTCTTGCAGCCAAATGTGGCCACTTCCACTTACGCAGATTACAATCTGTTTTTATGGCATACCTGGCACAACCCCTTTACACCCAACCATTCCTTTCCGGTACTTGCAACAGCAACAGCAACAACAACAGCAAAGCGGCCTTAAGTGCAGGCAGCTTTGGGTTTCTTCGTCGTCGTCGTTTGCCAGCTGAAAAATATGTTTAATCATATTGTAGGCGCATACTCATATACTAACATATTTATATACTCACTCACACACACACACATTTGTGCATTTGCATGTGTGTGTAACGCATTATTTATTCCATTTAATGACTCTTGTGTGGGGCACATTGCGTATACTTAATGTGCTATATTTTACATACATACGCAATATGGCCAACTGATGTCCAGCTATTGATGAGAGTATTATGAAAATGTTCATTGGTCCTCAACCCAACAATTTGAATATATATATTTATAAATATGAAAATATTAAATCAAATATATTTCTGTTATCGCTCGAGTCGAGATTAATAAGCATTTGACTATAGCTCAACTGTCTGCTTAACTTATTACACTGTCGAACATATTTCCGTCAGAATCGACTGAATGTATGCAGTAGCATACTAATTTTAAAGTCTCCCACAAAATCTGAAATTATAATTAACAAACTTTTTAGAGCCAATCATTTTTTTTTTGTTTATTTTTTATTACAATTTTTTTGATTTTGATCGTTTAAAAATTTACTTTTGTTAGCTAAATTTCATTTTTTATTTGTGTACAACTTGAAAACCAAAAAAGTTAGGATAAAATCTGTATGAAAGAAAATGAAATCTATTAGCCGACCATTTTTCAGTCCGGGGAGCTATTTTTTTTTATAGTTTTGTGTCCTTTTCGGTGGGGATATCTATAAGCCCAACATAGTATTATGATTTAAACAATTTCACCATGTTTCTATCTTATTGCTCCCATTGCAACAATTAGTGTGAAAAAGTGTTTGTAAAACAAACTTAATTGTTTCCCAAGATATTCAAGCCCAACTCACCAGTTCGATGTAACATATTATTATGATGTTTTGTTGACCTCCAGTGGATTGTCAGATAAAAAAAAAAATATTCTGTTAAATATTTGATTGTATTTTATTTTAACTTTCGATGAACAAAACTGAAAAAATTAAATGTTATTTATTTGTTCGTTAAAACAAAAATATTGATGGAACTAAACCTTGATTATTTTAACATAAAATTAATTTGACAATGTTCAAATTTTTGGCCCGCCAAATTTAAGGATTCTTATGACAACCCTGTGGCGATCAGAATGCGTGAATGCTCATTTCTGCGCAAGCAGGCTCATTCTGCGTGATATTGTCTGTAGTTGGCAAAAATCAGCTGTTAACTTAATTTTTGCGAGGACCAACTTAACACAAATTATAAAAATGCCAATTGATTTTTTTCAAAAACACTTCAACTCAATTACATTTTGTTTACAATTGGTCTTCTTCTTTCAATTGGCATTCACATATATCGATGCCACATAAATCTGCCAACTTACTTGGACCACAAATATGATAATTTATGACCGACTTTAATAAAAATTTTACTAGAGATTTTGTAAAATGCAAAATGATGAATTAAATCAAATTAAATTTAGAAAAATGAAAATGCAGATAGATAGAATAAATGCGATAGTTTTAACTTAAACTATTGTTTTAGCTTTTAACTTTTTTAGCAGTAAAGATTTTGAAATCATCTACTACAGGTTTCAGTGACACCAACGGATTGGTTTTCGGTTGGAATTCGGTTGGAATTCGGTTGGAAGAGGTTTCCGTGTATATCATAAAACTACCATAGGAATAGTCGGTCGAACGTTAAAATTTGTTACAATGAAGACGTTTCTTTCTTGATCTTATTTTTTTAATATGTAAACTAAATTTAGCTAAGGAACTCTGTTGCTATATGTAGCTCAGTACATATTTTAAGTTACATGCAAATTCCAATTGCAGTGTAATTTATAAAGCCATTGAGTACTCGTATGAGCTTAACACATAACCTCATTGTAAAGAACATTTATATTTATTTATGATGAGATCCTTATTCAGCATTGTCTACCCCTTTGAAATATCTTGATTTAGCCTTTAGAAAGCATACAAAATTGCAACAAATGCACATAACTGCGACTTGTGATATCCCAAGGAAGTAAACCAACCACAGAATGCTTTCTGGATTTGTTATCCACTATTTACTGATGGTTTACCATGCACACGACGCGGCTATGAAATGTTGGATTATGCATTCTAGATGAGGGCGTGTGAGGAACTGAGGCAAACAACTCGGCTCGATGGCAACAATGTACTGTAAATTGCTGTTTGAAGTGCTGTTAATTATGAAGCCAACCAGTGATCATTTTGTATTGTTATTATTGTTGCAGTTACTGTTTGCTGTTATTACCTTGCCGACAGGCATATTTGATTTGAGGTTTTTAGCCACCACAAGCAGGAATAGCAACAACCACCTTCCGCTGTTGGCAG
Organism: Hirtodrosophila alboralis; assembly: GCA_035043045.1. Classification (NCBI taxonomy): domain Eukaryota; kingdom Metazoa; phylum Arthropoda; class Insecta; order Diptera; family Drosophilidae; genus Hirtodrosophila; species Hirtodrosophila alboralis. The sequence continues at coordinate 34,961 of JAWNNH010000763.1, read as the reverse complement.
CCAGCAAAATTGTAAATGCAAACACTTTGCAAATGTCATTAAAATGGCGCTACAAAGTCATCAGTAATGCCACCAGCAAACGCAACACTTGCAAACATATTTGCGCGACATTTGATTTGACACTTGAATAGCCATTTTTGGTATTCAATGCCTACGCCCCTGTTATCAGTGGCATTCGTAAGAGGGGATCGCAAAAACAAATTCAACTTCATTTTAATTCTTCGATAGTTTTGCTAGTCGATAAATGTATCTGCTTGACGGACAAAAGCTAAATGATGCCAAATTTACATCGATACATGTATCTGCTTGACGGACAAAAGCTAAATGATGCCAAATTTACATACTGTCTTTCAATTCAGCTCTCTGGTCACCCTAAATGTTAATCGAGTTTCAGTTAACATTTTGTTTTGTGCGCTCTTTTTGTATTGTGTTTCCTGCGAAAATTATAAATAATTTGCATATTAATTTTTCTGGTAAAGTGTGTGTCTAAAATATGTATATATATATATATGTTTAATTATACAGATTAACACATTTGTCGATCGTATTTACAAGAATGTAGGCAAAAGCATAATACATGATATGTAATATTTGTATATACTAAGCAGTTTGTTGTTAAGTTAAATATGAAGCCCTCTAGATGAATATACAAAATACGCCACTGCTTGCCACTTAACCAATCGTTGCTGCTATTCTTGCTACTGCCACATCAGTTGCCAGTCAATTTTCGCGCTTGCAAATGCAATTGAAAACCGAAAAGTGTTTAGGCAGTTGATTGAAATATATGTACAGTGTATGTGTGTATGTATGTACATATAAGTGTTCTATATATATACATATATACTTGTGTGCTTCCTGTGTACAGATATTTAGCATGGTTTATGCTGTCTGCCGATTGAAATCGATGGCAGCTGTGGTCGAGTTTTTGCATTTCCTTTTTATTTTTTTTTGCGTTTGCCGGCGTATTGAAATCGCATCACTTAAAGTTTGCCAACAACCACACACACACACACAAATAGATCCGCCACCTACCCCCTACCATTGCAATGGCTAATTGGCCTGGCCAATTTGTTGCTGTCAAGCAATTAGCAAAATGGTCATGCCCACAACCCAGCAAAGAGTCCTGATGCTGCAGAGGCAGCCCAAAAGCTAAGCAGCTTAAAATGCATGCAACATGCCTCATAAAGCTGACCCAAAACGCAAAGCCTTCAAATTGCTGACACTGTGTGTGTGTATGTGTGTGTGTGGGTGTGTGTGTGTGCTAGCATTTGTGTGAGTGCGTATATTTGGTGTGTGTGTTTTATATAGGGCATGATTAAGCATATATAGGTATTTAACAATTACATTTAGTTACCGAACTACAAACTGACTTAACTTATTAACAAACAGGCATGCTCAATAGTGCTCAACTAGAAAATACATTGTACCTGGGTCTAAAATATCAAAATACCAATGAAATCAATAGTTCTGTTGTTGTTGGAATAGTTACCAAAACTACTACATACAAAGACATATATTGATTTTTAATAAAACACTTTTTTTCATATTTTCTTAGGTAACACTCAACATTTTGTAAACTAGCATTTATACTAGAATAAAATATTCGAAAATTCTAAAATAAAAAAAAAAACAAGAATAGAACGGCCGAAGCTATATACCCAATAGCCGGTACGCCGAAGCTATATACCCAATGGTCTTCTAAGAAATTTTTAAAGATTCTTGCAGCTATATGATATATTAGTACGATTTTATTCACACTGTACAAATTGTACAAATGCCAATTCTCCATCGATATGCCAAGTTTTGATATTTTTAAAAATCAAAAAAGTTTTTCATACAAGCACTTTTCATGAAAATGAAGTGTTTCCGATTGTTCCTATGGCAGCTATATGATATAATGATCCGATTTTATTGTACAAACCGAAGTTTGGCTTTGATATCTTGGAAAACAAAGAAGTTTTTCATACTAGAAGTTTTGAACCGATTGCTGGATTAATGGGAACTATAAGATATATTTGTCCGATCGCGCTGATTTTGACACACAAACTAAATACAATATCAAACTACATCTGTGCCAAGCTTCATCAAAGTTAAAGCCAAAAAGTAAGCATAGAAACAGACAGACAGATGGACATGGCTTTATTGACTCAGCTCGTCATCCTGATCAAGAATATATATATTTTTTATGGGGTCGGAGACGTCTCCTTCTCTGCATTACACATTTCGTGAAAAAACTATAAGGGTATAATAAATTTTCATATCTTTATTTATTTTTCTTTAGCCTACAAACATGTTATATAAAAACTGTATCATATCGGAGACTAACATATATACTTTTAAAATTGAAATCTCTCGAAAATTCAAGCCATCTCAACAAATTTCAAGAAATTCAAAATCAGATCACTATATACTCGTATCATTATATAACTCAAATAGATTATAGTTAAAATTGTATAAGCTTTGATATCGGAGACTAACATATTTACTTATAAAATTGAAATCTCTCGAAAGTTCAGCAAATTTTAAGGAATTCAAAATCGGATTAAAATTGTATAAGCTTTGATTGTCCTATGATTGACTTTGTTATTCTAAACCTTACTGAAGGCTTTTAAACATGCTTAGGCTGTGGGTTTCATTAAAGTTATGACGTATTCGTTTAACCGCACAGCACTTACGTTTTCCATAAATCTACGGATGGTTACCATACGTACGGACACTCATACACACACACACATTGACAAATGCAACCAAAGATACACCTAATTAAGGGCAATGCTTGATTTAATCCATGATTTTTGTTTTTACTAAAGCGTATGGAGTGTGTGCACGCTTTACGGAGAATAGGTTACGGCAAGTAAATGTTCTGTTATTTGGTGAGTGACGTGTGACGTCACATGTTCAGAAATACGACGCTCAACGCTCACAATATATGGCAAATAGGACTTTTTTTGGTTAATTAGCAATCTGACTTGTGAAATTGTACCACATAATATAAGAAACCGTTTTGCACCCTATATGTGTATATTTTGCAAAATCTTGACAAAGTCAGAAAATGTTACCAAATTGTATTCATTGTATGAAAGAGTATCTAAATTTTTAAAGTTTGTTTATTAAAACTTAGCACAGATGCTACGACAGTAGATATCCTTAAATGGATCAGATTGGATTTCGATTTCGATCTGAGTTGTTGTATAAAAAAATGTATTTGCTTATTAAGATATCAGATCTACGTTCAAATTTGATCAAAATGGGATCACTATATCTTGCACTAAATGATTTAAAAATTACATACTATCTATACAAGATAAAAATTTGGCAACATTTTCTGACTTTGTCAAGCTATTGATATGCTATTATATGTATTTATATATTAGATGCTTTGACATATTCCTATATTATGCGGATAAAAGTTTTCAAATCAAATCCCCCAATTAACAGCAGTAGCCGATGAAAAAAAAAAAAATTCACATTTTCCACACTAAGAAAAAATAAATTTTTTTAAGTATAGAAACACTTTCGATAAAAAAAATTAAATAAAATTCTACAAACAGAGTATAAATCTCTACAAAGAAGTGAAAATTTCCACAGTACGAATATATTTTCTATGATATGAATAAACGAAAAAAATTATGGGTTTATAATCGGAAGTATGGATTTTCTACAATATGAAATCCAGGTGTTCTATGAAATGATTATAAAATTCATTAACCTGCAGAAAATTTTCTATGCTCAATATAAATTGTTACAAAATACTTGACTTATTTCTTTAACCAAAGTAAAGTAATTTTTTTATTCAAATTTAAAAAAATAACGGATTTTTTTTATTATGGACATAAAATTATAGATTTTTCCATGTTTTGTAGAAAAAGTTTCCTCGAGTTATCGAAATAATTAAATAAAATAAATAAAACAGAAAATTTTATCTGCCAGAGTTACAACATTTTCTTCACTTTGTGGTAATTAAATCTACAGGACATAAAAAAATTTCTATGGCGCTATTTCTATCCTGTTTTTCCAACCACTGACGTCAGTTTTCCACAATTGGATGTACACTTTTTTTTGAGTGCATACATTTTGAGTCTTTTGCGACGTATTCCTGAACATGTGACGTAGATGCGCAATAGGAGTCAAAAGTTGGTAACGACACGTCGTTACCTATATATCGTGGGTTGAGTGTATGTGTGGGGTATGCATTCATGTATTTGTCTGTGTGCTTTTGTATGTGTGTGTGTGGGTGTGTGTGTGTGTGTGCGTTAAGCACTTAAGCGCTTTTTGCTACATTTTAAGACGATTTCTTTTTAAACGCTCATTTATATTTGTTGCTCTTTATGTTGCGGCCATCATTATTATTATTATTCTGTTTGACAAAAACTTTCAATTTGATTTGTATTTTTAATAAGCCTGTTTCCCCTAAAATACATAAAAAGTTGTGCCAACATGCAAAAGACAAGCATTTTTGGTCCCATAAAGTGTATATTTCATGGGCTAACAAAAAAAATCCAATCTATTGTTAGTAATTTTCTGAGAATCATCTGCTATACGTTCTGGCAAAGGACAATTTTGATAGAATTTTAAGACAAAAATGAAAATTTATTTACATTCGACAAAGCACTTTTGAGAGCAATTGAAATAAAAGTTCAAATATTTGCAGAATTTATTTGTTATTGAATTTTATTTCATAATTCACAACAAGCATAAAACAATTATTAATGGACAATTAGTTACTACAAAAAAAAAAAAATTAAAATTAACAATTTTACAAAGAATATTTCGAAATTAATTTCAGAATATGGTTAAACATGTTTTTTAAGTATTGCAGTTAATAAATTAGATTTAATTCTTTGTTGAATTATTCAAGGAATAATTTAAGAAACAATTTTCGTTGCAATAATTCTTGTTTTGGCTAAGCAAAAATAAATTAGATAAATTATACAACTTCAAGACTTAAATAGTCAAAAAATGGAACCCAGATTTTATAGATCCTCAACTTTCTTGTTATCTCTTAGGTTTTTCTAGTCTTTGAATTAAAAACTTGCTGGTTTTGTCGGGCGGGGAACATCTAATCATCAGATCTAAGTTTATAAGCGCCATTAACACTGCCAAAGGCAAATTAAATACAATAAAAATTATTTTTTTTTTTAAAAAAAATATAATAGGTTCGTTGAGTGGTTTTTCGCTTGAAATGGCCACTTGAGTTGTTTGCTGTTGTTGTAGTAGTTTTGACCGCCTTTTTAAACCTTCAGACGCTCCTGTGCATACTGCAAGGCATCAGTGAGTATGCGACGCTCCAGTCGACGATATTGCAATACCATTATATCAATTTCATGATTAACTGTAGCATCATCATCCTTTTCACTGTTCAGTTGCAAATTGGCAAGCTGTTGCTGTTCATCCGCCTCGTGCAGCGTTGCCTCCAGCACGCCCAGAAGGAGCTTGAGACGTTGATACAAGTACTGCCAGGTGCGCGTCTCCAGATCGGTGTCCAGTGCGCAATCGATGTGCAGCAAATCGGCAGCACGCTCCAAGTCGCTGCACCAATGTTCCAGCTGATCTTTGCTCATATTAAAAACGCGCACAAACGCCAAAAGCTCGCCAGAGATGTGCTCCGGTGCGGGCAGAACACGCAACTCCGCCTTACGCTCAATGTTGAGCTTGGCCAGCAGACGGGCACGCTGCTCACCCAGCGCATCCGTTGGACTGAGACCCAAACGTATTTGCACATAATCCTTCTGATTGTGCGTATCCAGAAAACTAAAACGACAGAGCATAAATCATAAATTAAGGCTAAAAATCATAGCTATCGGTCATTTCAAAGACTTACCCATTATGCACGAGTAGATCGGCATTAGATCGATCACCATAATAAATGAAGAACTGGTCATTAGCCTTACATAACTCCTGGGCGGTGCAGTCCATTTGACGGGCGGCACTGTCATAATATGAAGTTATCTTGCCGCTACGATGATTAGCCATATCCCAATATGGTATCAAAGCCGATATAGGTAAATTTCTTAGCTCTGTGGCAGATTTTTCATCCGCTGGCAACAGCTCTCTGGGCACTAAATTTTGACGTGTCATCACCGTGGATACTGCCCATCTGAAATTGTTAAAAGTTGCAAATTGATTAGCCAGACACAAGCCAGATATCTATTATACTTAATAGTACAAATTACTTTAAATAAAATATGTAGGCCTATTGACAATTTATTTGATATATACTCTTGCAGAGGTTCAGCTATAGCTCACTTTGGTCACTCTTCTTCTTATGTATATCGGATTCAAGGCAACACTGCACAGAAATAACAATGACAATACAGACGTTGCCAACTACTTCACAATACAATGCCAACTACTTTAATTTACTAGAAATATTTGATCAAATTAACTTTGCTTGAAATGTTCTAAATTTAATCATTCTATTGAAAATATTTGTTGCTTATATAGCTAATATATCTCACAAAAATTGATTTACTTTGTGCTGTTATTGTGATTTTTCCGTATTATTTCTGACACAAGCTAATTTGCGTTTTTCACACACGTTTAAAGTGTCAAAACGCGTTCGAGATGTCTGAACTGGATTGGAATGATGACCTAAAATTCAGTGCTAAAAAGGAGGAGGAGGCGAAGGCTATGAACGTCGCAGCAATTTCTCGTGATCGTTATTAAACTTGGCAACTGGACATTTTGTTGTATTATGCCTTGAAGGACACCAAATATTTAGTTTTAAGACAAAATGAGACAACGTAGGGTAGATAAAAGAAATACCCAAATGTTTATAATTACCACAAATAAACCATATTTATTTATTGCGTGTCTCTAAGGGAATTTCATCTTCTACACAACACAGATTGCAGTTCTGTCTTGTTTTTAATTTGGCTTTTTTTCCTCATTTGATATTTTTGTTTTTTTTTTGGTTGGGTTTCGGCCACAAAGAAAACTTTTCTATTTAATTGCGCATAAATTTTTCAATTTAATTATGAAAAGCAGCAACTTGTTTGAAGTGGTTAAAAAAGGGTTTTGCGCAGAGAACAAGAGAGGAGAGGTGTACTGTGTACGGTTAGAAATCAGCAGCAGTGGCAACAACACAACAACAGCAACAACAACAACGACAACAATCACGACAAGCAGCTAAGCAACTTTTTGTGGCTACCGGACTACTTCTACTACCACCCCTTCTATCCCTTTCTCTTTAAACCAAGCTCTTTGTATTGGCCATTATGTCTTTTGGGCCGCCTCTGCTCTTACAGCCACGAAGTTGCCAAAGTGTTTTTTTCTTTCTTTTTTTTTTGTGTTTTAGCAGAAATATGCGAATTTTTAATATAAAGGCATAAAACTTATCAAAGTGCGCGGTAATAAGTTATCAAAAGTACCACAGCAAAGTGCTCGGTAAGCTGGTAAACCGTTAAAAAGCAATGCAAACTTAATTTTTGTGTTTTGTTATTTTAAGTTACAGGTGAATTTAACTGTATCCAGATATCTATCATTTTATATCAATAAAATTGATATTATACATAATTCAATTCATTACTAACTCACAAATATCCTGTAGTAGAAGAAAAATGCAAAATAATCTATATCAATAAAATAATCAATTGATAATATTGATGACATTTTAATTTCATTTCGATTTATTTAAATTCGAAGATACCAAAAAATCGATATACTAGTCAATTGGATAACATCGATAGTTCAAACATTATTTACTTTTATGATTTTTTGTTTAAAATCGTTGATAGTGGAACTTAAAGTTATTAATAATAATAGATATTTTTAAATATATTTTTTATTAAAAAATGGAATCATCCTCAGCGATGGAACCTTGAAACATTTAAGAATATATATTACATATTTTATTTGTTACTGAAACAAAGTTATTGAACTGCAAATATGAAGTTGAAAAACTAAAGAAATATTTCAACTCTTAATGCTGACAGTTTTAGCGCTAACTTGACATTTATCGACTGCACAAAAGACAAAATAAAAATAATAAAACGCAAAAAAAAAAAAAAAAACAACAAATATGTTGCAGTTCAACAGCTTGGCAATAAACTGCCCGCTGGCAAAAAGGAAATAAATATAAAAAATAAAATAAAAATGTACAAAAAGTATAGAAAGCATAGTGAGGTTATGTGGCTATCACAACAAACAAGTGAGAGTGATATAATCGAATACAACCGACTACGGCACACCCTGTTTCTAAGCTACATACAAACATTTGCATCAAGCAGTGCATTGAGTTTGAATTTCAAGCAGTTCAACCGCAACTGCAAACTGCATAAAAAATATTTTCTTGATCAAGTTTAGTGTTTATTATCCACTGATCAAGAATATATATGCTTTATATGGTTGAAGATGCCTCCTTTTGTGTGTTATATACATTAACACTGTTTTTTATTACAACAAATTACCCATTTTGAATGGATACAGGGTGTTAAAAGCGCCACATGCGGCAGCCAAGGAAAGCGGATTGCAAACTTTTAAAGACACTTTGCTTTTGTTTTTGTTGTTGGCAGGCCAAGTTCTAGAATCTAGAGTGTTGCCATCGTTGTCAACACACACACACACACTCGCACACACGCTCGCACACACACTCGCACACAGAAACCTCAATAGAGTCTCGTGTATATGTGAGTTTGAATTAATGTACTGCAAACGGGTTGCAGGGTTGCATTTGGAAGCTGCTTCTGCTTCCTGTTCTCCGTTCTGTTTCCTCTGCATTTTGCACCTTTTATTCCAAGAGTCACCCTCAATTTGAAATTTGCGTGACTTCTGCCATTGAAATTTTTGTTTGAAAGCATTTGAAGAATGAAACAATTCGGTTCGATTGCCATTGATGTCCATTTTCATTATGCATGCAATCTAACAACCAAACTTGCCTGCCAAACTTGGCCAAAATGCAAAAGGCAAAAAAAAAAAAAAATAAAAATAAAAAGAGAACCTGGCTATAAGGCAGGCCAGTTGAACAGATTTGTACATAGGTAGGTGCGCATGGAGCACACTGAAAGATACAGATAGTCATCCCAGTTAAAAGGTAGATAGACAACAAAACATGGCCACACAAATGATTTGACAGAAATGCGTTTAATGCTTTTACAGTAAATTCAATTTTGGTCTAGTCCTTTTCGTCCATAGAGATGAACACAATTTTCATATTTGTCAAGATTTTAAAGCAGTGATGGGCACGAAAAATCAGCTCGTGAGTCACAACAACAAGATTTTTTTTTAGTTCGAATCGCGCACTGATTCCAAAAATTGTTCGTGTGCGATTTGAAAAATCCTTCATGTTTTTTATGTCCGGCTCTGAGTTTCTGACACACACTCAAGTCTCCGCACTTGTAAACTTTCCAAAAAAAAATGTAACTCAGCGAAAAAAATACGAAATGCAAAAAAAAAAAACTAAATTATATTACAAATCACCACTTGGTAAAATTCATAAAAATTTCAAAATATACTTTATTTTTTCACTCAATGTACAAGTTGCTTTTGGCTCTAGCTGCTTATTGAGCCGTGACACACACTGTATGCATTTAGTTGTTGCAGAAACTTTGTCGTGTGTAGTTGGAAAAACCCTTCAATGTATTTTTTATTTGTGTGCTCGCTCGCGATCGACACTTGTGCGCTCGACTGCTTGTGTGCGACAGTCTGGCGTGAGTCCGGCGAGCCACTACGTATCCATCACTGTTTTAAAGTGATGCAAAAATTATTGTAATATTTTTTCTAAGAATTACGCTTTTGTTACAATAATTCAAGCCTAAATTCACGTACCAAAATAAAATTCATTTTTCAATCGTTCCGATTTCATCTTCAATTTATACATTCATTCAAAATTTATTGTAAGTTGGGCTCCTATTTCATCCTGATTCCATCTCCAATTAATAATTAAGAAATGAACTTATGTTTATAGTAGTAATATTATTATTAACTATTTCTTAATATAAAGCACGAATATTCCCGTGTTTCGTGTCCCGTGCACATCACAAATATTCAACTCTATTATAAGTATTATTTCATTTTGTTTTGTTTTTTACATACAAAACTATTTTGGTTGGGGGAAAAGAGCTTTGTTTTCAATTTAACATTATTTTTGCATTGTTTGCAGTTGTCGCAAAATAAAAAAAAGAAAGTTTATTTTCGTGACGTTGCCCACTATCGTTAGTTTTTTGCTTCTCATTCTGTGTCCGTGTCTCTGACTTTCTCGTTCCATCTAGCATATTGTGTAATGAGTTTCAGCTAAGAAGGTTTGCAGCTTTGTTTATTTAACTTTTTGGTCAACAATTTAGTTTTGTCATTAGCCTTCGGCCTAATTATTTTTTACAGCGCAAAACAAATTGAAAATTCGCTAAGGTAACATTATTCAACAGTTAAATTCATCATTTAATGGGCCCATAAAAACATGTCCGATACTAAAGTAATATGAACAATCAGTTGTCTATCAATTTCATTAATGTGAATTTTAGAACTGAATTTCCAAAAACCGCAGACAGACAGACAAACACACACACACACACACACACACACACTGAGGCAGGCTTATAAATGCATAAATCGACATTTGCATTAGACTGATTATACATAGATGAGTGACGAGCAAAAGAGTTGCCAGTTGGTTTGGGCCAATTACTCAGTTTACTCAAAAGGTTCACAATATCATAATCATAATTACAAAAGTGAACAGAATCATCATCATCAGTTGAAGGACATCATCATAATGTGCGGCCATCTGCTCAACGATAAATTGAATATTAATTACGTGAACACAAAAGCGCCTACAGTCCGGATTTGAAAGCCTATCGCCATCTCTATCCCTCTATATATATCTGTTTTTATTTGAGAACAATTTAGGAAGCTACATTGTGTGTGTGTGTGTGTGTTTAAAGTGCTTGTCTTGTGTCTAATAGGTATTATATATATATAGCAGATTTATAAGTTAATTATGAGCCGCTAAGAAGGTGTTCATTAAGAGGAAGACCTCTAAATGAAAGCCATGATTGTAAATGTGTTTGTTAAGAGCTAATTCATTAATAATGAGCATTTAGTTTATGATATACTTAGTAAATTATAAATTTCGATAATTAATTGAAATCATACATACACTCAAAAAAAAGTGTACATCCAATTGTGGAAAACTGACGTCAGTGGTTGGAAAAACAGGATAGAAATAGCGCCATAGAAATTTTTTTATGCCCTGTAGATTAAATTACCACAAAGTGAAGAAAATGTTGTAACTCTGGCAGATAAAATTATCTGTTTTATTTATTTTATTTAATTATTTCGATAACTCGAGGAAACTTTTTCTACAAAACATGGAAAAATCTATAATTTTATGTCCATACTAAAAAAAATCCGTTATTTTTTTAAATTTGAATAAAAAAATTACTTTACTTTGGTTAAAGAAATAAGTCAACATATTTTGTAAAAATTTATATTGAGCATAGAAAATTTTCTGCAGGTTAATGAATTTTATATTCATTTCATAGAACACCTGGATTTCATATTGTAGAAAATCCATACTTCCGATTATAAACCCATAATTTTTTCCGTTTATTCATATCATAGAAAATATATTCGTACTGTGGAAATTTTCACTTCTTTGTAGAGATTTATACTCTGTTTGTAGAATTTTATTTTATTTTTTTTTATCGAAAGTGTTTCTATGCTTAAAAAAAATTTTTTTTCTTAGTGTATACAATTTTAAAGTGAATTTCTAAAGAAAGCAATACTCAACCTTGTTTTGTATACCTAAGCGGCAATTTTGTGCAAATTTTAAGTGAAAATATTTCAGAATTAAATAAATTCCGGTCAGCCTCCATAATATGCAAAATTAATTCCGCAAATACTTTATCATTTTGATCTAAATTATAAAATTGATATAATTCAATGCAAACTAAATGAAATTTGTACTTTGCTTTTTACAAATTCTAATTCGTTTTTTGTTTTAAATGCAAGTGTACAAATTAATGCTAAAATTAATGAGTAGAGTTGGACCTAAAAGAGTTACAAATAATAATTATTGTTAATTTTTATTAATAACTCTTATTTTTAGTCTCTGCTTGAAGTTGTAAATATATGAAATATCCAAATTACCTTACATTGTTGTCAAACCCTAAAAATGTAAAAATAAATTAACTAAAAGCTTACAAGCTTTAACTAGCTTAAACAAGAGCAATTCAGAATTTGTTTCAACCAGTTAAGGTGACATGAAACTTTATCAGAGTAAACAGGATAACAAGAACAAGGAGCACGGGTTTATCATACTTTTGACTTTATGCTATCTAATGAAAACGATATAAGATAATTTGCAGATTTATAAGCACTTATACAAGGGTTTTAAAAGGGAATGGAATAGGGAAACTGTCCGCGCTGTGGGCAACATTGAGAAATGCCATCAATCAGTGGAGTTCATCAATCAGTGGGGAAACCAAACGATATAAACGCTAGCAAACTCTATAAATCTGTCAACTCTCTTTCCTAATCACATGCCATATGCTCATGCTAGTTTCTTTGCATTCTTCATTTGCAGCAGCTGCTCCAAACGGGCGTCTCTCTCATTGTGGACGATGGCAAATCGACGCCGGAAACGGCAGCAGCAGCAGCAGCAGCAGCAACAGTAGTAGCACCACGACGTCGTCCTGCCATTGGAGTCAATGGCAAACGCAAACGGCGCCCGCAACTACCACTGGCCACAATGGGCGCCAACGAGGAGGAGAACAATTCCGGCAACACGTATTGGCGTGGTCATGTGGAGGATGACAACAGCAGCGGTGGCAGACGTAAACAATTGCCCATACGTGAGCCCATGGCAGCATTGGAGCGGGAACGTGATAGGCAGCGACAACGCCAGGAGGCAGCGGCTGGCAATAGCAAGGCCTATCGTCGACCCTACAGTCAGGCCAAGAAGCAGGATCAGGAGCCACAACTGGCGGCAACTGTGGCCGCCACAAGCAATAAAACACCCGTGGATCTAAAGAACATATTAAAAAACTCGGGCGGATTGAGCCTAAGCGAAATACTGCAACAAAAGAATCTTTCGCTGGATGATTTAATCAAGGGCAAACAGAATGCATTGCTGGCGCTGCAAACAACAGCTGTGGCGCCTGCTGCCATCAGTTCCATTGCCGGCTCCGTGTCCAGTGCTGAGACTAAGATATCATCTGCAGCAGGCCAAAATAATAAGCATAGCGTGCGACGCATTCCGGCTGCCTTTCTGCACCATGATACTGACCAGGAGGTTGCTAAAGATGAGGATGAACAGCATTCGGAGGAGCTATTTAAGCCCAAACAAAGCAAGTTGCCAGCTTTGCAACGTTTGAAACTATTTGGCAGCTCGTCGCGTGAGGCAAGCACTCCAAGACGCAGCAGCAGCAGCAGCAATAGCAACACGACACCAACAACTGTTCTAAGCACAACAACGACAACAACAACAACGCGTTTACCGCTCTACAAGAAGCGTCAACAAATGCGCTCCACCCTAAAGCCACCAGCGTTGTTCAAGGCAAGCACCACAACGACTACAACAACCACAACAACAACAACAACAACAGCAGCAGCAGCAGCAACAACTGTAGAGGAAATGTTGCCGGATACAACGACAACAACAACAGCAGCAGCAACTGTTGCACCAAATGTGAATAGCTTTGAAGATTCAACTGAGCAATACAGCAGCGAATTGCCGCTGTCAACACGATATCGTTCACGCAACAACAGCAACAACAACAGCAACAGCAGCAGCAAGGATCAGAATAAACGCATTAGAGACAACTTTATAGGCAACGGCAGCCATTACGATAGAAATTCAGTGGAGAGCATTGAAGATGTGGAATTGGAACTGCCTGACAATGCTGTCAGCTCTGAGCGGGCCGCAAATGATACGAATTCAATGTTTAGCACAGCAGCAACACACAACAGCAGCAGCAGCCGCAGCAGCGAGGAGCAATTGAGCTATGGCGATGGTGGCGATGAATTGGAAAACTTCTTTGATGAGGTGGAAAGTCATACGCATCAGACACGTGTGCCAGCACCAACATCAGCTCGAATTTCAACTGCAGCTCCAGCTCCAGCTACCAGAGGCAAGTCCAGGCCTAAATCACAGCAACAACAGCAGCAGCAGCAACAGCAACAGCAGCAGCAGCAACAACAACAGCAGCAGCCGGTGATATTTGTGGACGATGTAGATGATCGCACCGATTTGCTGGAACTTATCGAGGATCGACGTTCGGGCAATCGATTGTTTAAGGTTTTGGAGCAACGTAATATGACCCTGGAGGAGCTGATCGAGCATCGCAAACGTGGCTCCAGTCAGCTGCATTTATCCACAATATTAAGTGGTGACGAAAATTCACGCTATTATCCTGGCCAAAAGGTGGTGTTGCAGGATAATATGGATATTGTGACGGCATTTGAAAATTTTCCGCATTTCAATTTAATTGATTTGAAAAGCGTTAAACCGGATGAGATAAAAACCGATTCACAGGGCTCAAGCTATTTTACATCGATTATTGATATTGAGCCAAATGATAACGATAGCGCCGGCGATAACGATAACGATAACGACAGCAAACGAAATCGTAACCGAGGTATTACCGCATTGCGTCTACGACGTCAGCGTCAGCGTTGGCAGCAGCAGCAACAGCAGCAGCATCGCCAACGCGGGCGTCAGCTGCAGTGAGCGGGGTGCAGACGCGCGCGTATTTGCCGCGTGTTGAGCTGTTGCCGTCCTATCGATAGTTGTTGTTGTTGTGCTCTTTCTGTACTCCTCTTGTAGTACATAAACATACTATATGCATATACTATATACATATATATATATATACTATTAACCGGATGCACAACAAGCGGCAGCAGCTCAGCACGCCAAATGCACACGTAAGTAACAGCTAGGAATGTACGGCATATTTAAAAAGGTCTCGATTGCCCATCTATCGATATATATCGAGCTTGTGTTATCGAGCGTAAATTCTCCTTCAATAACATGCATTATCCAGATTATTAATTCACTCGATTATCGATGGGCAATAAAATACGCATATTATTGATATTTTGTCAATGTGGCACAGTAAGAACCCAGTACAACTAACAACTCACAAAAAAATATGCCATCACTCCTGGTACTTTAGCACACATGCCACAGCTCGCTGCAACCGCCGCACACACACACACACACACAATTACACACATACTAGAGATGGGATAGAGATTAACAATTTGTTATCAAGTCTTGTCGTCTTTCGATTAACGATTGTTTTTTTTTAATATAAGACATTGTTGAAAATCTTTACTGATCCCTTCAGGATAATCTACGCATATCCTACATGATTTTAAATGTTTAGGTTCTTTTCAATATTTATTTATTTATTTTAAAAAACAAATCAGATATATTTTTTTTAATTAAATAAAAATAAAAACTCAAAAATAATTGTTATAAATTGAGTTTTATTTCTTTTTTTACATCTTAATGTGACAAGATTCTCAATAAGTTAACAAAGACACCTAAATAAAAAAAAATTTTTTTTCATTGAGAATTTTTGCTGATCCCTTCAGGATAATCTACGCATATCCTACATGATTTAAAATGTTTAGGTTCTTTTCAATATTTATTTATTTATATTAAAAAACAAATCAGATATATTTTTTTTAATTAAATAAAAAGTTAAGCTCAGAAATAATTGTTATAAATTGAGGTTTATTTATTTTTTTACATCTCAATGTGACAAGATTCTCAATAAGTTAACAAAGACACCTAAATAAAAAAATTTTTTTTTCATTGAGAATTTTTGCTGATCCCTTCAGGATAATCTACGCATATCCTACATGATTTAAAATGTTTAGGTTCTTTTCAATATTTGTATTTTAATAAACAAATCAGATATATTTTTTTCTAATTAAATAAAAAGTTAAACTCAAAAATAATTGTTATAAATTGAGGTTTATTTCTTTTTTTACATCTCAATGTGACAAGATAAGTCAACAAAGACACATAAATAAAAAACATTTTTTAAATATTTATAAAAGAAAATTTTACATATTTGTAAAAAAATTTTCGCCCCAAAAACAAATTTTTTTGAATTTTTTTTTTTAAATGTATAAAATATTTCTTTAGTTTTTTCTTTGCTTTTCTATTGAGAAAAATATCAAACTTTCGACTTTTTTGAAAAAAAAAGATTTTGAGTTCTATTTTTTTGAGCAATATATAACGATTATATTTGAGCTCTTACTTTTATTGCTTAAATTTTTTTTTATTTATTTTATTACGTCCGTGATGCTGCTATATTAAAATTGAACAATATCCCGATCCCATCTCTCTCACACACACACTCTATATACAATAAACGACACATATCTGACGCATTATCTCAACTTTCTCTTTCCTTTCTCTTTGTGGCATACAGGACCCGCCTATGCCCAATCATCTATAGCAGCCACCTCAACAGCCCACAACCAACCACCACGCGGCGAAAAATCCCTTGGTTTCTTTCCCTCATGGAAATCTTTGGCGCTTGCCTCGTTGGCGACAGCAACAGCTGGCCGGAATGGAGCCGGCAGCTCGGAGGAAAAGCGCAATGCCTATTTTTTACCGCCGCCACGTCTATTGCTGGACAGCAGCAATGTCGCCGCCAATTCGCAGGAGCAGAGTATAGAATCCAACGACAGCAGCAGCAACAACAGCAACAACAATAGTATAGACATTGATCTGAGCGTAAATTCATATGGGAGCAGCAGCAGCAGCAGCAGTGGCAATGCCACAAAACTGTCGGCCAGCGAGGATAATAGCGATGTCATCGATACCATTGAGAATGAGGTAGCACGTGCACACGATCTTCTAGATTTGGAGCTATCCGGTCATGGTTTCCGGCGTAGTCCATCAGCAGCAGCAGCCACATCCATGTCGCAGCAACATTTGAGCAGTCTATATGCCAGCATGCCATCGGGCATACGTTCGGCCATAGTTGCCAGCGCGGCCATAGTGCTCACCTCGCTTGCCACATTTATGGTTATCTTTGTGGTATGCCGCTGGAAGCAGCATCGTCGTCGCAAGACTAGCTATCTGAAGACCTACAATGCGATGAAGAGCAAATTGCCACAATTGGCACAAACGACAACAGCATCGCGTCGCAGTTCGATGCGGCAGCAGATGGAGGAGCTGGTGGTCAGTAGCAGCGGCAGCTCACATAATTCACAGCAAGGTGGCATTGCCACAGTATCCTGCAGCACACCAGTGCATCATCATCATCAGTTGCAACGACAAAGTTCGTTGCTTTTCAATCGTGATGGCTCCACAACGCTCAGCACGACATCCAGTTCGCTGACGACGGCGGCAACAGTAGCAGCAACAGCAGCAGCAACCGCAACAACAACAACAGCAGCAGCAGCAGCAGCAACTGCAACTGCAACAGCATCGGCAGCTGGACGTGGCGTCGGCTCATTGGCCTTAACACTGCGTAGCACACACCAGAAGCTCAACACCATGGATCCCAATTCACCCGAGGTGCAGGAGTATCTATTCGATACACTGCGCAAATCATTTGATAATTAAGCTCTAGGCTTTAGATACAAACATACAACACTAGATAAACATGTGTAGTGGAGGAATCGACGCGAAACGCGTTCCCTTTAGGCCAAGTTTTATATACATATACATACATATATACATACATACTATATTATAAATATACACATAAATCGCAGAGTTAGTTGTTTAATTAGTTTAAGTGAAACGTATTTTTTTCCTCGTGTTGTAGATGGTGTTAATTTTTTTTTTTTAGCGTATGCAATAGCATTAGTAAGAACATTGCAATCGGTAGCTATCGATTGCTAAATACTCTGTTTCTTGATCATAAGAACTTGCAAAATCATCTTCAGCTATTTTCCACAATAAAACACATTGTATATCCTAAGACTTTTACTGCCTAGAGTTAATACATAAACAAACATCCGTACTAAAAATAATTGTTCTAGTTTATATAGATGAAAAAAACCGACACTGCAAGAACTTATTGTATTTTTTTTTGTTCTCCGGGAACAGAGTATAATATAGAAAACAAGTTAAGAAAACTAGTTAAAGGCCATATGAGACTGGTCTACAAATTGTACTTGTATAAATTGGCGAGATAAAAGTCGAAAAATTGTCGCTAAATATGCGAGAAGCGAAACAGGAAGAAAAGCATAATGCAAACCGAAAAGTAAAGCGATGGGAAGCAATAACTAAGCGAGCAGTAAAGTAAGAAGTAAAGCAATGAACAAAGAAAAAAAACAAGACGAAATACGTAATAAGAAGCTAAGCAAAACATAAAAAGGCTAATAAAAAAGCTAATCAAGAAGCAAAAGCGTATAACAGCGAAACACCTTTCCAAAAATTTCTAAAAAAAATTAAAAAAAAACATACCCTACATTTATTTTATACCCTACTTATGTATGTGTACATAACATAACTATTATTTAACAAACTTATTTTTTTTTTTAGCAATAAAATTAAAATTTGTTGTTTATTTTTTTCTATTCAGATTAACATCAGTTTACAAATTATGTATTAAATTCGTGTATAAAAAATCCATTTTGAATTCTTGCAGTTTTTTCTTTTATTTTATTTTTTTTTACAGTGGTTTACCCCAAAATAAGGAAATGTATGCAGCCATATACAGTGGTAGCAGAATTAATAGGGACAAGCCATAATTTAACAGCCGCCGTGCTTCACAGTCTTTGGGGTCCTTCAGATCGTCTAACATATTGCTTTTTTTCTAATACAAAGAAGTTTGTTTCAATTTTTTTTTCCAATTTTCGCAAAGCAACTTGATTTTATTACAATTCTTCCCTTGGTCTTGGACTTCTTTATGGTAGTGAAGGGCGTTCAAGACTCTATTTTTGAAGCACATCTTTTTTAAGTTTAAGCAACACTTCTCTTTGGGATGCATTGCAAAGTGTTGCTCGTGGCTTTCTTTTCAAAAATTCAATAACAATTTTTCTTATTTATAATCCAATAAATAATTAAGCAATTACTCACAAACCTATTTTATACTGATATTTTGCTTTTTTTAAAGTATTTACGGCACCCGTTCTTATTATTTTTGCCAGCAATAAAATGCAAGAATCTGAAACAAAGCACGCTCTTCACAAATATATGCCAGGTATTATTCAGGAGAAAATTAACGTAAACAAAGTACCGTTATGCAACAACATTGCATTGTGTGTAACAGCTGAATAATATGCTGTTAAAAAAAGATATATAGTAGAGAGCTGCATGAGTGGCAAAAAACCCACCCTTAAATGAACAATGCCCAAAATGAGTTGAGTGAAATTGAATGTGAGCCCGAACATGTTTGAGTGAGTGAGTGTGCTCACGTAAGACTCGGCTTCACAACATTTAAACGAAAAAAAACGAAGTGAATGAGTTGAAATACGAAGGTCGCATTGAATTCTATACACCGGCTTGTTCCTATTAATTCTGCCGCCACTGTACATACATACATACATATGTATGGCGTTTTGCTTAAAGAGTCCGAGATCTGTTCATACGGAAAGAATTAGTTTACTCGGGTACTGGTCGTGATCAAAAATATATATATTTATATATTTTATATGGTAGGAAATGTCTCCTTATGCCTATTACATATATTTGCACAGTTTGACCGCTTTTACCTATTTTTAATGGGCATATAAACATAGACATTCGTATGTACATAACAATTTGTAGTCCTGTCTCATAATGTCTATATGCTCGTACATACAATACATATGTATGTACATACATTTATTAGATACTTACATGTGTATGTAGGTATTAAGCTCTAAACGCAATGCGTACTACAAAACTACAGCTATTATGTGGCACGTTTTTTTTTTAGAACTCTAGCATATAAAAACAAATGAAAATAAATTAAAAAAACTATTACTATAAAATGGTATGCAATTTGATGCCAAGATAAATACATATGTAACATACATACTGTATGTATGTAAGTGATTTAAAAACTGCGTTTCAGGGGCACAAACAGCATTGGAAATGGGTTTCGTAGCGCACCATATGAAATGCACTAACACACACACACACATGGCACAGTACAGATGTACATCACTTTTGAGGTTACGTACGAAAATGCATACATACATATGTCTGTATGTGTGTAATAGGCATGCAAATTAAATAATAAATTATGCAATATCTGTTGGAATTTCTAAAATTTTGGAGGACAATAAATATTTAACAAAAAAAAAAAAAACTAAAAACGAAATAAGAAATATGTAAGTTCGTTTGTCAAAAACAACAACAACAACAACAACAACAACAGAGAAAAAATTTAGAATTTGCAAATGCTCAAGCCCTAGAATACCCTAGAACTATTAAATTATTTTTTCTTCTATATCAACGGCGCTGTCGACTATTTTGTGCCCACAAAACAATGAATTTTTCGAACCTATGTATGTTTGTATGTGTAATGACGATGAATATAAAATATATATGTATGCATACACTTAATAAACATATTCATAGGTATAAGCATGTAAATAAGTTACGATATTATTTTATTTTCATTTCTATTCTCAAAAATGTAGCAGAAATAACAACAAAAAATAAAAATAAAATCGTATGTAATAATTATGTTGGGAATTTTTGAAGGATTTTAATCTTGTCATATGGTCAACAATAAAAATGTTGTGATTTCACTTCGGCAACCCGATATTTCTTGTTTTATATACACATCTGCATGTGTATTTAATCAGTTAATTTCAATAAAAAGACAATTAGGCGTGATCCAATGAAGCACAAATTTATTTCCATATTACCATGCGTGTAAATAAATGTTTGTGCCAAAATATTATTGCTTCAGCTTTATTTTTAATTTATGCAACACTATTTTTAAAATGCGGCACATAGTGTTGTCAAAGTAAAGCTGCAAAGACAACCGTGCAAGTCTCCTTAAAGCGGATTTAACACAAACTTGTTCACTTGATTTTAGGCTTTCTTCCGGTACGGATCGTTTTGCTAAACAATTTTCACAAGTGTAAATTACTAGGTATTTTTCTTGAAAAAACAAGTGAACAAAAAAACATTTCACATGTGTGCATCTTTTCATATGTACATATATATGTCGAAAAGTGAAGTTTATACAATACGTAAAAAGTGGTTTCGTCCGAAAATTTTTCAGTTTCAATGTGTTGTGTGACTAAAAATAAGAATACCGTTTGCAGTGGTACCACCAATTGTGTGTTCTTAATTCCATGTGCACTTATACTTTACACATATCCCATCAAATTTCAATATGGCTGCCACAAACGAAACTACCGAACTGCCGCTATGCGATGCGATTCGATGTCGCTTATCCATTCTTCTCTTTTGATACGTGTGGTTCGCTTGGTCAAAGCAATAAGACAAAAATTTTCCCGTTACTTTACACAATTTTTGCTAGCTTTTTACAGCTCTTGTGCACTTTGTCTAGTCTCTTCATCTGCTTATTCGTACACACAAATATATGTAGGTTTTGAGCTCTGCATACTACAAAACTACAACTAGTATGTGGTACGTTCTTGAAAACTACAAATAAAAATTTGCAAAGTGTGGTGTCAAAGATAACCTGCAAAAGCAACACTACAAAAGCAACCTTGTAAGCATCCTGAAAGCAGATTTCACACAAACTCGTTCACTTGCCTTTAGGCTTTCTTCCAGTACGGATCGTCTTGCAAAATAATTTTTTTAAGTGCGAATTACTCGGTATTTTTCTTGAAAAAAAAAACCAAAAAGTGAACAAAACAATTTCTAGTTTTTGTAATAAAAACTGATAATTAACTAGGTGAGTGCGAATAAAACAATTTCACATGCGTGCATCTTTTCATATATGTATGTATGTACAAATTTTATCAGCATTTTTGTGAATCTTGAACGGTCTAAAAGTGAAAATTTTATATACGAAAAAAGTGGTTTTCTGTTTCAATTCGATTTGTGACTAAAAATTACAATACCATTTGCAGTGGTACCACCAATTGTGCGTTCGTAATTCCACACTTCTACTTTACACACACACACATATAACAACAAAATTCAATATGGCTGCAACTCGATGTCGCTTATCCATTCTTCTCCTTGATACGTGCGGTTCGCTTGATCAAAGCAATAAGACAAAAATTGATTCGTTACTTTTCACAATTTTTACTAGCTATTCGTCCTGCTCTAACCCGTTGCAACTCTCATATGCATAGTACTTCATGTGCACTTTGTAGTCTAGTCTGCTTGTTCGTACATACAATACATACACAAATGTATGTAGGTATTGAGCTCTAAGCGCAATGCATACCACAGAACTACAATTATTATGTGTCACGTTTGTAAAAATTCTACAAATAAAAATTTGCAAAGTAAATTTAAATACGAAATTTTAAATTCAAAAGTTTATAATTAATTCGATGTGGATTTTGTCTGGAAAAATAAAATGGCAAGGATAAGTTGCAACGTTTGCTTTTCGTTTAGATCAATTATTTTTTAAATCGCTTTTAAGCTAAAATCTGAATATATAAAAAAGTATTTTAAATTATTTATATAGTAAAATTATATTAAATATAAATATAGTATATAATAATCTGCAATGAAAAATGTATACTCTAGAAATTTTCAGCAAAGTGAACTTGGAACGATTTGATACAACTTTACATTTATAAACATGTAAATTTATTTGTTGGCTGGCCATCTGCTAGTTTGTGGAAACGATACGAGAGAGCGGAAAACAATAATAAATAAACTCGAAACTCACCGATAAAGTTCATAGCAGAGACCATGCCGGGTGAAGAGTACGGCCATAGCGGCCATAACGCTGTCATCAGGTTGAATGTAAGCGCACTTGTACATAGAAACATACTGGCGCGCAATGACACGGCATTGCCGTAGAGCGGCTGAGCAGGCCGAGGTGCCGCGTAGACGCTGCATTTGCTCAACCGTAAAATAGAGCACGGTATTGTAATGCGAGGGCAGCGTATCAATATAGGGCTGCCAGATGCTAGCGTTGCCGCGAATCTTCTCAATAACGAGGGCATATGCCAAATTTAGATTGGTCAACAGCGGAAAGCTACTAAATAGCTTACGTTCTGCATCTGGTAAATTTTCCTCGGAGAAAATGAGTTGCCTGGGCACACTGAGCACTTGTTCGCCAGCGGCAAGGTCGCGTGTGGCACGCAATCCCAGCTGATAACCAGGAAATGTTGCAATTTCCACACAATCGCTCTGCACGCCACCCTTTCTTGCCCACTCATTGAAGGCGATCACCTTGTCCAAACGCTTTTGTTCATTCATAGGACTATCATCCTGTGTACAAACGATGCGCTGCAGCGGCTTTTCATGCTGCATCATGAGCTCCAACAGGCGCTGTAGCTCAACATACTGCTTCCATTCCTCATTGGCATTGGCCGGCTGTGTTTGCACCAGTTCTAATATGGACTTGGCCAGCTGGTTTAATACCTTGCGCTCCTTCTCATTAATGCTGGACAAGCGTGTGTAATTGTTATTGTTGTTATTAGTCGTCTGATTGCTGCTGCTGCTGCTGCTTTTGGCCGTCGAATCATTTTTGTCCGCAGGTTGCTGAGTGTTTTTGTGCTGCTGATGTTTGTTATTACGTTTGTTTTTGCCCATTGTATATAATTTCACAATAAATTTATGTTGTTTCCCAATTACCGGTTAAAAGACGCCGCCGCACAACAAAACCAAAACAACAACCAAATAAGGGTAAATATTGAATGCAGCTCTGCCAACACGTGCTATCGTATGATAAACAGCTGTTTAGAACTAGTACGTTGAGCGTGATAAATGCCGATAATCAATCAATATCATTTTTAATAGTTAAGCTTATTAATATTATGTTATATTTGTTCTAGAAATCATGTTCATTTTTGTTACTCATTTCATAATTTTATGTATTCTTTTATTTAATAGTTTGCTTAACTGGGCTACATTACTCTGAAAATTAAAAGTTAAATTCAAATATGATTTATAAAAATAATTTTTCTGGGCATTCTCGAAACTTGTTTAATTAATTTATATAGATATCAGTGTAACAAACCACTAATATAGTATATATTGATATAATTCACAATGCATTTAAATTGTATACAGCTGTTCACTACTCTGATTTGTTATGAATTTAAGACAAATCAGTGTAGCAAACCACTAATATAGTATATATTGTTATAATTGACAATGCATTTAATATGCATACAGTTTTTCGCTACTCTGCTTTGTTATGAATCTATATAAATAAAATTAACAAAAGGTTTAATTGATCAATATCAAATCAACATATTGTTTTTTTTACAATTTTCATATGTTGAAATTTGCAATAAAAAAAAATCATCATATATATAAATTGTCTTTTTGCTCATTAAAAATATGTGTATGCATACTCTGCTTAAATTCTACACAGTGCACCTGCTATCGATATATATCGGAATATCAACCCTGCGGCCACGGTCACGTTGCGACACAAACTATTTTGAAAACGTGCTCCCAGCTAAAGGCGATTACATTGAGGAATAGGACCAGGACCAGCCATCAACTTGAATTAAGTGTCTGTCCTAATCTGTAAAAATGGAGCGCAAACAAACTCCAAAAGCCAATCAGTCACGTGCTAGATCTGTGTATATTTCGAAAATTGCTGGCGACGACGCCGAACAAGATGAGAACACGGTCAATGTGCCGCCGAATGCGTCTAAAAAGCGAAAGAGCTCAATATCATCATTTAAAACGGAAAGCCAAACCGGTAAGCTAGATCTGAGTTCAAACAAACGAGCTCAAAGCAAAATCCTGACAAAATCAGGCGCTGCTGCAGTTAAAATTGATTATCAAATGCTAAAACCACGAAGCGCACCATTAAAATCACTGAACATTGCAGGCGATGCTAATAAACAATCCAAGCAAAGTGGAGAAATGAAAGAGAAGAAAGAAGTCCCCAAACGTAAACATTCAAACATGGAAAGCGATGACAAAGGAGCTGAATTTGTAAAAGTTCAGCAGAATGGTGTAAAGAATCGTAAACGCTTAGACGCAACACAGAAAAACATAAAAAACGAAAATGAGACTGAAAAGAAAGAAAATGGAACAAAAGTCTTAAAACGTAAACTATCAGACATGGAAGACAATAGTGAAGAAGATGAAAAAGAACACAAAAAGAAAAATGTTTCCAACATTAATAAGGCAATTTTCCCATTATTTAATAAAATAAAGGATGTTCATAAACAAACGACTCAAAAGATTTGGAAAGAAATGATACAGCTGATCAAAAACGAAAGCGATGAGGACAAGGTAGGCTTAAATATAATAATGTTTTAAAAAGAAATTTACACATATATATATATCTTGTTACAGCGCCTTGCCACCTGTACATATGCTCTAAAGCGTTTTATACGTTGCACTGGAGCCAACGATGAGAAAGTTGTTGCACGCAATGCATCTTTTCTCAGCGCAATTGTGTCCGAGCTATCTGAACTGGATCCAAACGAGCTGATTGTTATGTTAAAAACGGAATTGAATGTGGGTAATCAACCCAGAGGCAAGGATGATTCACTGGCCGCTGTGGGTCAGCTCGTCACGGCACTTGCCATAATTGAAAGCGAGCATTTTTCTACGCCAACCGTGAAGTTGCTAAATTGTATTTATCAGGTTATAATACCACATTTAACTGGACGTAAATACGTCGTGTCTCTGTGCGTATCCATTATGATAAACTCGTTTAAAAAGGTATGTCTGCACCACAGTAAATTTGCCATAGTGTGTTGGATGAATATAAAAGTTTTTAAAATATTAAAGTTAAATATATATTTTTAACATTAGCAGACCCAGTCTATGTAGGCCTGATATTCTGTTTGACAACAAATTTGGTTTATAGAATCATATTAAGTTTAAGTTTATATAATCTAGCAAATTGTTATTTTTTAGCAGACAAAGATTAGGACAAAAAGCCGAGTCTATATAGCCACCTCCGTTTGGAAAAACTTGCCATAAAATTATTATATATATATTTTTTTTTTTTGCATTTGCTAGTATGTTAGAAACATACTTTCTAATGAAAACCTTTTTTTTCTTAATCAAGCCGCAGCTAAACACATCAATTCGAATTTTGTCCACCTCTCGGGGTTTATAATTTATCGGGAACCTCATCCAAACACTAAACATTAAAATGGCATATTTAATTTTCTTTACATATATTCCAAAATAATTTAATAATTTTTGCTTTGTCCAGGTGAACGCTAATGAATTTGAGGAAGCCATCTGGCCGCTTATTGAGCAAAAAGTAAAGAAACCATTAAATGAACAGAATGTTCACTTTATTAATCTTCTGATAGAAATTATGCATTATTATCCCGAGCTGCTCTCACTAGAACAATTCGAGAAAATCCTGTGGCCTAAGAGTGAAGTGGGAGAGCCACAATTTGAGGAACTGATTGAGCTCTACTTAAACAGCGCCAAGGGCGCAACCCAAGATGACATAATATTGCCGCTAGGCCGGTTTATTCTTTCAGGCAAAAAGCAGTCCAACTTATGGATGAAGCATGTCACGGAGAAGCTGCCTATAGAAAAATCATTGATAAAGTTCTACATTATAACAACGCTCAATAACATAGTAATGCACTTCATGTCCAATCCATTGGCTGAGAAAGTACTAAAGCGATTGCTTACCGCGGAGCCTATGGTTAGCATGTTACTGGAGGAGTGTGCTGTTGCCAGACAGCACAAGGGCGACGAGAATCTAAAACGTCAAATGATTCAGCTGCACGAAAGCTGCAGCATGTTCGAGGAAGCTTTGATAATTATGTTTGAGAATAAAGAGCTTACGAAGTCATCTACCAGATTAGCCATTGCTATGACATTGGTAAAGGTGAACCCTGAACTGAATTTTGTGATGCAGACGCATCGGTTCAGTCAACGGATTTTCCAAAATTTGGACGAAGAGGGCCTTGAGGCTATATATGATTTCTATATGAATCGACTTATCAGCACCGAAGAGACAATAAAGAAACCACATCGCGAATATTGCTTGATACAAATGCAAGATTTGTTACTGAATAAAAATTTTGCAAAACGTAACGAGAAATTAAAAATGCTTGTCTTCACTTCGTTCTTCCATGTCGATGAGAATTTAAAGCCTTGCCATGCCGATAAGGCTGGTGAATTCAGTCGTCAGGCTGCAGACCGATGCGAGGAAGTTCTTCTCAATGTGCTGTTCAAGAGTTTTGATGCAAAAACGGTAGACGTTAACGATTTAGTTTCCGAACTAAAGTTCACATTAGCGCCCCTATATAAAGAGCTTGATAACCTCGAGAACAAATTAAATCTACGCATTGAACTAACACTGCCAAAGGAAGCAACATGGACACAATCTTTAACACATACTCGATCTAATGAAAAATCTATTTTATATAATATATTTAATACAATTGTGCTCTTCCTAAACGTGACTATGCTTGCGCCCAGCTGCTCTACAGACTACAAGCTCATCAACGATGTATGTACCTGTAAGCAGTTGGCAATAAAAATGTCGGACACAAACAACGAAATGGTAAGTTTTTTAATAGTTGTGACATGGTTATATTTAAACAATAATGTTTTTCTATATAGTTGTAGTTTAGTTCATTTTAATCTTATCTTACATTTAAGTCTTATTCGTTCCACTGATTATCGTTCACTTAAGTCTTGCGTTCAACTGTTTTGAATCCCAAATCATTTAGACATTCATATTGTTCATTAATTTATTTGTAATTAAATTGAATTCATATATCAGTAAAACAAACCCAAATATAGCTTATTATTAAATTAATATAAGAAACAAAAAAAGATGTCAACATTTTTAAAATTATTTGCTATGTATGAAAACAAATAGTTTATACATAGTATATCTCAATGCAGTGATTCAATACTTCAGATCTTATTCATTTTAAAGCAATTTTGAAAATTGAGTTTGCAATTAAATACAAAATACTGTCCAATTAATTTAACTCTTTAATAAATTTAAAAAAAGTTTCCATTGACACCGACTTTGGGATTCAAATCAGTTCAACGATAATGAGACTGAAATAACTTAAATGAATAATTATAAGATGTTTAGTTCATTCGTTCAATTGAACGATTTGCTGAAACTCGTTTTAAACTGTTAAATAATTTTTATTATTTCGCTTTCAATTTTGTATCTTATTCCTTTTTATTTTTTACAGTTGGAAAATGCACATAAATGGGAGGATGTCATTACAGATGTATTGCTGCAGCTGATGGTGGAGAAGGCTAGCTTCTGGCGTAACTTTGTGATCGCGATGTTTCGTGAATTGATGCCGTACCTAGATAAATCAAATTATGAACAGATAATGGGAGTTTTCGACATGAAGAAGAATCCGTTGGGCGACCAGGAGGATGAAGATGATGACAATGATGGTGATGATGACGATGACGACGACGACGACGACGACGATGATACCGACGATGATGATGCTACCGACGACGACGACGATGATGATGATGAAGATGAAAATGAGGAGGAGAAAGAAGAAGATGATGAAACACAAACTGAGGAGGAGGAAGAAGAAAATAATAAAATACAAACTAAGAAGAAGAATAAAGAAGATTCAAGTGATGATGATGATGAGCATGATCCAACTGTTTTGGAGAAAACACGCGAGTCCGTTCGCTTGGCACTGCTCGACGAGCGGAACAATGATGATAATGATGCCAGCAGCGTGGACTGGAATGATATAAACGACGAAGATGGCGAACGCATTAATCGTGCGCTAGAGAATGCTTTCAAAGGTTATGGAAAGATCAAGTTTCAGAAGAAAAATCAAAAGCCGACCAAGTCTGAGCGCATTAATGCCACCTCATTAATGCATTTCCGTATACGTGTACTGGATGTGGTTGAGCTGTTTGTCAAAGCTAAGCCGGAGTTGGTGCTAGATACATTGAAAGATCTTTATTCTCTCTATGAG
Source organism: Hirtodrosophila alboralis (assembly GCA_035043045.1). NCBI lineage: Eukaryota > Metazoa > Arthropoda > Insecta > Diptera > Drosophilidae > Hirtodrosophila > Hirtodrosophila alboralis. Next base: position 6,023 of record JAWNNH010000763.1, on the reverse strand, counting down.
TTTTGTATTAATGCTGGTAACTTGCAGCCGTTGGCTGAGGCCGGCAATAAGCTGTTTCGAAAGCTGCTGCTTATCCAAAATGTTAACCCATCATCGCCTAAGGAAGAAAATGAGCTTATAGCAGATATAGATTTTTTCATAAAGAATCCAGAGAAACCAAGCATCCCTCGCCCAACGAATGTAACTAACCAACTGGCCGAATGGCGTAATAAATGTTTCACCTATATAGTGCAACAATTTAATGAGCCAGATATAACAAACACTGCCGTCTGGCCGCTATTGCAAAGCTTTGTCCAGCATTGGGCCACAAATCGTAACAGTCCGTATACTCTGGCCAGCTTCGATGGACTGTACCTGTCGAAATGGAAAGGTATTAGCCAACTGACCGTCAGCTTGACTGCGCTGCTCAACAATGATGGATTGCGACAATTTCGTAAAAATCAGATTTTGAATATGCTCTTGAAGCATGTGCATTCCATTTGTCATGTTATGGTGTCCCAGAACGATGTCAAAGCTTATAAGAATGTGCACAAAAACCTCAAAAACTATAATCCGCAGAAGCCGGCGGAACAAAAATTATGTGCAAAGCTGATTACCCAGCTAAAAGTACCAAATTTTTAACATTCTTTTGATAATTTGCACACTTTTTTTTCTATATTTCTATTTAACTGAATTAATCGGCATGTGTATATGCTTTTTTTCTATTCTTTTCTTTTTTACCTACCTAAACACTTAGAAGTTAGTGTTGAATAAAATATAAACTTAAAAGTATACAAAATATAAAGTCTGGAGAATTTCATACTTTTGTTTGTAAAATAAAAATTAATGTTGAAAACAATGATAATTTTATACATAGGTTAAATATGTACATTTATATATATTTTAAATGCTTTTTTTATAAAAACTGACTAAATTATATAAATCACCTATAATATATGTATAAATAAAAATAATAAAAAAAAAATTGAATTTTATGTAATTCCATAAAACATCTATAATATATCTATAAATAAAAAATTTCATAAACGAACTATAATATTTGTATAAATAATAAAATAAAAAAATGGGATTTTATGTAATTTCATAAACCAACTATAATATATGTATAAATAATAATATAAAAAAATTGGAAATCATATAATTTGACTATTTCTTAAATTCAAAGCAACAAGTACTTAAATCAAATTTGGGGCAAATAAACACTTTGTCGAAGTGTTGAGGTAATAAGGGGCACCATTTTTTCATCTTTGCCGCCACGCTTTTCGCTCACCTGCCCAATGGCAATGGTCAGAATATCTAGGATATGTTCACTGAAAGAAACGGAATACATTAATTTCAGAAATATGTGAAAAATTAAATTGCTTACCTAGCCGCATACTTGGCAATCGTGTCGCATAACGTTTGAATAAACCAACTACCTTGGATGCTGTGACGAAGCGCCACAAACCGGGGCACTGTGGACATGGCCACCACCATGTTGGCAAGCTGGCTGGGTGAATTTGTGGGGGCATTCACGTCAAGCTGCAATAAACAATATTTTGAGCGGATATTATTTCTATATCGAAAAAATTATAGCATAAAATTATGGCTATTCGAAACAACTGTCGAGATATTCCTTGGATAAAGAAATGAATGATATAAGGACTGTACCAAAAAAAAACTGCACACTTTATTTTTCTCATAACTATGTTTAATTGGTATCAGTGTGAAATTTTCTTTCATTTAAGAGGATTGGATATATTTTAATATTTTGTCAATTGTTTATAACAATAATTATTATCAACATTTTGTGGAACATTTTTTTAAAGGAACCCCCTTTAAATAGTTCTGTGCACACTATTGTGTTGCCACACTGGTGGCCAAATTTTTCGCGTCCAACTTTTAGAATCGAATCATAAACAGTATTACCTTTTAATTTAAGGTGATAAAAGGTGGTAAAAGTCATGAGCCGATTTTAGAGTACGTTTCATAATGCATAATAATACATTTCCCAGCATTACGACACATTTGATCATACAGATTTTGCGATTAAAATTTTTCCAATTTGCGGATGATTTTGATATATTTTGGAATTTTTTTTTGTTTTACATAGTCTTACTTTATACTTTTGCCTTACACGCCAAGATCATAAATCTACTTATAGCTACTTTTTTTTTTGTTTGAGCGTACTAACATTGCTTAATTCTTGTAAATCGAGATACAGTGTCACAATCCCAGGCTAAATTTATTTCCATCCTTTTGACTGTTTCGTATAAAAGATGTCCTTCCAAATTTAAAAAAAAAATTGTTTCTCACTATTTATATTGATATCATAATTTAGTTTTCAGATTTTTTTTACGAAATTCCATTTTTAGTTTAGCAATTGCACAGAACACGTTTGTGCACATGATCTTCGAAAGCCGCCATTTCAAAAACGCTGTATAAAATAAAAAAACAGAAAATTAAGCAAAAAAAAACTTAAAAGATCAAGCTTTCTAACAGTGCCAGTCCCGTTATGATCAGATTTTTAGATGTCAAGAAAATCTAGTGCAAAAGTGTGCAGTTTTTTTGTCGGTACAGTCCTTATATTAATCAGTGGGTGCTTTGGAATCAATTCGGTTAGCTATAAATATATATGTATACTGTCTGATAAGATAAGTTTAATTCTGAGAAACTTAAAACACACATACAGCAAAAAAAAAACTGGGCTCTCATAGACTTTTTTTTATGTATTTTCGGGCGCTGATTTTAAAAATGCAAACCATTTTTTTTTAAAAAGAATGCTTTTCAAGAAAACCGAAAACAACTAGTTTTTTGGCAGTATTTCGACTAATTTACTCATATCTTATTTGATCTTGAAAAGTGTCACACAATCCAATAGATAATTGTATCCCCTTTCTTACAGTTTATGCGTCCGATTTGGACAAATGTATGCTCAAAATCTTCGTAAAAGAATTATCTAACATATTAAGCAGTATTTAGTAGAGTTTTTAAATTTTTAAAAGAGAAAGTAAAATTCAACAATTTCTTAAAAATGTAAAAAAAAAAATCAAATTTTTCAACTTTGAGGGTTTTGTAATGGCTTTAATGGCATTTTTGAAATCAGCGCCCAAAAGTACATGAAAAAAAGTCTTTGAGAGCCCAGTTCCCTCGATAAAAATAAAATTTGTAAGCTAGTGTAATTTATAGTGTCAGAAACGTCTCTTTCAATACGCCTCTGACCTCTTAATGCTCTTTTGCGTATTATTGGAAAATTGAAAAGAAATTGTTCAACAACGCTTTCTTTGAATATAATTAATTATAATTTTCTTAAACAATAAAAAAAAAAACATTTTTAGATTCCGATTTTATCTTCGCTTACCGTCTGCTTATTTTCCTCGTTTTGTTGGCAGGCCTGTATAATTAACAACTTGGGCTTATCATTCAGATTCACATCTGCACAGATCACATTTTGTATATCAATGATGCTCAGCGGTATACTATCCGATCCATATACGGCTCCCTCGAAGCCATGCGAGAGTATGCACACAATTAGAGATTCCCGCATCAGCGTACGGGCACAGGCGTTGCGTATGTGCTCCAATAGCTCCAAATGATCAACATTATCGTGCGGCTCCACCGTATAACCGAGCGCTGAGAAGACATCGATGAGACGTTGCTTGTCCGCGTCTGTTCCGGCACGTTGGCTAAGCTTCTTAATTGGCAGTAGATGCTAAAAACAAATTTTTAAAATTTAATAATATATAGACTGTGTTTATTTAAAATAAATGTGCTTAAAATGTGGTGATTTCTTTTGTTTACAGCCCATGAAATTAAGTTTAAATTAAAAATGTAAAATAAAATAAATAATTATTAAATCACTTTTTATTACTGATCAAAAAGCAATATTATTTATATATACTTAAATATTTTGTATATATGCACAAATTTAAAATAAAATTAAATCTAGGCAACTAGAATGACTTAAGAATTTGTGGTTTCTTTTCTCTTCTGGACGGCAAGTTGGAAAATTGTCTTATCGGAAGGGATCAAGTCAATTTCACCTAAAGGAAAGATGCTTATCCTTGTCATAGCTGGTGAGCTTCTGCCCTTAAGTTATTCATACAAATATCTTGGCGTTACACTGGATTAAGGTCTTAACTTCAAAAAGCATATTTAATCTATTAAAATGGCTGTTTTGATAAGGCAGCGACTAGATTGGCTCATAAAGCCGTCGTCTAAATTAAGACTTTCCTCTAAAGTTTTGCTTTTTAAAACTATGATTATGTCAATATGCATATACGGAGCAGCTGTTTGGGGAATTCCGGCTAAATCGAATATTAACAAACTTCAGGGGAACATATTAACAAACAGAAGAATGCGAAGATCGGTTGAGAATCCTCCTTTGGTAAGGAATGCCATAATTCTTCGTGATCTAAAAATTTCTATAATTATGGAATTTATCAAGACAAGCGCAACTTAACAAAGAAGAAAGCTTATAAGTCATGAAAATAGTCTGACGAGAAAATATCTCGAAGAGAATCCTACAGATAAAAATAGGCGTCTTAAAAGATGCTTTCCAGAACAGTTGTGCGCCAGGATATATATGATATAGATGAGATTAGGAACCAAAATTGATACCTTAAAATTTTGGATTACGATCAAGCATGAATTTATGTTCTTTTTGAATAACCTCTTATTATCTGATCGATTACAAAAAAACAAAAAAAAAACACTTAAGCCCGACGTTCAACTTTCGAAAATAGTAGCAATATTTGATAATCTATCGTTTAACACAGGTCAATACTGATCAAATCGAGTCGGCTGATAACAGACATTAAGCATATTTGATTAAATTATTTCTTATTTTTATTATAATTAATTTGAAGGCTACTTACGCGAAGCTCCTCACTGACATCACGATGGAAGCGCTGCTGATTGATGATGAGCACAATGCCAGCGTGCTCCCGAGACACTTGAATTGCATTTGCTCGACGCTGCTGAAGATCGACATTGTTGCCAACACCGTTGGCGGTGGGCAACATTGTTGGAGCAATTTGTGGTGCTAGCAATTCTAATGAATCTGTTTCAAATTTTTTCACCGGACTGCTGCTGCCGGCATTGCTGTTAACCGTCTGGATGAGCAATTTTGCATGCCAGTGTAAATCATTGAATTTAAAATACTCAATTAGCAGCTGGACATCGCTGCCTACGGTATTAATGTCGCCCAGATGCAAATAGCGTCGTGTCAACCAGTCGAGCAGAAAGATTTCCAAATAGGCAGGATCATAGAAACGCAATGGTTCATCGGCAATCTGATCGCTCTGGCGACGCGACAGCTGCTCTTTTATGTCCAAAACTAGGCGCCCGCTCTGCGCCACTGTCAGTTGCTCACAGATGATGTACATAGCCTTCAGTAGCGGATGAACATGCAGCGCCAGCTCCTGCACATTTGGCAGATAGTGTAAACGCAGCTCTTCCCAGTGCAGGCCCAATTTGCGCAGCGCTTTGCGTGCATTGATGATGCACAATGCCTCAATGAGTTGGCCACGCCAGCTGTTTGGATTTGTTTGCGCATACTGACGCAACAGATTGCTGTGCAGCTGCTCTGTGGGAGGAGAACGCACCAATGTCAACAGCTTTTGTAATATATATGTAGCATGGGAGTGTTGATCGCCAAAGAGCAGAAAGGACAGCGATACCTGGAGGTAGGGAATATTAATCAATTGAAGCTTGGAATGTGTTTGTGTTATGTACCTTTTGTGTAAAGTCCAGATCACGTTCCAGATAGGGCAGATCGTCAATATGTATATTATCCAGCTGGGCTTGCATTCTGATTCAGAGATCACGTCTTGGCGGGGAAGTCCAAAAAGTAACAGATCGTTAAGCAATTTTGTGTAATCCCGCACACAACATGCATATGCAAGCGCACACGGAGATACAATAAACAACTCTTTTATTTGCTTATATTGCACGTATTTAAAAAGCTATACAATTTAATAAAATAAATAAAATAATAAACACGCGACACCGCAATGCAACCTTTGGTGAAAATACCAACTGCG